>ML682040.1:11145386-11156683 GCA_007922195.1 Podocnemis expansa | reverse complement strand
CCCCCCCCCCCGCTCCTGGCAGCACGCCCCCCTGCTCACCCCCCCTCCGAGCCCCCACAAACTTACCTCGGGGCTGGACTCGAGGCAGGCCCAGCCCTAACTCCTGGGCCAGAGAAGCTCTACAGAGCATGCCCAGATTTTCTGGGCATGCTCCGTTAGAGCTTTTCTCGGCAGGAGTTTTCAAAACTCCCTGCTCCACGGGAGCTCCCTTGAAGGACTCTGGCTGCTGGCAGTGCGCTGCCCGCTGCCTTCCCTGCGCTGGCGGCTGTGGCGGGCTGCGCTGCAGCGCGCCAGCACAGCTTAGAGGGAACATTGGGCAAGACTCGAAGTAATGGTTTGTTTGAACTTAAAAACAGCTGTGCATTGTAGTTTGAACTAAAACTTTAGTTCGAACTAGAACATGCAGCTAGTTTGAACTAAAAAGCCACAGTTAGTTCAAACTAGCCCAAGGCTAGTTTGGACTAACCTCGGGCTATTTTAGTTCAGACTAGCAAGTCCAAACTAAAATGTCAGATGCAGATATAGCCTAAGACAAATGTATACTGAGGTCCAGTCTTAACATTTCAGAAGTGTTACTCCATTCAGATGGGATATGTATTTTGTGTCGTTTTGACAGAAACACAGCAGGGTTGCACCTTGTCATGCTGTTTGTTTCTTCTGTGTCTGAGATTTTCATGCTGATTTCTAGGTTTATCGATTGAACGCTTCTGTATGACTGGTGGAGAAAGCCCTATTGGCTACCTGACAGCTTATCTTACCAATTTATACCTTTCTGCTGACTCTGAGAAAGTCCAAGAAGCTATAGAAGCAGGTTTGGATTGCTCTTACCTTGGTTTATTTCTCACTTAAGTCTATTAACAAAGGAACTCAGTCACATGTATCTTTTCCACAGGAGGGAGAATTATTTCAATAAATATGGAGTGCAATATGTATCTGTAATATCAGTTTGTCACTATTGGTATTTTATTTAACGATCATTACCCTTCTCCTTGGATCTAATGGTGTTCCTCCTTCCTCCCTGCACTGTGCCAACAAGAGCCTAATCTCTTGCTCGTAACTTCATGTCTTCATCGAGACTGTCCCTCCTATTTGTATGATCAGCAATATACCAGCCCACCTTCCTGTTGCCATTCACATTCTTCCTGAGCTCCCTTTTTGGGGATGCCAAAAATTAGCCAACCTCCAGAGTATTCTCCATGGCAACATTACAAAAAAGAGTGCTCTTAAAATTGAAAAAAACAATCTGGAGTAAACATTGTCCTCAGAATCTCTCATGATTTGTTATCTTCAGTGTATCTTAGGGTCCATTCCTACAAACGCTTGCGATTGAAAGTAACAGTTCATGAAAATAATCTCACTGAAATCAACAGGACTACTTGGATATATGAAGTTACCCCTATGTATTAATGTTTCTGGGGTCAGGGCCTTAGATTAAGTGCTGCTGGGCAATGAAATTTTGCACCCATTCTGTGTTCATGCCACTGGAATAACAGTGAGTCCACTACTAACTGCTAACTGAGCTTCTGGTGTATTTTCAGGCATTGCATCTGCTACGATGTTCACTGCCAATAAAGACGTACCTTATTGTGATAAGCAGCTGAGGGTGGCCTTCGACGGGGATGCTGTTCTCTTTTCTGATGAATCAGAGCAGATTGTCAAAGAGCATGGGTTAGATAGATTTTTTGAACACGAGCAGATGAATGAGAATAAACCTCTTGCACAGGTATCTGCTTCTTGGACTGTTAAGAATTTTCAAGACAACTTTACATTTGTATTGCTAACATTGTAGTTGCTTTCTTGATCTTGTTCTTCCTACACGTACATCATTTTTCTCTTACGTTTATGTTTTGTCTCTTGTTCTTCATGGATATTTTATCTGTGATTTAGAGAACCTTTGAATAGCAAGAATAATTTCATTAGAATCCATGTTTGATATTTAAGGGCCTGAACTCTTTACACAGGACTCCCATTTCATTGGGAATTTTGCCTCGAGTAAGAACATGAGGTTCCTGTAGCCACCTTTAAATGTATTTTTCACTCCATCATCCACTGGCCTGATCCAAGTCATTGAAATCACTAAAAAGACTACCATTGTTTTCAACTTTTGTCTGGTCCTAACTAAGGTGAGCACGGCAGCCTTATATTCATTCATAGCAATCAGCTCTGCCTCCGAACATACTACTTAGTATTTGTGATCCTTTCTTGCATGTGGTAGAGTCTGCAGGTCTAGCTTGGAGTGTAATTTCCTGTTCGTGCTTAATTCCACCTTTTACTGTTACGAAACAGTTACTGTACACCTCTCAAAAACATGTGAATAAAGAGCTGGCATTTGTTTGAAATACCAGAATGGTCTGAGTGTAAAGACACAGCTGTCTGGGGGAGAAGTGGACAAACATTAAACATGTTTCTGATATTTTATACCTAGGGTCCTCTGAAAGGCTTCCTGGAAGACTTAGGGAAGCTGCAGAAGAAGTTTTACACAAAAGATGAACGTTTAGATTGTCCTATTAGGACCTACCTTGTCACAGCTAGAAGTGCAGCAAGTTCTGGAGCCCGAGTGCTGAAGACTCTCCGTAGCTGGGGTTTGGAGATTGATGAGGCGCTTTTCCTTGCAGGAGCTCCGAAAGGACCGATCTTGGTGAAAATCCGGCCTCATATTTTCTTTGATGATCAGATGTTTCACATCGAAGGAGCACAACAGCTGGGTACTATAGCAGCACACGTACCTTATGGCATTGGTCAGAAGTACAACAAATCCAAACCCAAAGATGACACTGTTAAAAAATAGCTCCCCATTAACTTAGACAGCCTGTAACATGTCAATAGTTAAGTCTGAGAACTCTACGTGTTATTTTAAGAGGAGTATGTTTAAAGATTTGATCTCTGAGTTTTCAAGAGAAATATTTTTACTATAACCATGTTTTTAATAGTGCACTTGAGCACTTTTTTTTTTTTTTATCAGTCTGGGTCTTGCACTGTTTTTTCTTTTTTTAAATGTTAGGGAAAAGCTTGTATTGTTTTTATAATTTAAGCCATATTTTTAAGACATGCATATTAACATGATACTTCCTTGAAAGAGTCATATTATGGGTTATTTAAATAATATGAGTCATGATGCATAAAGAAAACTTGCAGGGTATTTCTGAAAAGACCGAAGGTGTGGTGAGAGTATGTTTACCTATTTGGAATCAGTTTGTTGAATATGTGCTCAATGATTGTGTCATCCTGAATTTTTTATATGTATGGGTGATTTGTAAGTCGAGTGGAAAATGTTAGTTTGTTTGGCCTTGTGCTTAAAGGAATGCTTTATTTTTCTAAACTATTTTTTTCTACCCTAATAAAGTTAGCTTTGCAGAATAATGTTATTTTTTTCTGTGTGTGGAGGGAGGTGATGATAGTGGGATTCCCCCCCCCCCCACAAGGATTACTGAAAAGTTATGGCTCTTTTGAGGTCTGTGTGAAATGAATTGGGCAACCTCAGTTCAGTTCCACATTGGATCAGTGTCCACTTCAACACGGTATTAATGTTCATTTGACTAGTGCTGACCAAGGTGACCAGAGGACCAAGGAATGTGTGGTATGGAAAAGAGAACTATCCACACCATGCACCTTTCCATCCAACCAGAAGTTCATCTAGAACAAGGCTGAAATTTGTTGGCAAGGGCAAAGGTAGCAGGCTTGCAGTGCATTAGTTTGTGTTGCTGTGTATAGACAGAGGATGTTTTTCTCCAGAGCGGTCAGTCCTTAACCAGTCACGATCACTGAAGTATGTGAGGAGAAAAATGTAAAAAAGATCCTATTATTACATGTTTGTTCATCACAGTAATCAGACACTAAATTGACATTGAAGATTTTGTTCTTTGATGTTTTAGTTATAGAGGCTTAACTTCAGATATGTGGCAAGATGTTGTCAGCAACATAAGATGCACAAGAACACATTCTAGCTGAAATTAGCACAAATTCTATTTCATCCTACCAGAGAAAGAAGGTTCCTCTTCACTCGTGTTTAAAGTTTGTGAATGCAAACCGCAAGGGACCTACTTGAAATCTGAGGACACATTTTAGAACGCATTTTTGAAAAGTGGCCTCTGATTATGTATGCCTCAGATTTTGGATACCCATCCTGACACCTTCGGGCTGATTTCTTAAAAGTGCTGAGCACACACAATTCGGTAGAGGTCACTGGCAGCTCTGAACATACAGGGTCTTTGAAGATCAGGTTCAGTTTATTTGAAGTTGACAATCAAAATAAGGCAGAATCAGTGGTTGCTTTTGAAAATGTTGGCCACAGTGAATAATGAGTTGCTACCAGTTAGCAAATCCCAGATTTATAGCGTTCTTTAATGTAAATGAAGGAAATACTCTGGTATCCAGTTTGATTTTCTACAGCTCTGTTACTGAGTGAGCACAACCCAACTATTTATTTGGCAATTTCTATATCTAGGGATAGACTTGTCCATTATAGAATGAAAAGTAAAATGACATTTTTCTGAAAGTTCTGCAACAGTTTAATGCACAGTTTTAAAATCTGCCCAAGAATTTACTAATGAACTCATCAAGGAGTCAATGTGGCTGCAATCTTGTGTAAGCTTTTGAAAATGCTGGGGATGAATATATACTACCTTTATGAGCTGAAACTTTAAATAAATTAAATAAATAAATAAAGATTTTATTCTACCAATTTCTAAAGGTCAGAGTTCTGAAATTCAGTAAAACTGAAAATTACCTTGTGATTACAAGTGGCTATTAAGCTAAGTAGTAAGTCAGCTGTTCTGGAAGATGTTTGTGACCTAGATATCTTGAATCCTCCATGAAAGTTTAAATTTTGGAAAACTGACCATTGCTAAGGGGCTAACCTCCTCATTATGGAAACAATTCATGCATGAAATTTGTACACTGAAGGACTGACTGACTAGAAGTGCTTAAATTTTTAATCAAATACCTTTCCCAGATTTGCTGAACTTTGCTCTTATATATGGTGGCAGTTCTTCTTGGTAAGGATTTGGATTAAAGGATTTTAGGCCTGTGGCTGGCTTTATACTCTTTTTGATAATATCATTAATTGGGCTGGTGTGTTCTGTTTATGGGATAGCTATAGGCCAGAGATGAGGTCTGGGGAATATCTGTAGGCATTGCTCAGGTATTGAGCTCTTCTGATGTGTTTCTTGGAATGAAATGCAAAACTTCTCTCACACACACGTTCTACATATTGGAAAGGAAGAGACAGAAAGAGAATTATTTGAATTAATGAATATTGAGAGGCTCTTAAATATCACAGTGATGAGCACTATAGAAGTAGGTTAACAGATTCTCTGTTTTATTGTTTTGTGTTTTCCTTTCCTGGGATTTTGGAGGATGAATGTGAAGTTATTTCCCTCTTTTTACCTTCAAAAAGGAGGAAAAACCTAGATGCTTCAGAACGTATGTTTTTTTTCTGTGTTGCAGCATGCTTATGTTGTGTCACTCAGTTTACTAACTTCTGTACAATTGTACTTGAATTTAAAATGTTTGCTACCTTAGTCCCAGTTCTGTAAAGTGATGTGCACCCTGAGCTTCCAATAAGCACTAACTGTTGGAAAGGGGAGTGCTTGATGCTTCACAGAATAGAGCCAATAAAATGATGAGTCAGAATATACAGATTTGTCTATATCTACTTTTGTTGCAGGGATGTTGTGGTTTTAAGGTAGGTAAATGTTTTTAGAACACATCAAGATTCTCTGTTGGAAGATGGTATAACTGAAGTATTTTATGTTTGGGAAAAGGGGTTTCTGCTATTAGATGACTCAGCTGTCCTTTTCATGGAGTAAGTATTTAATGTACCTCGTGACCCTGACTGATTATGTTCATTTTCTAGAACCTGAATGCTTTTTCATATCTACTATGCTGTTCTCAGATTTGAAATGGAAATACATTTGTCCTCAGCACAAAAACAAACAAACACAACAACACAGGCCAACATTTTCTTTTTATGTAGATTATTGAGTTTTGGAGTGTTCAATGTGAGTAGCTTTTATTTTTAGTGAGTGGTTGTTCAGCCCTGTATAAAATAAGGCCCCTTTAAGATGCTTCAGGTTGGGTACCCAAAATCACTACCATTTTCAAAACTCTTGCTCTGGGTATTTCATCTGAGGAGTCTTTTGAGAGCAGTGTTTTGAGAGAGCATATTCAGATGAGTTTACTTGGTGATGTCTTTTCCAACTTCTTCTAGATCCTTGAGAAAGTAATATATTAATATTCAGGGACATGCCACATACAACCCCAAATAAGTCAGGTTAGAACAACACAGTATGTTTTAGTACTCCCTTGAGATGAATATTAAGAAAAGCAGGTGTCTGGTATGATCATAGCTCTTTAATGTGCTAGATTAAATCAGCCATCCGTATAAGCATATATCCCTCTTCTGCAGCTTCCTACAGAGAGATGGAGTAGTCTCAATGAGTATATTAAAACCTTTTATGTTTTGAAGGATCCTGAAGACCTTATGTAACTTTTGTAACCCAATTACTTTTGTTTTTTCATTGGGTGATTAATTCAGAGTCACTTGACGTTAAATATTTTGGATATTCTGAGAAATACTTCAATAGAAAATTAATCTGAAATTGAGCCATCTGTAGATTCACTATGGTGTACCTTGTGTCTCCTGTTTTGCGTCCATTGTACTAACCTTCTTGCATTTGTCTCTAGATTGGCCCAGAGTTTGCATTGGGAAACCTAAACAGAAGAAAAGGACCGTTGCTTAAAGAGAAAGAAGCAAACCTTGTCAGAAGCTTTCTGTCTGCAACATTAGTTTATACATAGTTGAATCCATGTCTATAAGTGTATCTGTGATCTTTTCTCTCTTAGTTCTATGTAACAAATTCACCCACAGTCATTAAAAAAAAAATAAAAATTGCATTCAGCCTTCTGATGTGTAATGAAGACTTTAAGATTTTACTGTCATTCAGTAGCTCAGAGCTACAGAAAAACTGAGTATGGTTTGCTAGTCTAGCCCTGTGCCTAACCCAGGGGTCTAAAGCATGTGACCCACGGGCCTTGCAGCCCACAATGACACTATTGTTACTGATATTTGTATGAAAAGGTTTCAGTGGTGCATCCCTCAGGCTAACATATTAGTCCTTGTGCAGCCCGGTACTAGTCCTCATGCAGCCCCCATGGTGATTTGAGACCCCTGGCCTAACCTGTTATTAAAAACCACTAATCCAGGGGATTTCACAGGGTCCCTTAGAATCTTATTCTAATGCTTGACTATCTTTTTAGTTAGAAAGCTTTTTCCTAATATCTAGCCTAAAACTCCCTTAACAGATTAAGTCCATTATTTCCTGTCCTATTTTCAGCGAAAATGGACATTTGATCACTATCCTCTTTATAACAGCCCTTAACATATTTGAAGACTGCTGTCAAGTCCCCCTCTGTCTTTTTTTCTCAAAACTAAACATACCCAGTTTTGGTGTTTTTGAAACATTTCCTTGTAAGTGAGGTTTTCTCAATTTTTTATCATTTTTGTTGCTCTCTGTAAGCTCTCCAATTTGTCTACTTGAGGTGTGCAGAATTACACATTACTCCTGCTGAAGCCTCATAAGTAGAGTGGAACATTTGACTTCCATGGCATAATCCAGAATATCAGTCTTTTTAGCAACTGCATCACATTGTTAATTAATATTTAATTTGTGACCCACTATAAACCTCAGCTCCAGTTCAGTGATATTACTTTTTCACCAGTTATTTGCCATATTTATAGAATCATAGAAATGTAAGACTGAATGGGCTGTCATCTAGTGCAGTCCCCTTCACTCAAGCCAGGAGTTAAGTAATAAGTAGAGCATCTAGACAGTGTTTGTCTAACCCAGGCATGGCCAAACTGGGGCTTGGGAGCCACATGTGGCTCTTGAATGAAAAAGTGTGGCTCGCGGAAGAATCCAGAAAGAGTCTTTACGGTATGAATGTCAGCAAATCAATTTAGTAGGTAAAAGTATATGGCTATATGCCTCAGTGTGGCTTTTGAAGGTTTAATGATCAACTTGAGTGGCTCTTGACTTCCATAAGTTTGGCCACCCCTGGTCTAACTTGTTCTTAAAAAACTTTAGTGACGGAGACTCCAGAACATCCCTAGGTAACTTGTACCAATGTTTTTTTGCTGGGAAGTTTTTCCTAATCTCCCTTTGCTGCAATTTAAGCCCCTTGCCCTATATGCAGATGTCAAGGAGAACAGTGTAATACCCTCCTCTTTTTAGGTACCTTTTATTTATGTGTAAAGACTAGCAAATTCAGTTATCGCATGAGCTTTTGTGGGAGAAGACCCCACTTTGTCAGATGCTCTGAAGACAGGCTTTTCTCGCACAAAAGCTCATGCAATAAATACATTTTTGTTAGACGTGCCCCAGGACTCCTTGTTGCTTTTGCTGAACTTGATTAAGGCAGCTGCCCCCTGGATCTTTTATGTACTTGAAAACTCATAGACTCTAAGGTCAGAAGGGAACAATATGACCCACTCCTACAATGAACCTCAAACCCATAACTGAGCTATTAAAGTCCTCAAATCATGATTTAAAGACTTTAATACAGATAATCAACCAGCAAGTGAGCCATGCCCAATGCTACAGAGGAAGGCAAAAAACTGTAATCATGCTCCCTTTTCCTTGCATCTTCTCTTCCCAACACAAACCCAATTTTTGTTTTCAGTCTTCCTGCTCAGCTCACGTTTTCCAGACCTGGGTTTGCTCCAGCATCAATCTCCCCTTTTGTCACCGTCCATTTGATTTCTCATCCCTCGGCCTATGTTCCCTCTAAGCTGTGCGCATGTGCGCATGTGCGCATGCACGCAGGTTGTGAAACCTGCGCACACAGCAAAATAAAGTGCACAAAAAAAAAAATTCAACAGTGAAAACGTTCTTATGTTACTTTAAGAAAGATGTTTCAAGTAGCATGTTTCAAATAAGGTTTTGTAATTTTTAATATCATTTCCATCACCATATCCAAATCAAGTTAATAGATTAGTTGCTCCTACACACTTGCTTCATTGAGCTGACCAGTTGGCCCACACTCCCTGGAGCATGCACAAATTTGCACACCAGTTCCGAAAATTTGCACAAAAGATTGTTTTTGTGCAAACAGCCTACCAAAAATTAGAGGGAAATTTGCCCTGGGGGCAAATGTTCCCTCTTATTTTTGGTGGGCTGTATGTGAAAAATATTTCTTTTGTGCAAATTTTCAGAACCCATGTCCAAATTTGTGCACACTCAAGTAAGTGTAGGCAAACATCCAGTGACTCAGATTATTCTATTCTGCACTGGTGAGGCCACATCTGGAATACCGTGTCCAGTTTTGGGCTCCCCACTACAAAAAGGCCATGGACAAATTAGAGAGAGTCCAGTGGAGGGCAACAAAAATGATCAAAGGGCTGGAGCACAAGATCTATGAAGAAAGACTGAAGCATTAGGCTTATTTAGCCTGCAGGAGAGAAGATTGAGGGGGGATTTGATAGCAACCTTCAACGATGTGAAGGGATGCTCCAAGGAAGATGGAGCTTGACTGTTCTCGGTAATAACAGAGGACAGAATGAGGAGCAATGGCTTCAAGTTGCGGTTAGGGAGGTCGAGGCTGGATATTAGGAAAACCTTTCTAACTAGGGAAGTAGTGAAGCATTGGAATAAGCTACCTAGGGAGGTGGTGGAATCTCCATCTTCGGAGGTGTTTAAGGCCCAGCTGGACAAAACCCTGGCTGGGATAATCTAGTGGGAGTGGTCCTGCTGTTTTGGCAGGGGGTTGGACCAAATGACCTCGTGGGGTCCCTTCCAACCCTATGATTATAATCCACAGAATCGTAGAATCCTAGGGTTGGAAGGGACCTCATAGGTCATCTATTCCAACCCCCTGCCAGAGGCAGGACCACTCCCACTAAACCATCCCAGTCAGGGTTTTGTCCAGCCGGGCCTTAAACACCTCCAAAGATGGAGACTCCACCACCTCCCTCAGCAGCTCATTCCAGTACTTCACCACTCGCCTAGTAAAAAAGTTTTTTCTAATATCCAGCCTCGACCTCCCTAACTGCAACTTGAGACCATTGCTCCTCGTTCTGTCCTCTGTTATTACCGAGAACAGTTGAGCTCCATCTTCCTTGGAGCATCCCTTCAAGCAGCTGAAGGTTGCTATCAACCCCCCTCATCTTCTCTTCTGCAGACTAAATAGGCCTAATGATTTCAGTCTCATGTATGAGTAATTTAAAAAAAAACAAAAACTAAAACTTAACTTTTTTCTGCGCCCTGTATTTTGCGATGCGCGCAGGTTGCACCACCTGCGCGCATGCGCACACGGGCACAGCTTAGCGGGACCCCAGCAGCTCCGCCGCCTCGCGCGCCGCCAGGGAGGCTGGGGCAGGCGGAGGAAACTACAACTCCCAGAGGGCTACGCGCGGGGCAGCGCGCGGGCCAATCGGCGTCTAACCCGGCCGCGTGCCTTGCCCGGCCGCCGCCTCGCGCGGGCGGCCAGGGCGCCACGCCGGGCGGGGCGTCGTTCGGCCCGCGGTGCGATGGCGACGGCGCTGCTGGCGGCGGCGCTGGGCGGGGGCCTGCTGCTGCTGCTGCTCGTCGGCCGCCGCCGCCGCTCCCGGCGCGCGGCGGGGCGCGGCGCGGCCATGCGGGGCAAGACGGTGCTCGTCACGGGCGCCAGCAGCGGGCTGGGCCGGGCCACGGCGGCCGAGCTGCTGCGGAGGCGAGCGCGCGTCATCCTGGGCTGCCGGGACCGCGGCCGCGCCGAGCGGGCGGCCCGCGAGATCCGCGCCGAGCTCGGGCCCCAGGCCGAGGGCGGGGAGCTGCTGGTCCGCGAGCTCGACCTGGCCTCGCTGCGCTCCGTGCGCGCCTTCTGCCAGCGCCTGCTGCAGGTCTGCGGGGGGAGGGGCAGGGTGGAGAAAATCATGGGGGAGGGGCAAATGGTGGGGGTCATGTGGCGCTTCAAGACTAACAGATGTATCTTCTGCATGAGCTTTCGTGGGAGACGATCCCACTTCCTCAGGTGCTTCGAAGAGGGGAGGGTCAGGGTGGTGGGGGAAGGGATATGGAGGATAGACAAGGGGAGGGGCAGGGTGGGGGTGGGGGTGAAGGCAGAGGAGGGTGGTGGAGGAAGGGATAAGGGGGATGGAGAAGGGGAGGGGGCAAGGTGGGAGGAAGGGGTGGAGAAAGTGGGGGGGAGAGGTGGGGAGGCTGGGGGTGAAACGAGAGGAGGGGAGGGTCAGGGTGGTGCGGGAAGGGATGGGGAGGGTGGACAGGGATAAGGAGGAGGAGGCAGGATGGGGGCAAGGGATG
>ML682040.1:11107235-11145286 GCA_007922195.1 Podocnemis expansa | reverse complement strand
TGGGGAGGCTGGGGGTGAAACGAGAGGAGGGGAGGGTCAGGGTGGTGGGGGATGGGATGAGGAGGATGGAGAAGGGGAGGGGGCAGGGTGGGAGGAAGGAGTGGAAAAAATGATGGGGGAGAGGTGGGGCAAATGGTGGGGAGGGTAGGCTGGAGGTGAAGGGACAGGAGGGGAGGGTTAGGGTGGTGCGGGAAGGGATGGGGAGGGTGGACAGGGATAAGGAGGAGGAGGCAGGATGGGGGGCAAGGGATGGAGAAAATGGTAGGGTAGCGGCAGGGCAAGTAGCAGGGGAAGGGCTGGGGATGGAGAGGGTGGGCCGGGGGGTGAAAGGAGGGTGGGAGGGGACGGGGTGGAGAAAGTCATGGGGGAGAGGCTGGGGAGGGACGGGGAGAGGTGGGGCAGGTGGTGAGGAGGGTCATGGAGAGGCTAGATGGGGATGAAAAGGAGGGATGGAGAGGGTGGGCTGGAGGATGGGGGGCAGAGTGGGAGCAAGAGCTGGAGGATGTGAGGAGGGGAGAGGCAGGGGAGGATGGGGAGGTTAGGCTGGGGGTGAAGGGAGAGTAGGGGAGGGTCAGGTGGTGGCTGAGAGATGTGGAGAGGGTGGACAGGTTTGAAAAGGAGGGATGGAGAGGGTGGGCTGGGGGTGAACGGGGGCAGGAGGTGGCAGGCTGGGGGCAAGGGGTGGAGAAAGTGATGGGGGAGAGGCAGGACAGGGAGTGGAGGAGGGATGGGGAGAGGCGGGACAGGGAAGGGGTAGACAGATGAAGAGGAAGGATGGAGAGTGGGCTGGGGGGTGAAGGGACAGTAGGAGAGGGGGCAGAGTGGGAGCAAAGGCTGCAGGAAGCGAAGAGGGGAGAGGCAGGGCAGATGGAGGAAGGGATGGGGAGGGTAGGCTGGGGGGTGAACAGAGTAGGAGAGGGTCAGGGTGGTGGGGGAGAGATGTGGACAGGGATGAAGAGGGGATGGAAGATTTGGGAGGTGAAGGGGAGGGGGAGAGAGCAAAGGAAAGGATGAGGGAAGGGGGGCAAGTGACAGGAAGGGATGAGAGAGGTTAGAGGGAAGGGTGAATAGTAGAAGAGGGTGGGCAAGGAGGCAGAGAAGGATAGGGTGAGGGAAGGGTGTAGTTGGAGAGGATGAAGGGGGTTGGGGAAAGCTGCAGAAGGGGGTTGGGGAAAGCTGCAAAAGGGGAGCAGCTGACATAGGTTGGGGAGGGGAAGGGCAGGGCTGTAACGACAGCAGAGCGAGTGGGGTTTAGTCCCCAGCATGCCAGAGCGGCTCCATGGAGCCACTTCATTAAAGGACACGTTCTGTGCCGCTCACCCCTGGCGCGGATCACCGTAATGTGCCCTGGGCACCGTAATCAGTAGTTACGGCTCTGGTGAAAGGGGAGGGAAGAGCTAAGGATGAGAAGAAGGTTGGGTGAGGGTTAGGGTGAGGAGAGAATGAAGCTGGTGTGGGGGCACAGAGCCTTGGTGAAGGTAATACGGGAGTTGGCGTGTGAGGGGCTGTTCCTACAAGGGCAGAGAGGTTGGTTGGGTGAAGAGGGAAGGATGCCCAGCTAACTGGGCATGGGTGAGTGGACAGCCAGATGTCTGGGAACCTTTGCAGGAGAACAGAACGGTATGAGGTATGATCGATCTAACAAAGGGATTAAGAAAGCGGAGATACTTTTAGGGGGGAGGTAGGTTTATTTGGGGGGTGAGACAGGGCATTGAGGATGGATGGGAATAGAGGCCTTGGTTTAAGGTTGTGGGGATGTTGGCATGAAGAGGAGGGACGGATCCTGTGGTGATGATGGGCTGCAGCGTCAAGATCTAGGGTTGCCACTCTCCTATTCTTTGTAGGGAGGAGTTTGTCAGCAGTGCCTCCTACAGGCTTAAGTAGCCCATGTTTGCAGCTCAGGAAAATTCCTCCTCCCTATCCCTCATCCATCAAGTCTTCAAAGTACCCCTTTAGTGACTTGGAGTTGTGCAATACTGAAATGCAGTGAAGATGAGCATCTTTTTGCAGAGCTGTTCTTGCATCTCATAAAGCATTAAAAATAATTCCAAAATATTTTGGGATGCAGTGTCATGTTTTGGTGCATTCTTATGCATTGCTTTTTAATCCAGGGAACAAAGCCTATTAAATCAAAATGCCTTCCCTTGGGAAATGTTCTTGTTCCACTGAAAGTTGAGTTGGCTGGTGAGAAGAGGGACTGGGCCAGCATGCTGCCCATGGAATTATATAATGCAGCCAGAAGTCACCTTCATTTTTCAATAGGAGTGGGAAGTCTGCAGAGAGCTAGGCTATTCAGATCAAGATGCAGCTGAGTCTGTGGGATCATGCCGTCTCTGTAAAGAAAAGACTAGGGAAGCTGCAATCTGCTCTCGTTTATTCAGTAAGGCATCTGGCAACTTGGGACTCTCAGTTGACTCTAAGTTTGAGCCTCCATCCACCTATGGCAGTAGAGGATTGGCTGCCTCAAGAGAACATTTCATGGGGTCATCTGAACCCCATCTATATTTATGATGTTTTTATTACAGTACGTCTTTGCCATAGT
The DNA here is from genome assembly GCA_007922195.1 of Podocnemis expansa. Lineage (NCBI taxonomy): Eukaryota > Metazoa > Chordata > Testudines > Podocnemididae > Podocnemis > Podocnemis expansa. The sequence continues at coordinate 11,142,744 of ML682040.1, read as the reverse complement.
GTCCTTCATTATGATGAACCCATCAAATCTTTGGATATAAAGAACATGAGCATTTAATTTGCACCTCCAGCTATTAGGTTGAGGTGGGGCCTGTCAGCCACAGGGCTTTAGGAGTTGTCAGGTGCAGCTGGCCCTCTTCCCCCTTGACATCTCTTATGCTGTAACAAACCTCTAATGATAACAAACATGACTTAAAGCAAGAATGTTCTGTATGTTCATGATCATTCTGATTTTGTCAGACCTGTCCTGGGTTGCAAAAGCCTAATTTGTGAGGTGCTCACTAGAATCCTGCAGAGATATCAGAGAGGCCATGGGCAATCCAACAAATGGGTTTCAGTGGGCGGTTTGCATTGTATAGAGATATCCCTACGTAGAGGAAAGGGTTTGTGTTGTGGGAGGCTGTACATAATGGTAAAAAAAAGAAAGTGCTGGAACTGAGCCTCTGTAGAATTCTGGAGTAAATGTTTTCTTGATATAACTTTCTTAACCCATGAAGCATTATGTGAAACACTTGATGTTTCAACATAATTCCACAACAACAATAAAGAGATCAATATTCTCTTTCTTCATTTTTTGCGGCATTTAACATAACTTGCCAGGAGGCTGGTGTGATTTCTGCTTTTCTGTGGGAAGCTCTCACGTAGTAAAGTAATGGAGAGATACTATGGAGAAACTGTATCCCATCATCTTTCAAAAAGATAGGGTTGAATGTTTTTTGGATGCTAGATCTTGGGGCTGGGAAGGTTCATGCACTTGAAAGTGAGGTTTGACGTATTTGTAAGAAAGAAAACCAGAAGGGTGAGAGGGTCAGGTTCCAGATGTTTTCTTTTAGGATTTTGCTATCCAGTCTTTCTTTCTTGGAGGAGGGAAGGGGATTTCTTTGATGCTGGAGGAGTGAAAGAAAGGAGGGTAACTGTTGAGATCCCTGCTGTGTTGGCCCTATTTTAGGACATTATATATGTGTACGTTTTCCTCTTCCTTTAGACAGAACAAAAATAGCAGCAGAAAAGACTCTCACAAACAATAGGAAATTGACTAGCCTTCAATCTGTAATTGGTTTGGCATGGATGGACCTTGCACCCATATAAAGCTCTGTTGATTTCAGCAGGAACCATTTAGGGCCATCTGTAGAGATACAGTTGTAGGATCTGGGCTGCTTTGTCTTTACAGGGGAAACTGTGACTGTGTCTACAAAGTGCTGTAAAAGCACAAAATAGGCATTAGGGAAGCACTATATACTTTTTTCCTGGTCTGCTAGTTATAGGACTTCATAGGTGTTAGTGATACATTTTTTAAAAAATGTGATTTTTAAGTTGGAAGTCTCTTGGCAAAACCAATTTAAGTGTTAAAACAGCGAGAGTCCTGTGGCATCTTAAAGACTAAAAAATTATCTACAGCCAAGCCTTAAGATACAATGGGATCTGTTCCTGGCCATCAGACAAACACTTACTGGATCTCTACCAAACATTCCTAAAACTTACATTACCCACCTCAGGAAGTTAAAAAAAAAAAAAAAAAAAAAAAAAGATTGACAGAGCCAGATGGGTACCCAGAAGTCACCTACTAAAGGACAGACCCAACAGAGAAAGCAATAGAACACCTCTGGCCGTCATCTACAGACCCCAGCTAAAATCCCTCCAGCACATTAGGATTTACAGCCTATCCTGGAAGATGATCCCATACTCTGAAGCCTTGGAAGTCTGGCCTATCCTTGCTTACAAACACCCCCCCCCCCCCGACCTGAAACAAATACCATCAACCAAACACCATACAATAAAAAAACTAACCCATGAACCTCTCACTTCAGCAAACCCCATTGCCAATCTTGCCTGCACATTGACTTCAGTGACACCACCATGGGTCCCAGTCACATCCCCCACAGCAGCAGGAACTCATTCACTTGTGCATCTACTAATGTGATATATGCCATTGTGTTCCAGCAATGCCCGTCTGGCATGTACATTGGTGAAACCAGACTGTCCTGACGCAAAAGAATAAAAGGACACAAACTGGACATCAGAAGTGGAAATACCCATAAACCAGTAAGAGAACACTTCAGTCTCCCTGGATGCTCAGTAGCAGACTTGAAAGTTGCCATACTTCAAGAAAATGCTTCAGAAACAGACTTGAGCGTGAATCTGCAGAGCTGGAACTCATCTGCAAGCTTGACACAGTCAGTGGGTCTGAGTAGGGACTTGGAATGGTTATCTCATTACAAAAAGTAATTGTCCCTGTTCTCACATTTTCACCTTTGAATCAGCTGTTGTTAATAGGCCTCCTCTCCCCTTACTGAATTGACTTTGCTAGCATTTGCCATTGTAATGCTTCTCCTTCACCCTGGCGTGTATCTCTAAACCTCTCAACTGTAGTTTCTACTTTGAGCATCTGACGAAGTGTGTTGGATCCCACAAAAGCTTATGCTTAAAGAAGTTTTAGTCCTTAAGGTGCCACAGGGCTCTCGTGTTTGCTGTGTACAGAGTAACATGGCTGTCCGCTTGCAAATTAAGTGTTGTCTTTTGACAGACAAGAGTGCAAATAAAATAGCTAGAAATTAGATGTAGCTGGTGTGGGGAGAGGCAGTAACTTACCTATAAGTGAAATGGAGAGAGCCTGGGAAGGGTGGTGCTACAATTGGGCTTATTTCTGGTGTTATCTGCTATTTTAGTATACCCTCAAAATTGCTAAAATGATGGAGAGAGCAAATTGATTGAGATGACTAGTTGTAGAAACAGTTCCAAAGGGCTGTGGTACATACACACTCAGGTTCCTCCCCTCCTTTTCTGAACTTGTGACTCCTTTTTGAAGTTGTCGGTAAGATAAAGAGGTATCTAGACTAATAGGACAAGGCATAGCTGGCACTCCCACCGCTTAGCTTTCATTGTGGGTGTTTAAATACCAGAATTCTGAACTGAAATTTCATTTTTTACTTTTTAGCCTCACAGCACAAAGAACAACTCTGTATTGTGTATTCAGAGTAACATGCTTGCTTCAGTGATAAATTGTTACATCTTTCAGTACTAGGCAGCTATGGGGGAGAGAAGTGCATTCTTGCTGGCCCATGTATGAAGGACCAAATTTTATTCGGCTTCCTGGGTTTAGGGGACTTAGGATCTTGCAGGATCAAGCCCCAGCTTGATTTAGTTATTAACTGAATTCCAGCTGCAGGATTAGATTCTTCTCTGTTATAAATGTGTCATTGATGAGCAAATGTGGGGATTATTAAACTTCAAAGGTGTAAATGAGGATTGAATCTGGTTTACAAAACATTTCTTACTGGTCACAAGGAACTAGAAAGTGCTCAGCTTGACTTCCAGATCCTCTAGTAAATTTGCAGGAGAGGCAGAAAAGGAGGGAGAACTTCTTTACTTGTTAACTGAGCATTCAGGTGGAAAAATGGAACTTTACAATAGCACTTGCATGAAGTCACTTCTCAGAGTGGAAGGACACTCCCAAGATTTTACCCTGCTGGAGTTTGGGATACATACAGTATGGAGGATTTAGAACATAAGTATTATAGTCTTAAGATTTCACTTTTCTTTGATTAGTTTTGCTTTCTGGTTCTTGGGCACTGGCATAACATAATTTAGGTCTACCACAGTTAAGGCAAATTTTAAACTGGAGGCCATTGTCTAAAATCATTGAAGTGTTTTCAGAATTCTTCATTAAAATCTAATTATTCTTTTGTAATTAAATGATGGGGTGAACTTTTGTTTTAACACTAAATCCCTGCCTCAGAGAGCCAGATTATCTTTTTGTTCTTTGGACAGTGCCTTGCACAGTAGGCTTCCTGAATGGGGCTTCTAGGTCCTACCGCACTATAAATTATTAAACAGTCATACTCTTATAGCTTGCCTTTAATGTGACATACGGATCACTTTTTGGAAAGAAATTAGTATTACAAGAATAATTTCAGTGGATTTCCATTTAATAAAAATGCTGTTCTTGAAAAATGTTTATATATCAATCATCTTCAGAGTAACACAGGTTCCCCACCGCCCCTATGATTTGATACACCTCTTACTGACAACTATCAATATGCTTTTTTTTTCAAAATTACATTAAAATATCCATGATCCAGAAAATCCCATTTTAGAAGATGTGTGAAGGAGCCTCTCAGGAATCATGCCTGGGTCCCCTCTGCTTGCTCCTGATCAGGGCTCTGCTCCAGTCCAGTTTGGGTCTTTACACTCCAGTACAGCTAGCTCCCAAATCCAGTCTGAGGGTCTGACCCCTGCTTCTCCTGGACCTCCCTCTTGTGGAGCCCTCTCACCTGGAAGGATCCTGGGGAGTTCCTCCATGGCCCAAAAGGCCCAGCACCATGCTTTCCAGTCAGAAGAGATTCTCAGTCGATCTGGAAGTCAAAAGCATTTATTAGCTCTCAGGATCACAGCATAGAGAGACTTGGCTAGCAGATAGAAGTTATGGCAGCGGCACACTGATAGGTTCACAGAGCCATGCTCTGAGGGCACATTACCTTAGACCCATGCCATGGCACAGCCCTTCTTTCCCCAGTTGCCACCAGACCACCTAGCTCCTAGTTCTTCTTCCATCCTTTGTCTTTTTCCTGGGCGTGGCGAACACTGCCCTTAGTCTTGACCTCCCACAATCTGTGTGAACTGGTTGGGCTGAGGGGGTGGGGTCCTGACCTGGTCCATCTACATGTGACAGGGGGTGGCCTAGCCGCCCTCCAGTGGCCCCTATAATAATCACACACACAGGTCCTGTCACCAAAATACATGAACAGAAAAGCAAGGGAAACTGCCAAACAGCACATAACAACCAGAGGAAATCCAAGGAGTCTCTGTATTTCATCACAATGAGAAGTTGAATTGTTCCCTTCTAATAATGGTCAGTGAATGCATTTAATCTTAGTAATAGATTATTTTGTTTATAAATGTGATTCTTTTTGCTATTTAAAGGAAGAGCCAAGGCTGGATGTTCTCATCAATAACGCGGGGATATTCCAGTGTCCATACATGAAGACAGAGGATGGTTTCGAGATGCAGTTCGGTGTCAACCACCTGGGTCATTTCTTGCTCACAAATCTTCTCCTTGGCCTCCTCAAAAGTTCTGCCCCAAGCAGGATTGTGGTAGTTTCTTCCAAACTTTACAAATATGGAGAGATCAACTTTGAAGACTTGAACAGTGAGATGAGTTACAATAAAAGCTTTAGCTATAGTCGGAGTAAACTGGCTAACATACTGTTCGCCAGGGAACTAGCCCGTCGATTGGAAGGCACAGGAGTCACTGTCAACGTGCTTCATCCTGGTATTGTCCGAACCAATCTAGGTAGATATGTGAACATTCCTTTGCTGGCAAAACCCCTCTTCAATTTGGTGTCATGGGCTTTCTTCAAAACACCACTGCAAGGAGCCCAGACTTCTATCTATTTGGCCTCCTCTGCAGAAGTAGAGGGTGTGTCTGGAAAGTATTTCGGGGATTGCAAAGAGGAAGAACTGCTCCCTAAAGCCATGGATGATTTAGTTGCAAGAAAACTGTGGGATATCAGTGAAGTGATGGTTGGATTATTAAAATAAATGCTTGAGGGAAAAGACTTACTGAAGGGATAAAGATAATTAATATTTTGCCACCCTGAAGGTTTCTGCAGTGGCATTTCTCCCTTGAGTGGTGTGAAACACAAATTATTTTTTCTTGTAGATTTCAAAGCTGCTGGGAGTAATTTACACAGGTCTTTTAAAATAGAGAATATTCTCTATGTTAAATAAATCTGTCCTTCAGAAAAATACAGAACTAGAATCCAAGAGGCTGGGGGTTTGACTGTATTTTGGTATTAAATCTCTTTGGGAAGGTGCTTGTTCTACAAATAAAATTTTTTTTTTGCTGTGTAATATTTATGCTTTTTAATTGTCTTCAGCTATTTGAGATCAAATCTGGCACTCTGTGGTACAGTATTACACATGAAATGTGTTAATGCTTGCTGCTTTTTCTTGTAGTTGATTATGACTCCATCCTAATATTGATAACAATGTTGGCGTGGAAAGCAATCCAAGTTAAAATCACGAAAAATTTTAGCAGTGGGTTATGAGCACTCCTACACTGTGATTCTCTAGGCCTCTGAGTACTGTTCATACCATAAAGACTCTTTCTGGCTTCTTGATCAAGAAATATATATAAAAAACTCAACTATGGACCACAAGTCAGATATTTTCAAGATGGATTTTCATGAGCTAGCATCTGTTTGCTATTTACCTAGTATATGTGTTCAGCTTTGTTTTATTTGGGCTAAACCTGCTTTTCTGGACATTTCTACAATAAGCCCTGTTTTGATGGATGCTACACGATTGACTTCAATAGCTTATTATGTGACTGGGGAGTTCACAAAAGTCAAAGATCTGGCCCTGTAGTTTTTGTGAATATCTATCTATAGTTAGGTCATACTGCTCTGCAGAGTGACTTGCACATAAGCCTAACATGGCAACAAGTCTTCTGATGAGTAATATTCTGTGTAACTGCATGTTTTCTTAACAGCACTAATATATACACTGTACAGATGTCATCCAGAAACTGTTTATCTGAACTATTGACAAATTAGCCTGGTGTGAAAACAGAAGGCAGCTCTTCTACATAGGATTAGGAAGTCTCTATTATGCAGAGAGAATTATCAAGACTAAAAATAACATATATATATAGTATATAAAGATCTCTCCCATATTGTTTTAAAATACATTATTTTAGTAAACAGTTTCCTGTTAATTATGATTTGATTTGTTTTTAGTAATTTAATACCACTAATTTAAAGTAAAAGTAAATGTAATGAGTATGATGAAAGTAGTTCTTTTACTTACACACACAAAATGTAGAAGGAAATTAAAGTTTGGGGGAGGAGTCTGTTCCACAGTAAATCCTTATTGGCTCAACACTTGAATTAACACCATTTTTGAGATTCCTCTTGGGTTATTTAATCACTCATACACTGCATTGAGCTCAATCCCTTAGCTGCTTCTTTCCAGAAATGCAGTACTGTGGATATAAGAAAGAGGCATAACAGGAACTCCATGCTTTTTGGAGGAAGACAAAGTAGTAAAGGGAAGAAAAAAAAATTAAGCTCCTGTAACACGAATTATTGCACTGTGTTGCTCACTTTCATGCACCAGAGCTTGTTTGAGTAGAGCTAAAGTGTAATTACCATGTACTCTGAATGCTTGACACAAAACACTCTGTAAATAATGCAAAGGACCATCTATTAGAGAGGATGGAAATCTTATTAGAGAATAAATGAATGTTGAACTGGTGAAGTCCTATTTTACATTTGTCTTGCATTTTTCATCTAAAGCAATCATCAAAATGATATGTAATACTACTGAAATGGAGCCCTACCTCGAGCGGAAGCCATTGACCACCTGCTAAGCAGAATAATACTAAGGTAAGGGAAAGTTTTGAGCAATTGCACTTGGGCACAAATTTTTACAAAAATAAGATGAGTTCTCTCAAGCACAGAAGAGACATTTGTTTTTACTCTCTCATCTAAAGTAGGTAACTAGAACTCGGAAAGTTTTCTGCATTTTGATGTTCCATTACTACCCCACTGAAAACACCGTATATATGTTTTAAGAGACTCATGGCACATAGCTTACAAAGAAAAGTGCTATGCTAATCTTACTGTATATATGTGCAGTTCATGTGACAGCAGTTTGCCAGTGATGTTGCCTGTAGAGTAGAGAAATGCATAATTTTCCAGATAGAATTACTGGTCTGTGCCACAGTGATGTCAGGATAAGCAAAAATAGAGCTGTGTAAAAGAAAGAGGCTGGAATTATCACACACTGGTCACAATCTGTGGTGGTTTCACCGCAGGATTAGGAAGTACAACACATTTTCTTGCCATTTGGAACATTAGGGAAAGACCTTTTGTCTAGAGCTGGAAGCAAGTGAGAATGCTTTGGTTACATTACTACATAATACACAGACTTGGATCTAGAGTTGGACCGTGATTATCACATGTATGTCAAATATCTGAACAAAAATTGCAAATTTTTTTCAAGGGTGAATTATGTGCTGTGTAATTTCATTAGTGAAAGCTTACTTCAACTTCATTAGATATAACCTGAATCAGCAAGCTCTGAGGTTGAGAGTTGAGTTTATTCTCCATGACACTCTAAGCCAGGGGTCTCAAACTTAAATCACTGTGAGGGCCACATGAGGACTAGTATGTTAGCTTGAGGGCAGCACCACTGAAACCTTTTCATAGAATGCTATTGCAAATATCAGTAACAATAGTGTTATGGGCCACAGGAAATAGTTTTAGGGGCAGCATGCGACCTGCGTGTTTGAGACCCCTGCTAAGCTGTAGTTTCTCTATGAAGACTGCCCTGTGTAGCACTGTTCTTGGTGTGAAAAACTGAACTGATGTCAGCCACTGCCTTCATCTATCAGTGTATGCCTTTCAGTTGTTTTCCGTTATTACTAAGGTTTAGGAGATCCAGTTCTGGACCAGACCTGTTGCACTACCAACTGTACAAATACAGAACAACTCCAAAGTGGTCTGTATTGCCTCAAGTGTGTTTGAATCAGCAACCTGCAGGTGAAAGGTTCCACACCTCCCATTATCAATTCCCTGAGCTTTCAACTGAAAGTTAATTGACTGGTGCAATTGGCTAAACTCCAAGATCTCAACCCGTGATGTAGCCCCTGTGCGTTAAGAGCAATGAGGGCAGCATGACTAAGGTGAGGGCCAAGAGAAGCAGGCAGAATCCAGAAGCAATGTGTTGTGTTCAGGAAAGCAAGACCAATAGATTTAAAAAAAGTGATTTTCCAGCTCTCAGAGGTAGACAAGTTAGGCACTACTGAACTGCAAATAATAGGACTCAGCTGAGACAGGGGCCCTGTTTTGATAGATATCAAATGTCCACATCATAAATGATAAGCTTCAGGCAAATACCTTATAGCAGAGGGCTTACAGTCAAAAGTGGACAAGGCAGACAAAGTGTGATAAAGGAAATATCCCTATTTCCATGTTGAGAAAACAGGCAGTGCGACTTTAAAAGGGAAAATTTCAGAGCACTTCAGTGGGAATTCTGCATCATAATCCCTTAGGAGCCATCAAGCTTGAAAATCGACTCGTCCAAGGTCAGACTGGGGAGTCTTCGATAGAATTCAAAGCCTGTGTCCTGTGAGAGTATGGTGAGGGCATGAGGGGATTATGTAGTTATAGTTAGTTCCCAATTTAAGTACAGTTATTTCCAAGTAAGGCCATAAAGAAAACAACTCGCAAGAGTCATTTGAATAAATTTAGTATTCAGAGTCTATTCCTCTTCCCCCATGTACATTTTTCCAAATGAATCTTGTATTAGCTTGTTGACTTGTAAAAAGGTCCAGAAGGCCTAGACAGCCAAATCACTATTTTTGATCTGTCTCAGGGTGGAACTGCTGTTTCTCAATAGAAAAATTGCATCCCAACAGACTTCTTACCCACTGCCTCAGCTACCAACAGTGCCCTCACACCAGCTATCAGAGGACTCAGGTTTGAGAATCTATATTTGAATATTTAATTTATTCCAAATATTCTAAACAGTGCAATGAAAGGAACATGTTACTATTCATCTTTCAAAAAGGCTGGCATACTAGCCTTCTAAAAAGGTCAAAAAACCTGTCCAGCCAGTTGGGAATTTTTATTTCTTAAATATTTGGAGATAATATGAAGAAGATTCACTATAAGTAGGATGGACTGATGGCCTACATACCATGAAAGCTGCAAGGTAGAGAATTATTTGTTATTGGCCCAATTTCTGTTGGAGAGAAAGACAAGCTTCTGGTCTACACAGTTGAAGAAGAGCTCTTGTAGCTTGAAAATTTCTCTCTTTCATCAACAGAGCTAGACTTAATAAAAAGTATTCCCCTTGTCTGTCTGATATCCTGGGACCGGCATGGTATAATAGTACCACAACAATAAAAGCTGCAGCCATAAACATCTGTCCTGAAATACAGCCCAGTTCTACAAAATGAGCACCTCACCAGTTGCCTCGGATCACATCACCAGTGGTAAAACTGTGGCCTTTTTTAACTCCATGGCGCTTTTGCAATGTACTTCAATAGGGCCAACATTTCACTTCCCATTGACTTAAAAGGAATCCTGTGAGGGTATGTCTACACTTACAGTTTAGCTGGAATTAATGAGGATTAATTTGAGCTAAATTAATGCATGGCTACACTGGCTGTTATTACTTTGAACTAAGGAATTCCTTATTTGAAGTAATGAATGTTTACTTTGAAGTTATAAAACCTTGCTTAACTTTGAAGTAATTGTTAATTTGAACTTACAGTTCAAATCAACATGGTTTGACCTTCTTTGTCCAGGGTCCCTTCCTCTTTCTATGTATTGGGTGGGGGCATGGCCCTTCTCGGGGCCCATGGTGCCACACTTCCCTTGTTGCCCCCCTCCTACACTCCTGCATCAAACTAGCACATCCTGTCTATGGACATGCTAGTTCAATTTGGGTTTCTAGTGGAAACATGTTAGCTCAAATTAACCATTATTAGTTCAGATGAATTAATTCAAACTAAGTTAATTTGATTTAGTTTTTTAAGTGTAGACATAGCCTAAGAGTTCAAGACTATTGGTCATGCTATTATGTCTTAGAATTGCAAGCACCAGTCCTGTCCAGATTTTTGTCCCTTCTCTGCTAACTATATTAATCTTTGGGTAGATTAATGTGCGTGCACCTTTACAAAAAGACCTTGCAACCCATAGTCTTTAACTGTGTGGACATTAAAGATCTCAAAGCATTTTCCATAAGAATGAAGGTCCATCTCTTTGTTATCCTTTGCCAATATGTCATTTTATCCACCATGCCGTTGCTCCATGAGTCAGTTTTACAACGGGCTACTAACCTGTAGTCACCCCAGATGTGACTGCAGTTCAGTGCTGAATAGAGTGTTTCCAGTGTATGAAGAGGTCAATCCTGTAACCTTCATTTTATTGTTCAGTGGTTCCCAGTCTTATTACACTGGAGCCTCACATAAATCTAAGCAAATTTTTGTGTGAGACAAACAGAATCTACATATTATAAGAGGATTTAGTGTGACCGGTGCTGATTTTATATTTAAAGTTATGGTGTTTCGTATGTAGTTAGAAAAGTTTCTGTGTACAGTATTGTCTATTTAAACATCTGTATAATCTAAAATGATGTGAATATGATGACTAATAATGAATTGTTTTTATACTGTGTTGAATCAGGCTATGGGCTTTTTTAAATGCTCTGGTGGGTGGTGTATGACCCATGGACTGTACGTTGGGCACCATTGCCATAGTCTTCTGGGAGCCCAAGTGACCTTTAGTAAGAATAAAGACTGTTGATAGGGCTGAAGAGCAGTGGGTACTTCAACACAGACATTACAGCCCCTTTTCAAAAGGGGCCTGTTTCTGTGTTCACAACTTAAGACAATGCAGGCCTGATTTTCTAAAATGGTGAGTGCCTGCAACAGCAACTGATGTCAACAGGAGTGGCAGTTGCTAATAACTAATGTTGGCATGAAAATGTTGAGTTCCAAAGCTTTTCAGTGAAAAACTTTTTTTTTTCCCTTTTCTGGTAAAATGTTTTGCATTTTCCCCATTGTTAATTACCTCTACCCAAAACAAAGGTGACTCAAGTTATGCTCCCCAAATAGCACATCATTCAGTGAGCACTTTTTAAAAATTTGGCCATAATACTTCCCTAAAATGAACAACTTCAAAATATTTTTCATAGCATCACACATGTATCCATGGTATGAGTTATTATTAATTAATTGTACTCTGTAGAACTGAGACTTCAACCAAGAGGGGGGCCTCAGCACAGTATAAGTTGAGCAGGAGATGATGGATTATTCTTTGTAATCACAAAAAAAAAAAAAAAAAAGACATCAGTGGCGTCCCTGAAAGCATAGTTAAGACAAAGGCTAAGTCCTATCAAACGACTTCATCGTTTGAATTTATTTAAATAAAATTTCATTTTGGGCATCTGTTATGTTAAAAAGAGGTTAAAGCATTGAGAAAAATCTAAATGGTCATTGCTTCAACAAAGCAACAAGTCTGCTGTGGAAAACACATAAAAATGGCAGGAAATGGCTTAATGTGGGAGGTGTTCAGTTTTAAGGATTCTGTTGACAGAAGTTGACAAGTAAAAATACTGTGTTCAGAAAGGAGCATGGAATTTTGAAGCAGCCTAGAGGGACAGCTTTGTACTATGGTGGTCTAAATTGGGATTTTACATTAATGTAGCCAATCAGAACCCTTGTTAAAGCCAGAGTCAAAAGGGAAGACTGAACAAAAAGTGCCACAAAGTTTATCTCTTGCTCATCTGGAAGAGTTTATTTTAAAAACAGAACATTGTTTGCTGCTGTTGAAATGAAAGTGTCAGAGTTGCAGCTTTCTTTTGATGCCATCTGGCAGATGATTTACTGGTGTATGGTATTCACTAATCCAAATAACCCTGTGTGTGGTAACTATTGTCTCTTTACTGATCATGCAGCTGGGCTGACTGAACTTTAGAGGGCTCACGCAAGGCTATCAACAGTGATATTGCAAATAATTTAAAATTAGCACAGTGTTAAGGGTGTGCATATGATACAGAACAAAGGTGCCAAATCCCTGGGGCTTTTATTAAGAATCATCTTTTATTGACCCTCATACAGATTGTTTTGTGCTGTGTATTTGTAGCTGTGTTGAAACTAGGATATTAATAATAGATATTACCTCATCCTCTTTTTACTCTGTATTCAGATCAACATTTTACCTCAACTCTGTGATCTCAGTGCACCACATAACATCTAATTCCATGCACATTACTTTGTGAAATTAATGCCAATACTAGCATAACCTAGGAATTACACAGTTGTGTATGGGACTTAGTGTCGACCATTCAGAAGGTTTCCCTCTTAAATTTGTTTTTGTTGATGATGTGGTTGAATTTCTAACTGTTGCCTTTTCATAAATTGTTTCTTTTCAGTTTTAAGGCCATTTTGACACTCATGAAAGCACCACATTCTTTGATTAATCCTGGAAATAAAAGTCACATGTAGAATTCAAGCATTCACAATTTAAAATTATATTAGAATGACTGGAAAGGAGTTACAGATATACATAAATGCACTGGAGAAAACATGGTGCATTGAATTCAAGAATGCAAAAGAGAAGCTGTTAAAAGAACACACGTGAGAGGGTCTTAGACACGTCATGATTCAGAATTCAGAAAATTTTCACCCTCACTGTTAAAAACTCTCATTTCCAGTTTAAATTGGGCATTACTTTTCAGGCATTGATTCTCGTAATACTTTTCTCCACTGGATTGAAAAGCACTTTAGTTCCCAATATTTTCTTCCAGTGAAGTTATTGTAATCAAATCACTTTGATCTTTTTTGCTTAAAAAAATAAAAAAATAAAAAAGCTAAGCAGATTGACCTACTTAAGTCTTTTTTCCCCCCATCCCATGAAAGCTTTTTGTTGCTCTTCTCTGCATCTTATCCAGTTTCCTTGGTATCTTTTTAAAAATGTGAAATATAAAAAACGAGAACTGCATGCAGAATTCCACTGTCGGTCTGCCTTATACAGAAGTATACTATATATAGTATAGTATATATATAGCTGACCTAGTGAGGAGGGCTTTAAACTAGGTTCAAAAGGGGAAGGAGACCAAAGCCCACAGGTAAGTGACAATGTGGGAGATCTGGGGGAAGGGATGGAACTTGGGGGTGCTGGGACTGTAACACCAGGAATAAAAGAGAAGGTAGTTGGAACATGGGGGGGGTTCAAATAATTGTCTTAAGTGTTCTACTGAAGCCCCAATATGTGAGGAGAGTGGGGGAGGACAACTAGAAAAAATGCAAGGAGGTTTATGTAATAGAATTGAAAATCAAAATGACAAAGTAAGGAAACCGGCCAGGTATCTTAGGTGCCTATACACTAATGCGAGGAGTCTGGGAAATAAGCAGGAAGAATTGGTAGTACTAGCACAGACAAGGAACTATGATATCGTAGGAATAACAGAGACGTGGTGGGATAGTCTGCATGACTGGAGCTCTGTCATGGATGGGTATAAACTGTCCAGGAAAGACAGGCAAGGAAGAAGAGGGAGAGGAGTAGCACTATATGTAAAAGAGCTCTATGACTGCTCAGAGCTCCATTATGGAAGTGGAAGCGTGCCTGTAGAAAGTCTGTGGGTTACATTGAGAGGGGAAAGCAACAAGGGGGATGTTGTGGTGGGGGTCTGCTATAGACCACCAGACCAGAAGCAGGAGGTGGATGAGGTGTTCTATGGACAACTAGCGGAAGCTTGTAGATCACAGGCCCTGGTGCTCATGCGGGACTTCAATTACCCTGACATCTGCTGGGAGGCCAATACAGCAGTGCATGGGCAATCCAGGAAGTTTTTAGAGAGTGTTGGGGACAACTTTCTGGTACAAATGCTGGAGGAACCAACTAGGGGCCTTGCACCTCTTGACCTGCTGCTCACAAACGGAAGAATTGATCAGGGAGGTAGAGGTAAATGGCAAGCTAGGCAGTAGTGACCATGACATGGTTGAGTTCAGGATGCTGATTAAAGGAAGGAAGGAAAGAAGCAAAACACAAACCCTGGACTTTAAAAAAGCAGATTTTGGTTCCCTCAGGGAACTGATGGGCAGGATCCGTTAGGAAGCTAATGTGAAGGGGAAAGGAGTCCAAGAGAGTTGGTTATATTTTAAAGAAACCCTGCTAAGGGCACAGGAAGTTGCCATTCCAATTAGGAGAAAGAACAAACATGTGAGGCAGCCAGAATGGCTTAGCAGAGAACTCTGCTCTGAGCTTAAACATAAAAAGGAAGCTTACAGGAAGTGGAAGCTTGGTCAGATGACCAAGGAGGCATATAAAGATATTGCTAGGGACTGCAGGATTAAAATCAGAAAGGCCAAAGGACAAATGGAGTTGTGGCTAGCAAGGGATGTAAAGGATAACAAGAAGGGGTTCTACAAGTATGTTAGTAACAAGAAGAGGATCAGGGATAGTGTAGGTCCCTTGCTGAATAGGGCAGGCATCCTTGTGACAGAGGATGAGGGAAAAGCTGAAGTGCTCAATGCTTTTTTTGCTTCAGTTTTCACAGGCAGGGTCAGCTCTCAGCCCACTACCAGGGGTATGGCAGACTGGAGAGAAGAAGAGAGGCCCTTGGTGATGGAAGGTCAGGTTAGGGACTGCTTAAAGAAGCTGGATGCGCACAAGTCCATGGGGCCGGATGAACTGCATCTGAGGGTGCTAAGGGAATTGGCCAATGAGATAGCAGCACCGCTGTCCATTATCTTTCAAAACTCATGGAGAACGGGGGTGGTGCCGGAGAACTGGAAAAAAGCAAATATAGTACCTATTTTCAAGAAAGGGAAAAAGGAGGATCCGGGGAATTACAGACCTGTCAGCCTCTCCTTCATCCCTGGAAAAATTATGGAGCAGGTTCTCAAAGAATTCATCCTAAAACACTTAGAGGAGAATAAAGTGATCAGGAACAGTCAGCATGGATTTACCAAGGGTAAATCATGCCTGACCAATCTCATTTCCTTCTATGAGCAAATGACTGGTTTTCTGGATGCAGGAAGAACCATTGATGTGATATACCTTGATTTTAGCAAGGCTTTTGATGCAGTTTTCCACAGGATTCTCATTGGCAAATTAAGGAAGTATGAGTTGGATAGGTGGACTATAAACTGGAGGCTGGAGATTAGAAAAAACTTTTACTAGGTGAGTGGTGAAGCATTGGAATGAGCTGCCTAGGGAGGTGGTGAAATCTCCATCTTTGGAGGTGTTTAAGGCCTGGCTGGACAAAACCATGATTGGGATGGTTTAGTGGGAGTGGGCCTGCCTCTGGCAGGGGGTTGGACTAGATGACCTCATGAGGTCCCTTCCAACCCTATGATTGTATATTCTACTCTACTCATCTGCTCTCCTAAATACAGATCCAAAGCCTAATAGTCCACTGAAAGACTCCTGTTGAGTGCAACAGGCTTTGGTCCCCTGGTTCTGCCTCGAGATGTCAGAGAGGATCCTGCTGCTGGATAGAGGGGGAAAGGCCCTTACACCTTTTTCCTCATTTGTCCATCAACCAAATATATTTTACATACTACCCCACACTTTGTTGTCCTAAATGTTCCACAGTTCCTATGAAACCTCACTCTGTTTTTTTAGCTACCCTAGGGTTTTTAACAGTTCTGTATAAAAAAGTTATAGATTTATAGAAATTACAAATAAAAGAAGGGAGGGAAATAAAACCAATATGCTATACATGGAAAACATTTTCAAAGCATATAGTACTGTACTGCACTTTGCAATTCTTCCATGTAAATCACATGAAACGTAAAGATATGGTAAGATTTTTCATTGCTACATTTGCGAAGTAGCAGAGCTGCTTTTAAAATTAATCACACAGCCTAATTATTTTCCTTAAAATTAATCCTGATTGCAGCCTTTTACCCTACGAATTATGTAAGTAAATATGGAATTGTCACACAAGTGGTATTAGTAGGTGGACTTTCTGCTGTCAGTTTGATTTCAAATGGTTCAAGAGACAATACAGAAGTAAGAGGAGGAGAATCCATTTTCCCTTTTGATATCTGATTTGAATTCATTACATTTATCAGTTTAAGCTCAAGTCTTCCCCTGGTTTGTGCAGTGACAGGGAGCAGAAACACCAGTAGCTATCTCTACATTGGGGGGAGGGGGGGCTTGGAAGTCGATTTAACAAGGTCGACTTTAAGGTGAACTTGTTAAGTTGAGTTCAGGGTATGTCTGCACTGGCACAGTGCAGACATACCCAGGGCCACCCCACCCTGAGCCCGGCCCTCGGTCCTGATTAGGCTCCACACAGCCCAATCCAGCTTTGGGGGCTGCAGGCAAATGGCTGGGAGCTGGATCTAGGTCCCCACCTCCTGCTGTAGGCTGTGAGGCCAGGAGCTGGCTCCTACCACTGGTGGCAAGGGGCTGGTAGCTCAATCTGGTTCTCAGACACTTGCAGCAAGCAGAAGAGGTGAGGAGCTGGCTCCTGCCACCTGCAGAGCATCAGGCTCCCAGCCCCTCTCTGCAGGTGGCAGGGGCCGGCAGCCAGTTCCTGCAGCCTACAGAAGGGGGCTGGGAGTCCTATCTGGCCCCCAGCCACTTTCTGCTGGCAGCCCAATCTGGCCCTGAGCTTCTTGCTGCTGTAGGTAGGCAGCTCAGAGCCTAATCAATTTCAGAGGCCATAAGCCTGTGAAATTGACTAGTTGACTCTGAGCCTGGTCAATTTCACAGGCTCATAGCCTGTGAAATAGATGAGGCTGCAAGGTGGCTGCCCAGAGCAGCAAGTGGTTTGGGGTCAGATCAGGCCCCATGCCCCTTGCTGTGGGGGGCAGGAGCCGGGTCCAAGTCCCTGCTGCCTGTGGCAGGGGCCTGGGAGCCTGATCAGACTCCCAGCTCCTTGATCTGAGCCTCCACTGCCTGCTGCAAGGGACTAGGAACCAGATCTGGTTCCCAGCCCCTCTCCATAGGCAGCAGGAGCTCGCTCCCAACCCCACTACCTGCTGCTGTTTGGCTCCCAGCCACTTCTCAGTGGTGGCTGGAGCAGGATCAGGCTCCAGGAGCCCAATCAGATCCAGGGAGTGGGGCCCAGGGCTTCCTGCCCTGTGAAGTCAACTTAAATTCTGAAGTCAACTTACTTGGCAGGAGTCATTAAGTTGACTTAAGCAGTGCTTAAGTTGACTTAATAAATTCCAAATATAGCCCTTGGTTTGCTTAAGTTGACTTAAGCCCCTAGTGTAGACATAGTCAGTGAGCCCTACACTGTAGACTTTGTGTTGGCTGGAGGGGCAACAGATTAGGGGAGGAAATGTAATGGGTTTTAATTCCATTTGTCCATGGAGTAGAAGAAATCTAACTCTCTACCTAGTTCTGTTTGCTGACACTATCCCACTCTGAATGGTTTAGGACTAGACACCCCTTAAACTGCAGATGTGGTGTGTGGTCTGACATATTAGTTCACCTTCTCTTCTAGATTCAGATCCAAAGCCAGCTCAAAGACTCCAGTTGAATTCAATGGGCTTTGGTCCCCTAGTTCTGCCATGAGCTGTCAGATAGATTTGTGCCCTGCTGACAGAGAGGGAGAAGAAGGCTCTGAAACCCTCTCCCTGATTTGTCCAACCACTAAGTAAAGGAGAGGTTTTAGTCCCAGATACAGCAAAATGCTTTAACCATAGGCTCAAGTTCATTTCTGTTTATTAGAATATTTCAGCATGTGCATAAGTGTTTTGCTTAGTTGGAATGTTTGCTCTTAATGTATATACTTGATTTTTTGATGCAACTGAAGCTTTGTGTATCTTCGAAGTTACACCAGTGTAACTAAATGTGTTGTTTTAAAATGACATATTCAGAGGGGTTTTAACTCTGTGTGGACATTCTTAATTTAACTGGTCTATATCGTTTCCTTATCAAGTTAAGCTAAGATACCAATATAAAGCAGCTTCAAATTGAATTTAGAGTGCCCAAACTGGTTTCTTTTACTCATTTCAGTTGCTTTTTAAATTGGTGCAAAGTTGCATATAGGCAAGACTAGCATTGTTATTAATTGTCACCTTTAGCACTTGTGTTGGAAAACATTTGAAATGGTAGCTGATTCAGGTCAGAGGACAAAGCCCATTGCAGACTCACCATGAGGAGTCATCAATGCTTTCATTGGATTTTATTATCATCACCTGCAATGACACGAACAATGTTTATTTTTATCATGCTGTAAGATGTTTAAACATTGTATGACAATCAAAGACTTCCTAGCACCTGCCCGTGTGGTTAGCCTTTGCTCTTTATAGTTTGTTCTGCCACTGTAGACTTTTGATGTGAACTTCTGCACGTGATCAAGGTGATGAGATGACTTATGACAAATTTATTCTTGGTCTAATCTGATTCCACAAAGCTCTGAAAATGGAAGGCCTCTCTACACCAACCAGACTGTGCTAAGTAAATAAATTTGCACACACACACACACACAATTATCTACAATTAATAATTCTCTATTATATTTAACACACAGTAAGTTCAGTATTTTTTTAAAGAAAATTTTTTAGATTGGTCTCTGAACGCTAATATAGGAATCTTGGCAAAGACCACATAGAGTGATATTGGTGAATCAACAAATATAAGCAATACTGCAATACTCAAAGAAAGTGGAGGAACTCATATGTTCCTGTCATGTATGTCTGGTCTCAGTAGCGTATCACAGAATCATAGAAGATCAGGATAGGAAGGGACATAGACTTAGATCATCTAGTCCAACCCCCTGCTCAAAGCTGGATCAACCCCAACTAAATCATCTCATTAGGTAACCTAGTTCAGTGTTTGATGGCCCTCCAACTGAAAAAAGCTTTTCCTGGTATCCAACCTAAGACTCCCTCGCTGAAACTTGAAAACCCTGCACCTTGTTCTGTCATTTGCCACCATTGAGAACAGTCTAGATTTGTCCTTCCTGGAATCCCCCTTCAGGGAGTTGAAGCCTGCTATCAAATCCTCCTTCATTCTTCAGGTCAACAGACTAAAGAAGCCCAGGTCCCTCAACCTCTACTCATAAGTAATGTGCTCTAGCTCCCTAATCATTTTCATTACCCTCTTTTGGACTCTCTCCAATTTGTCCACATCCTTTCTACAGTGAGGGGCAAAAACCTGGACACGGTATTCCAAATGTGGCCTCATCAGAGCCAAATAGAGGGGAAGAATCACTTCACTTGATCTTCTGGCAATGTTCTTATTAATGCAGCCCATTATGCCATTAGCCTTTTTGTCACGAAGGCTGCACTGTTGACTCATATCGAGCTTTTATCCAAAGTAACCCCCATATCCTTTTCTGTAGAACTGCTGTTTAGCTAGTCAGTCCGCAATCTGTAGCAGCGCCTAGAATTCGTCTGTCCTAAGTGAAGGACGCTGAACTTCTCCTTGCTGAGGCTCATCTGATTTTCTTTTGGTCCAGTTCTCCACTTTCTCTAGGTCACTCTGTACCCTCTAGCATATATACTACTCTCCTATCTTAATATCATCCAAAAACTTGCTGACGGTACAGTCCACCCTATCTTCCAGATCATTAAGGAAGATGCAGAGTAATATGGGCCCCAGGATCAACCTTGGGGACACTAATATAGCTATGGAAACTCTTTTTGTTACCCTTTTCATCGCTTACTAGCTGCAACTCCACTTGTGCTTTGGCCGTCCTGATTTCACCCCTGCATGCTCAAGCAATATTTTCATACTCCTAGTTAGTCATCTTTCCAAGCTTCCACTTCTTGCGAGCTTCCTTTTTGTGTTTAAGCTCATCAAAGAGTTTTCTGTTAAGTCAAGCCAGTTGCCTACCATATTTGCTATTTTTTCTGCACATTGGGATAATTTGTTCCTGTTCCCTCAACCTAGTGATCATTGATATAGTATCCAATGCTTTAAATACAGCTGGTTGTTCCAAACTCCTTTTCTCCTCATCTTGTCCTCCAAAGGGATCTTGCCCATCAATTCCCTGAGGGAGTCATAGTCTGCTTTTCTGAAGTCCAGAGTCTGTATTCTGTTGCTCTTTCATCAAGAGCCTGAACTCAACTATGTTAGTCACTCCTGCCCAGGTTGCCATCCACCTCTACTTCCCCTACCAATTCTTTCCTTTTTGTGAGCAGCAGGTCAAGAGGAGTACAGCGTGTAGTTGGTTGCTGCACTTCTTGCACTAGGCAGCTGTCCCCAGTGTTCTCAAAAAACTTCCTAGGTTGTCTGTGCAACTCCT
Source organism: Podocnemis expansa (assembly GCA_007922195.1). NCBI lineage: Eukaryota > Metazoa > Chordata > Testudines > Podocnemididae > Podocnemis > Podocnemis expansa. The sequence continues at coordinate 11,122,015 of ML682040.1, read as the reverse complement.
GTATTGCTCTCACAGCAGACGTCAGGGTAACTGAAGTCCGTAATGAGAACTAGGGCCTGTGATTTTGGGTACAATTAATATATTTTGAAATAGAAGTATGCATTGCAAAGCAGTTCTCATAAGATCCTTTTATGGTCTGATTTCTTTTCTTATATCTTTTCCTTTGTCTGTCCCTATCTCTCTCTCTCTGTCTCTCTCTCTTTTTTTTCCCATTTTTCATTCCTTCTTCTTTATTGTTTAAGTGAAACAAGAGGGGAAAAAAAAACACGTTGAAAAAAGCACAAATTCTTCTGAACTGCTGCTCTTAAAAAATGCTGGAACTCAGCTCCTGGAGGTGCTTGCTCACTTTCTGTACTACAAATAATAAAGCTTACAGAACAGTGTGAACAGCAGTAATGTCATATGTAAATGGAGATTTATTCTAGACTCTCTGTTGGCAGCGGGAAACCCCCAGGCATCAGATGAGGTCTTTCTTGCCTAAAGTTAATTAATGTGGCATAGCATGGTCATGCAGTTAAACTAATGAGAAAAATGTATGTTGTTGACTTTACTCAACAATTTACTCGTTATGCTGTTGAGTTGACTTGTGCAAAGATGGAATTAAATGCAACTGAAGGGCTTGATTGTGACTTTAGTGAGTGCAGTATAGTATCGATGTAGAAAAGGGGGCAAAGGTAAAACATTGTTGTGCTATCTCTGGAGCCAACCAGACTATTGTGATTTAAGGTGTCACTATTCTCCCTGCACTGCTCCAGGAGGAATCAAATTGCTGGGTCCTGTACCCAGTGCTGTATGTGTCCCTCATGTGCCATCACACTTACTGGCCAGAGCTGAGGCCTAAGATATTTCTTTAAAGAAATGTATTCTCAAATTTCAACATTTCTAGTCAGTAACACCTCCTGCTTCTCACCGGGGCAGATTTTTGAAAGCACCTAAGAATATAGAAGTACCAATGATTTTCAGTAATATTTTTGTTCCTCAATCCAGTAAGTGTTTTTGAAGAATTGCCTCTATGATTATTTGTTAATTAGCAACATTATGTTCAGTCCTTGGACTGGTGGAGGATAGACAATGACACCCAGGAGGGTTTCCCCTATGTTTAAAAATCATAACATGAAATATGTCAACTGTTATAGTCAATTTCTGTGAATTAACTTCCTCTGCAGTGTATGATACTGTACTTCATTAAAATGGCACTTTTCTTGTCAATTTGCATCTAATTTACAATTTGAATCTAGGAGAACGTAGCCCTGGTTTTTGTTAACTAGATTCACTTTAAGCACAGTGCTTACATCATGTTGTTTTGGATCTTTCAGCAAGTCCAAGTGGCTGCCAATTCCCTAGAAATAAGCACAACGACTGTTTCTTATAAAATGAATTGTTTGTTTAAAATTTGCACTGGGGCATATCCATGTGTTTGTACATAGGCCTCGCTTATGGCTCTGCTTTCTATTCATAAGTTATAACATTTCTTCAGTTCTCCCTTTGCATTGATCTCCAGCTTGATTTTATAGTCCCAGGGGAATTCTGTGCCAAAAAAATTTGAAAATGTGGTATAATAAAATAAAATAAAAAAACTGCATACAATATTTTAAAATTCAGCATATTTTATTTGTCACTAAATAAATGAGGAGGTTCCAGCATGGTGGGGGCACAGGCCCTTGGCTGCATGGAAGTAAGCAATCACCCTGCAGAATGCCCGCACTCCTAGGGACACAGCACCAGTGGTGAGGCTGGACCAAATGGTTACATAGTGCAAGGGCTGGGTTTGCACCACAAACACCCTGGAGGCTGCAGTCTATACCAGGACAGAGTCTCGCACACACACACAGCCCTGGCCTCTGATTAGTTGCAGAGCAGGTGGGCTCAGCCAGGTCAAATCCAAGTGTATGGAGGTGCTTAGAGTGAGCTGAGAGGGTTATGTGAAGGTCAGCCTGGATGCAGGCAACTTGGCAGGGAAGTTCAGGGGTTTATTGAGAGGTTTGGGCTGCATGAGGAATGGGAGTCTTCAGGAGGGTCCAGATGAAGGTGGTTGGTGCTCAGCAGGGAGGGTCTGGGTGTGAAGGACTCAATAGGTGGAGTCTGGTTGCTGGGGGCTTGGGATCTGGTAGGGTGGAGGTCCATGTATGAGGGCCTTGTCAGAGTGGTCCAGGTAAAGGGAGCCCCAGGAATTCATTGGGGATGGGGGTACGGGTTTGAGTGGGGGAGGCTCAGCAAAGGCTCATCTGCGTGCAGAGGTGGATGGGCTCAATAGGAGGGTCTGAATGCAGTGGGGGCTCTGGAAGCAGGAGGGGAGGTTTGGCAAGGTGGGGTTTTGGCCATAGTGAGGTTGGAGGGGTGAGGTTCTGAGTGCAGGGGATGAAGCTCAGTGTGGGGATCCGGATGCCTGGGTAGTGGAAGAGAAGTTCCCTGTATGGTGACCTCTGTCTCCCTCTACAGCTGACACTAGTCTTTTGTTAAAGCTGTGGTGCAACATCAACAAGATTAAGAGCCCTTCTGCATAGGAGCCCAGGAAGGATAAAAAGTTCTCCCATGGTATGCTGTAAATGAGTTCATGAACTGGCCCATTTTGGTGCACCACTAAGAACCACAGGATATATATTTTCCACATACAGCAAGATACAGTAGTGGGTAATGCAGAGTGAACAGTTTCTCCATCAAAATTTAGAGTCTTTGCTGCACCCAGAATTTTTGTTCACAGATAGTGCTCTCCCTAGAGAAGTGAAGCACATTGTGCTTTCCCCAGTGTAATGCTTCCCCCTGCAACAGTGTGACTCTGACAGTTTATCTCTTAATCTTTTTAGAGATATGGAATAAATAGATTAAAATAATACACAGTATTTAGATCAGCTTTGATAAACAAAGGGCATCTTTCTATTTTGTTTATTTTTGTCTGCAGCAAAGATCCAAGAAGTCATCATTAACCAATTGTTCATTCATTGAGCTCTTTTTTAAGTCATTAGGAGACACTGGACCATTTCTAACACAAAACATGGTTGCTTTTCAGCAGGTAAAGGGGGTACTGGGAATACAATTCAGGAAAAGGTAGCTAACTACACAATCCCAGAGAGATTCCAAATGATCTTCAGTAGTGTTTTGACATGAAAAAAGGAATAGTTGTAGCAGTGATGACTGAGCAAAGTCGTGTATATGCTCTATGACTGGTACATTTTTAATGAAGGATTTGGAGTGGGGGGGTCATTTGTAGACTGGCTGAGATAAAAACTAAGGTGAGTTTGTTCAATCTGTTTGAAATGTACACAGTAGCTTCTAATTGGCTCCTAGAGTGATTATAAAGCCAGAATAATTGTTTTTGCCAAACATCCTTCTCACTCACATGTCATTTCTGTAACAGGTGCTAGGTGGCATAGGATTATTTCTTTTAAAAAGATCATTAAAAATGCTTTCTCAAGCAAACTGTTGAAATAAGTCAGATAATTTGTAGTTTCTCTGTCAGCACAACTTAATTTAAAAGCCTACTGTGTAATCACCATAACTTGAAATTGTTTATCAGGATGGTTTCAATAAGCACCAAGTAACATAGACCAGTGCCCACCATAACCCGCTGGACCAGCGCCAGAATGATATCATCTTTCATTGGTGTTGCAGAAATAGCACAAACAATGATGTCTGAGTTATGTCACAGTACTGTGATCAAAAGGAACATATTACTTAAATATTATAATAAGCCCAGTGATTTCTTTTGAAACAGAATGATTTTAATTCACAAACATCTGCTTGAAAGTCCAAGGAGATTAGAAATGTCCAGTTATGAAAACATGCTAATTAAAGACTCTAAATACTTAGAATAGTTCTCTGGCTATGTAAGTTGGTCCAACTGATAACACAACTTGACATGTTTCATATTATTTCAACTTCTTTTATTTGAACAAGGGAATAGATAAACAAAAGGAAAAGATCCTGTTGTTTTTTATATTTTATAAAAATATAACCCCAACAGAGGTCAGACTTCAAATGTACAGTCCATATGGCTTGGCTGACACAAAGTAGCTATAAGGATAATATCATTTTGTATGCACAATGGATTTCAGCTCCATCCCAACACCATTTAATAGAGGAATGGAAAGAGAATGTAAACCAAACTGTCTCCTTATCCACTGTTTTTGATGTTTCTAGAGCTGAGTCATTTGGAGAAACTTAAACAATTGCACAGAAAATGCAGCTGTCTTGTCTTTTGGTGTTACAACTGAATGACTGTTCATTAACATTTCAAAAAAATAAATATCCTCTAACTCACCTAAAAGGTCAGGGCTCACTATTTTATATTTAGCCTGTCTGTTACCGGATGGGCTAGATAGGCTTGCAGGTTCTGTATAACTGGCTGCATACCAGTATATCTGGAAGAATGCCTTTTGATAGCTGTGGTGCAATTATGTGGGGGAAATTATCATTTAACAAGAAAAACCTGTTTGTTGCTGTACTCCTGAATGAATCATTTTTTTTTAGAAACAGCATCTGCCTACATAATAAACTGATATAAGCAAGCAAACGGAAACAAACAAAAAACCTGGTGCCAAAACATTGCATAGCTTGGTAGGCCTATTGCACGAATACATGCTTCGTTAGACACCCTCTTTACTTCCTGTCCAAAACAATGGTATTCAGCTGCTGTGTACTGTTTAATGGTTGCTTCCTTCCAGCTGCCACTTTTTAGAAACTGGTTAAATGAATTCTGTACATACTGAGCCACATGCTGCAATCATTTACTTCGGTGCAAGTCACCAGTTCATTTTGAGTTCAGTGCAGAATCAAGAGAAACTGTGTGTACCTGGTACCAGGATGTAGCCTGTCATTTATGCATCACTTTGGGAAGAAAGATGTTATGTAAATATAAAGATATTAATATTAATACTGAATTCAGTTAAAACTAATGTTCATTTGCTCTCTTTGCTATAAAATAATTAGAGGTGAGTCTAAACTGAGAATTTGTTCTGTGCGTTTCCTAAAAATTCAGGACCTAGGGGTTTGATTCATTCCATTATGATGATAGAAAGCCAATGGTAAAGTTTAGATCCTTGTGCAAACCTTTTCAGAGTGAGTTCAGGGATCTTTGGCCATGATCTTGGGTTCAAACCCATCTCAGGAAAAAGGGTCGGGGGGAAGTGATACAAGTTTGAGTGATTGTATGGAACAGGCAGTGGGTTTCAGCTCCATCTCAGCCCACTTCAGTAGTGAAATGGAAAGAATTGTGAGCCAAACTCTCTCTTTATCCACTACTATTGATGTCTCAGATGGAGCTGCGTGATTTGGAGAAACATAAACTGTTGCACAAACTTGCTCTAAAAGACATTGGAGAAGGTATGAACTAAATTGTCTACTTTGAGCAAAAACCTCTGCAGGCCTGATCCATTTGGAACTGTCAGGACAGATTCTCTGATAAACTTGTTCTTTCAGATATAACAAGTAACTTGTGATTATACCTCACAGATAGTATGGGGACAAGGGTTAGGGTGATGTATAAATAAAATTAATAATAGAGCACAGGACTGGAAAACAGGAGATTTGGGGGTTTTGTTCCTTGCTCTGCCATTGCTTTGCTTAGATACCGCTTTCCCATATCTCAGGTTATATCAGAGAAATAGAGGGAAAATGCCATTTATCAAACAACCAGTGAATACATGGGGCTTAATTAACTGAGGAATGTTTGCTGAGCATTTCAAAATCCTCTCATGAAAGACACAGTTTTGGTTCTAATGTATGGAGCACTGGTAAATAAAGAAATGGACGGAATGAAAAGATCTGCGAGTAGGTCATCCTGCAAAAAAAGATGGAGACCTATGAACATTACATGAAGAAGAGGATTCCGGTTAATAAGGTAAAGAGGATACCTGCTTTCATGACTAACCTAAATGGGTATATCTCACCCATTGAATAGGACAGTTAGGAGAGGCCTCAGTCAGAATGGACATAATAAGGCTATGATGATAAAGACAGTGGAGAAATTTAAAATGAGAGCTAATTCTGCATCCTTAATTCATACACCAGGGATTTTGCATTGTAGCTAGTTTACAGACTAGGTTGCAACCTCTAAGCATGAGGTGGTTAAGTAAGTAAACCACCTAAAATTCAAATCTTCTCCTTCTGTTCTGCCATTCCTGGAGGATTACTCATTCCTCCTGTAGTTTCAAATCAAAGGAATATTTCATAGACAAAGCCAACTACTCTTAGGATATCTTCCAAAATAACTGGCTTATAGGGGCTTGGCTGTGATGGTTCAAGTGTTAAGACCGTATCCCTAAAAATATTGAAGTGTCACTCTCTGGCTTGTGGTAGAGAGGAAAGATGGATGTGTGGCTGTAGTTAGGGCATGAACCTATCAAATGGGATATTTTGGTTGAATACTTCTGTCATAGACTTTTTGTTACACCTTAGACGTGTCACTTAGCTTCTCTGTGGTTCAGTTCCCTATCTGTAAAGTGTGAGTAATAGAACTTCCTTACCTCACAAAGGTGTTCTGAGAATACATGCATTAAAGATTGTGACATACACAGCTACTCCTATAATGGGGGCCATATTAGTACCTATAAAATGAGCAGTATAGTACCATCATCCCATTTTGTTACATGGCTGCTACGTACAACTATTTCAAGTCTGTTGCTCCTAAAAGTAGAGGTGACTGTTTTATTTACTCAAGAAATGCTTAGTATTTCTAGGAACACTATGGCTATTGAAATTTGTTCTGAACAGCAGAAAAGCAACATCAGCACCTATGACTAAATTAAGTCACCAAAGAGCAAGGCTTTGGGATCACATAAAATCCTCACTCTACTTGGCTTTCATAGTTTAGCTCAGGTGTCTCAAACTCACGGCCCATGGGCCACATGGAGCCCCTAAAGTTATTTCCTGTTGCCTGCAACACTATCATTATCGATATTTGCAATATCATTATATGAAAAGGTTTCAGTGGTGCAGCCCTCAGGCTAATGTTCTAGTCCTCATGCAGCCCTGGTGAGACCCCTGGTTTAGCTGGCAGAGTCCTTTCTCACTGATCAGACCATCAGAAAGTACCAAATGATCCTCCATAAGAAGGCCAAAGCCCTCCTTTCCCTACACACGTCTCAAGGAACGTGATGGACTTTCCCTCCTTCAAAACATGAAAATTCAAAACAGTTCTACACCTCAAAAATGGTAGAATTGACTCCTGTGAGGTGAAGCTCATTTGCATAGGAGCTGGGTCTTTCTTAGGGGATGGTTCAAGGCTGTGAGATTCACTCCTGTGGCAATTAAAAAGAATGAGCACAGAGCTCATCACTTTCCAGTTCAAACTTCATTCCTTCTTCTTTGCTTTCCTGAATCATCACATGGTATATCAGTTCTGTTAATACTGAATTAAAAACAATGTGCATGTTCCTCCTTCAGGTGAAGGAAAGGAGAGAAAGAATTACTCAACTGGTATTGCAAAAGTAGTGAGAGTCCTGTGGCATGTTATAGACTAACAGATTTCTTTGAGCATAAGTGTTCGTGGTCTACAACCCACTTCATCAGATGCATGACTGGTATTAGATAACTTGCTTTTTATTTTTTTACCTTCTGTGACACTCACATGCCATTGAAATGGGTTACTTATAGGATCTTCAGTAAAATATAATAACAATACCCAATTGTCATATGTCAGTCTTAAAGTATAATAATTATCCCATGTTTTATAGCTAGGCAACTAAAGCTCCAAGAGACTGATCCTAGGTCCTGGAAGTGAAACTACAGAGCAATGCAAAGAATCAGACAGTTTTGCTGGGAAAAAAACCTTTTCTATCTGTATGCATGTCTGAACAAATAAGCACTGGATTGGGTACAGAAGCAACCAGGCCATTTCTTTGGTGCAATCCAGTTGAATTCCAAAAATGTGTCTGAGGAAAGATTTTGACCTGGTACTGACAAGAGCTATGTCTACATTAGGAAAAATTAGTTTGAATTTGTTAATTTGAACTAATAAGTTTGAGTTTAGTTCAAACTAAACTCGAACTTATTAGTTCAAATTAATGAAGTGGACTAATTCAACTTAACATTAAGTCAAATTAGTCCACTTTGTTAAATTGGAACTAACTGCCCTTAGTTTGAACTTATTAAATTCAAACTAAGGGTTAATCCTTGTCTACATCATCCTTAGTTCAAGCTAAGGATGGAACTAAGGGCTTGGTCCTTAGTTTGACTAATTGGCAGACTTACTAGTTCAAACTAAGCTTTCATTAGTTCAAATTAAGGAATTCCTCAGTTCGAACGAGTGAAAGCCTAGTGGAGACAGGTACTAAGTTAGTTCAAATTAAGTCTCCTTAATTTGAACTAACTTTCAGGTGTAGACATACCCTTAATGTGTAGCTTAGTGGCTAACACAAGAAAATAGGCATTAGAACTGCTGATTTTTATACTAGTACTGATGCCTGACTGTTCTATGCCTTAACTTACCTATATGTAAAATGGGGAGAATAATACTTCCCAGGGATAGTCGCAAGATAAAATAGTATATGTAAAGCCCCTGAAAGATCTTATAAGAAAGGGTTAAGTTAGAGCGAAGTATTGTAAGTAGTTGTAGGTGCTAAATTAATATTCTCCAGCATAATGCATAGATATGTGATAATGTGGTAAATATTCACAGATTCCAAGGCCAGGAGGGAACATTGCCATCATGTACTCTGATCACCTATATCAGGCACCATCACGAAATGGAAACTCCTTGTCTAGAATCCTCCTCAGAAACATACTGTGTAAGTAACTTCTCTGCTTATTTCATCAAATACTCATCACCCAGCACTGTAAAAGGGACAAGATTTCAGAGAATACAGTTGTTATGAGGACGTAAGCCTCTCACTTCTAGAGACCTGTTTTCACATTTGTCTTAGTTCCTTTGTGACAATAAAAGTGCAGCACTCAGTTCAGGCCCATGACACTATTGGTCCACAGCATAAAAATCAAATTAGCATATGGCACGATTCAGCAAAAACGGGTACTTTTTGCTCAGGTGCACTCCATGACAGAAACAATGTGACTGCTTCACATTAGCAGAGCTGTATGGCGAAGCTTGCACTGAGTATGCCTGGACTAAATCCAGAGATAAGATTCATCCAACAATTCTGGTTATAGAGAGATTATTGCACCTAAGCTTCTGCCAGGGCAAGAGGCTGCAACCCCACTGATGTCAGTGAAACAGTGCTAGTTTATGCCAGAGGTAAATGTAGTCCATTACCTAGCAAATAGAAATCTCTTTTGGTAAAACACCTACCACAGAATGGAAAATCATAAATATATGTATTGCCCAGAGGAGCTTTTGTTTATATTACATACTGTCCTGTGAGTAATTTGGGTTTATGCTAGAGTACTGGTAAGGGAAATGGAACTGGTTTATCCCTACTGCATCACAAATGAAACACTCTATAATATGTATAGAGGCACCTGCAAGGTATAAATAATATTATAACCAAGCACTGAAATAATAATATAAAGTTCATTTTATTAAAATTCAAAAAACGTCTTCACCACCCTTCTTCTGCCATTAGAGGAGGAAAAGCTTTACATACGCTGGGACAAAAATAAAGTAGAAAATGTTTACAGAACCAAACAATCTGATTGGCCAGACATTGCAAATTGCTAATAATAATAAGCTCCAAATATCCTATGCCAAACAGCTGCAGAGCCTCTTAAATCTAATTCCTGCCTTCTTGGAGGCTACGGTAAGTTTGGAATGGAAACATTTGCCAAACCCCACCACATAATGTAGGCAGATATTTTTCTTCAAATCAATCATTCTCGCCCTTGATAGAGCTGTCCACAAATATCGTGGCATGGAGGAATGCTATAAATTAGTGCACGCAATGAAGACAGCAGTAAAGCCAGTAGATACAAAGACAAACACAGACCAGATACTATAGTAAGCAAAGCCATTCAGAACCAGGAGACTGTGCATGCAGAATTCATTGTACACGCTCAGACATTACTTGCCTCCCCATGACAAGGTTATGCTCTGCTTGTTCCATTGCAACATACCACCTGCTTGAACAATATGTAAAATTCAAAGAACAGTAATTTGGAAAATCACACAAATGTTAGAAAAATATGTTGAAGCTGTTTGGTCTTCTACATCCTTTCCTCGCTCTTATACTTTACAGGGCAGATGTTAACATTTCAAATTAATATATTTGAGAACATGGAAAGTTTTAGTTTTCAGTGTGGAATAGTCAGTCTCCATATCGGGTTGATACCCCAACTTTATAGACGCTGCAAACGTGTTTCACTCACAGCTCTGTGTGTCCTATAACATTTCCAGTACATAGTTAGCTTTTCTTCTAATGATCTTAAAGCAGCACACAATGCAGAGTGATTAATTGTTATTTGTTTAACACTAACTATCTGCTCAACACTGGTTGTTACATGAGAGTAAAGACAGTTCCCACCTTCCAAAACCCACAAAGGAGCCTCTACACTTCCTGACTTGGGAGGGGTACCTATGGCTCCCTGATCTGATGAACCACTGTATTCTGGAACAGTTCTTCCTTTGCTCGGATCACCCTTCTGGGATTCTTTGATCCCCCCACTCTCCTTCTGATATCTGAGAAGGACTGAGAAAAGCCAGAGGCCCATCACTCTGGTAGCAGATGGGTGTAATTCATAATATGTGAGCTGGCAGTATTCCTGGAAATGACAGTTTCTTTATAGACTTCTACCAATATCTTTCTGTAAAAGTTGCCTCCCCTTTAGTATGCATTTAATATGTCTGTATGAAGGAATTGTCTAGTTTCCACAATGTAACCCCCCCAGCTCCTTATGCCACTTACTGCCCAATATTCCTTATCAACAATGACTCTATTGAGACAAATATTTATAGCGACTAAGGAGAGCTTCCTGTGGAAAAAGCCTGCTCTGGTGCTTGAGTCGTTAGACTGGGATTTGGCTCTGCCACAAAATTCTAGTCTGGTGTTGAGCAGATCACTTAATCTGCCCATGCCTCAGTTGCCCCTTGCCCCTTCCATCCCCTTGCTGGTACTGTGAGGATAATTTTACTAAGGTTTATGAGGCACTTACAGTGAAGGTGCACACACAATCATGTAGATGAATTGGTGTGTACAATGAGATTGCAAACACAGACATAGAATGTGCCAATCTGTGATGATAAATCTAGGATGAAATCCCAGCCCTGTTGAAGTCAGTGGTAGTTTTGCTAGGATAGAGTCAGGGTTTCACTTCTAATACACATTTCTCAAGACTTCCAGGAGTCATAGCTGCCAAAATCTGCTCAGGTAAAGAAGAAGATGTCAATAGCATGGACCAAGAGTACCTGTTTCCACACTCACAGTTTTGAATGTGTTTCCTGAGTCGGTTACTTTTGTAGAGAGACTTTGGCCCTTATCCACATGAATGACCAAAGCTCCAGCCAGTTCACAGCACAAAGTAAGAGTTCCCTTGTCAGCATGTTTGTTTTATGTTGCTCCTGAAATTTGAGCAATCAGCATTTGTCAGCATATGTGGACTAAGAAGATAGACAATGACCATAAAAATGACTGCAGTAGACGGCTTATGCTTTCCTATGGATTTTCCAGCCACGATCCTTCATCCCTACACACTGAATTACAAAAGTAAACAGGAGTGCTTTGTTGTGATGAAGTCCAGTTGAAGTCATGGAGTATTTCCTGGCTTGCAATATAGCTGAGCCACCCAGTGCTTGGCATAATATAAAAATAATCTGAAAAAGGAAAGTGTACACCATGCACTTCAGTGGCTGGATGAACATTAAGATGAATGACCTGCCCTGATTTCTGCCCACCCCCAACTCCCTGCCAGGCTAGACACTACAAGTTTATTTTATTATAGTCATGTTTTTTGGTGGGGTGGCTAAATTGAGTGGTTTCAGACTCACCAGCCCCTAAAATGTAGAACAATTATTTTACAATGTAGCAGGACCTTCTCTGATACCAGGAGATGGTCAAAGACACCAGGCTGGGTATTTATAGAAGTTATTAAATCTGTCCCAGTAGGGTCTGCATATTGTTATAACACCTCAGTCAGTGCTATTGCTATCTATGCCATCAGAAGGCTCAGGACAGAGGTAGGCTGGGTCATAAAGTCCCAGACACATTTCTATGTGGTAAATAGATCTCCTCGTAGGTGGACTGTCTATGCTACAGGACTGGATGTACGGGCCATTCTCATGCTCCCCCAAGTTGTCCTGTTACCATGGCTAGTGATGTCTGTTCATCTGCTAATACCGTAAAATATTTCTGGAGCTAAGTGAAAGAAATTCTGCTGTTTTTTCAATTCCCTGCTATTACACTAATGTACACCAGGTGGCAGCCCTCTTGTAATCCACTCTCCATCTGCCTCCAAATGTGTTTCCCTGGTAGCATGTCCCATGCACTTTAGCTTTCATATTAGTATTGGATTATTTTTGCCAATACCCAGAGTACAGTCTGCTGCATTCATTGTATTGGCTCTCGTTGGGGACAGAATTGTCTTTTTAACCAATCAAAACATTTCCCTGAAACAATTTTTTAAAAAGGTGCACAATTGCTAAAAATGCCCATGAAATGTTTTCTTTCCCCTGTTCAATCACTGCACTCCTCTGTATGTTAACAAGGGCTTTGTAAGGAAAAGACTATTTGTTCCTACCTCTATCAAATGTATGGTTTAGCTTTCTCGGGATTTCTGTTTTGTTTGTTTTTTTTGGTTCCCCCCCCCCCCTTTAAGAAAACCCTAGTTCAGATTCCTGGTACATTACACTACGGTGAGAAAAATGTTCTGCACAGAGCTCTGTGTGTGCCTTACAATGCTAGGATGGTCTATCTATGCTGTTTATATTTGCTTGAGTCATCACCTTCTGCCATGTTTTTCAATTGCATTCACCTTATATATCAATATTATTATTTATTATTTGTAGTTTGGTAGTGCCACAAAACCCCAGTCATGGGCCAGGACCATAATGTGCTCGGTGCAGTATGAACACAGAAAAAGATAGTCCCTCCCCCAAAAGCTATTCTCTTATTTATGCCAGTAAAGTTTACAATGATTTTCAATATACATTTACCTGCAACTGACTGCTTTAATGAATTAGAGGACCGAAGATCCAGTTGCTTGTTCAAGGAATCTGTAAGAGAACAGCTTGTTGTTACAATGACTGGGAGGCCTTCAACCAACCATGCCTGTTCAGTCAACCCCATCCAAGCTGTAATCAACTGCCTGATCACCTGGGGGAGCAAGGCTAATGGGGTCAGGGAAGCATTAGCATGCTGAACCACTAAACCTTAGAAAAAGGCTTGAGAGAGCCCAGTTCATTGCTTTATTTGTGCCAGAGCTGAGCCCCAGCACCTGTAGGCTTGGCAGTTCATAGCACCAGCACCTATGGGTTTGTCACCTGTTATGAAAGTAAAAAAAAAAAAAGTGCTTGGTCCTCAGTACCTAACTGCTTGAGCTGCAGCACTTCTTTCATTCCAAATTAACACTGCCCAGATAAGAGGAAACTGTGACAGAAACTAGAGGGAGCAGGTGAGGACTTCTGTGGGAGGCTCTGAGGGAGGATCTCCAGGAAACAATGATGTTGCTCAAGGGGAAGACAGACAGGGAGCCTGCTATTAAGACCTGGACTCCAGGGAAAGTAGCCTGGGAAGCAGGCAGTGCTCGCAGAAAGAGAACAAAACTCTTCAGGGAATAGGAGATGAAGAGCAAGGAAGTTTTGCATAGTCCAAAAGGAATTACTTCCCTGTAAACCAGGTAGTAACTCTAGGGGTGCCTAAAACAGAGCAGACTCTTCTGGTTGTCCTGGGCGCCCCTATAATCTCATGCACCTTCTTCTTGCATCTTGCCATTTATTGATCGGAGGGCTGGGCCACAGAAGATGGAGACTGGTTCAGAACCTGATTGGCAGGCTGTAAAGGGTGCTAGAGAGAAAGGAGATGCCAAAGGCAATGTTGAAATCCTGATGTGAGGGGGTGCACTGATGGCAAATGAGTCCCATTGCAGCACCCTTTTCCAACAATCTCCTAGTACTATATTATTTTGACTGTGGCATGTATTTTCAGCACATTTTAGGAGGCCAAGTTAAGTTTGGGTAGATGATGTAAATTATCTCAGGTGGTAACAAAAGATGAACAATTATATGGCAGGGAAGACTAGGGTCAGTACTAAATTCTATGGAAAAATGGTTCAGTGGGGAGGGTACTAACTCTGGGCACACAGGAAGCTTGGATTCATTTCCTTGCTTTGCCACAGACTTCCTGTATAATCTTGGACAAGTCAGTTAGGCCCAAACCCTTAAAGTATTTAGATGTCTAACTCCAGTTGGAGTTGCATGAATGGTTGGTGCCTAATTGCCTATGAAGACATGGGCCCTAGTGTCTCTGTTTCTCAGTTCCACATTTGTAAAATGGAGGTAATAGCACTTAAGGGTATTATGAGGATAAAATCCTTTCAACATTGAAAAGTACTGAGATGCTACAGTAATGGAACTATATAAGCACCTTTGGGTTGTCTAAATGAATTCTTAGTTCACTGCAGGTTGCTGCATAAATGTACTTCATACTAGCGAGCCACACAGTAGGGCTGTGTTCACACAGCCTCCTTATTTCGAAACAACAGAGGTTGTTTCGAAATAAGGTTTCAGCTGTTCACACGACGCACAGTTGTTTCGAAACAAGGGGAAGCCCTTGTTTTGAAACAACTGTGTTGTTTCGAAACAAGTTAAACCCCATTTGGGGTCGAAACAAACTTGTTTCGAAACCCTTGTTTCGAAACAAGGCTTGTGAACATGTTGTTTCGGAACAAAGTGTTCCGAAACAACA
>ML682040.1:10979597-11102235 GCA_007922195.1 Podocnemis expansa | reverse complement strand
CCAGGGGGCTGCAGCCCCCTGGACCAGGTACCGAAATAGCAAGTTCACAGTGTGAACTTGCTATTTCGATTCCAGTTTTTTCCTTATTTCGAATTAACATTTTGTTAATTCGAAATAAGTTGTTTCGAAATAAGGGTTATTTCGATATACGGTTGTTTCGAAACAACCGTATTGAAATAACCCCCTGTGTGGGAACACAGCCTAAGTGTCCAAGTGGACCCTGCTGCCATGCAGCAAAAATTGTAGTGTGAGTGTTGATCTACTCAGATTTCAACATAATGCTGATCAAAATGCTCTCAGGAATTTTTAGTGCATAGCAGCTGTTATAACCAGGCACATAGTGCATCTCTCACTAGTGCAAATGACACACAAGCTTGCCACAACTAAGTGTTCATGTAGACAAGCCCTTTGATACATTTCCACTCAATTAGCTTTCTATGCTATGCATTTTTTAAAGAGTCTCTCATCGCTTTTATGGCAATGTAATAGTTTTGGGTGGTTAGCCAGACACCACTGAACACTCTTTCAGCTATAATGAAGCCCTGCTTGTAACAGGTAAGATACTGAGTCTGCCTTTGTCTCTAAATTAGCAATGGAATTTGTTATCTGCCTCTTCGGCCAAGTGCGTGGTTTATTAACTTCTCTAGTAATGCAGAAGTGTGTCCTTTGGCAAGCTCTCACAGAGGCAGGGCTCTCTTATGGAAGGCGTTAGTGGTACATAAGTAACATGACATCTTAGACTGTTTAACTATATGGTATATGAGTAATATGACATCTTAGTCTGACATCTTAGACTATTTAACTGGCTCTCCAGTTTTATTATGCTAATAATCATGGTTAATTTTACTGTCTTCATTTTTTACCTAATACTGTGTATGTGGTAATCATTAACTCATGTATCTGACTTGTAGATATTTGATTATAAATTCAAATACCTGAAAGATTCACAGCTAAATACTGGCCTCAACTAGTTTTAAAAACAGATGTTTTTTGTTGGCATTTAGCCAGTATGCCTATGTTAACCTCACTAATCCTGTACAAAAATGCTGTGGAATCTTTTAATGTCCAGAAGTATGATCCCTAGCATTATGCTAGGTAACTGAGTCAGGAAAATGTATTCAGTTATTGTTGCCCAGGCATGAATGGTGAGTCTTGTCGGGTTATTTCCATTAGCAGGAGAAACTGAGCATATGAGCCAGATATTCCTTTCATGCAATCCCGAATTTGCAAAGAATGAACCAAAGTCTTGTCTCACCAAACACAAAAGCAACAAGAACCCAGAGGCAGTTTCTTTGGTCATTTTTCAAGTCAGCTTTCCATCCACTCTCCTGCCCCAAGAGGCTCTGTCTCTGTTCCCTTTCTGAGTCACACTTGCCAGGGCTTTTCTGGCTTTCTCCTGGCTTCTATGGTTTCTTTCTCCTTTTGACACACACAGCTTCATCAATCTGTGGCCTTGCCCCTGTGTCCCAGGAAAATACCTTATTCTGAACTAGTGCTTGCTCAGGGTGCAAGCTCCTCGGGCAGTGGCTACTATTGACTCAGTTCTCTTACTCCATGAAGGAGCTTGACTACTTCTTCCATTTAACCTGAATTAAAGGTTGTGATCAGCTTCAGAGAGGTCTGTTCCTGGTTGTTGATCAAAGACATGCTGGCAGCCACCACCACTCTTCAGTACATTATCTGCAAAATAGTCTGCACCCACAAAAAGGACTAACTGCATAGCCCTGAAGGTGTATGTTTCATAATATCCAATTTCAGAAGTTACTGTGAATTAGAAAAAAATTGATAATTTTTGTTAGAATAAAATGATTAAAAATAGAACAATAATTTAGAATACATTTTTTTCAGGAAAAATATTTTCTGAGCATCTTTACTGTAAAACATTTTATCAGGATTTTCTTTATATAACATAATATATAGATGGAGGATTTACTGTCATGTATAAATTATATAGCAAATAGTATGTTATAAAATGATTATTAAAGATTCAAAGTCAGTAATAATTCACATAGTATTTTTCCATGGTCACTTCCTTTATTTTTCATTACTAACGGTGACTCTCACTGCTCTCAGCCTCACTACCTTCTAATATGTTTGAATGCTTCCAGTTGTTTGATTTGCTGAAGTGATCTGACATCATGCAGTAAACTGTAATCACAGGATTTATCTTTCTTTCCCTTACTGTAAGCTTTTTTTTTTTTTCAGTGCAAGTTTTCTCCCCTCTAACATCTGACTAAGTGGGACTTTGCCCATAAAAGCTCATGTGAAAAATAAATTTGTTAGCCCTTGGAAGTGCTACAGGAATCCTTGTTTATTTTTCCATATGACCTCTGCCTAATTAAGTACAAAGAGTGGATAGGTCTCACTTAATGAGCAACCATTCAATATTTTGTTTTCTCCTCAATGTTCAATGTCCGGTTCCATCGCTTATTTACAATATACTATTCAAACTTTGCTATACCGATGGAATTAATTTCCTCATGTGTTTTTCTATGATGCTCTCAGTGCGATAACTAGTTATTTTGGTGTCCCTTACAATGAGCAGCACCTGGAGTGAGTGGCATGGAAGGCATCCTTTGATAGAGTGTCTCCATTGGTGCCCAGGTGAAACCGTTTGTCCCTCTGTTGTTATGGCCTTGGACAGTCTTCACTATAGTTCTGCGTGTTTCTCAAATATTAATTAATATATCTTGAGAAACCCCATAGGGGGCAAGTAGTAGAAACACCCCCATTTTACACATGAGAACTGAAGCACAGAAGGATTACAGTCAAAAGTATCCACTAATTTTGGGTGTCCAGTGTGTGAAGATTACAATTTGACTTTTCAGAGAATTTAGGATCATATAGCATAGCTGCCATCAGCCTCAGTTGCAGCTGTAATTGTTCATCACTTCTGCAAATTAGATGTTTTGTTCTTATTTTGGTGGAATAAGAGGGCTCTAAGAGTCAAAGGCTATGTTCACACATAAACACTTATTTTGAAATAAGTTATTTTGAAATAAGTTATTTCAAAATAAAATCTTTAATTTGAAATTACTTAAATCAAAATAAACAAATATTAAATCAAAATAAGGGAAAACCTCAAATCTAAATAGCAAGTCTGGACACAGGACTTGCTATTTCGATTTAGGAGAGGGGCACCATGGGAGGTGTGAAAACATGGCCCCCTCCCAGGGCCATGCCCCCACCCAATATATAGAAAAAGGAAGGCACCCTGGGAACAAGAAAGGCAAAAGTGTTAATTCGAAATAACGGTTATTTCGAAATAACACATCCGAACGGCGTTATTTAGAAACAACCATTTTTAAACAATGGCTATTTCAATTTCACCCTAGGTTTTATTGTTCTGAAATAACAGATATTATTTCTAAATGATGGGGTTCCATCATTTCGAAATAAAGAAACATAGTTAGGACATCTCAACTTTTATTTCGAAACAAAAGTCATTGTTTCGAAATAAAAGCCTTGTCTGGACATGCCAAAGGTGTTAAGGTGAGCCTGTCACTGTACAACACTGAACAGTTAATCAAGATTCAGAATTTGGAATACATAGGCTTGCTTAGTCCTATGCCAAAGCTTGGAGATTTATTCATGGGGATACTCAAAAGAAAAAAGAATACAAAAATCAAACATAAAGCATTTTGAAACTGAGTGGCTTAGCAAAACAAAATGAATACCTAACCCTTCTGCCAGGTTGTATCGGCAAAGATAAAGGCTGGGTTCCATACATGGGGGTTCCTCTTAATATTACAGATCAAAACCAGCTTGAGCCTCCACCTAGAAAATAGGGAAAAATCAACATCGCTCCTGGGCATCCCTCTGAGTTAACACTTTCCACTGGCATGCATGGAGTCTGTATACAACAAAAGAAAACTTTTATTAAGGGGAGAGGGAATTCCACTTTAATTTGAAGAAAAAAAAACCACAGAACCAATAATACAATGCTATGAACGTAGGAACTGCAATACTCGGTTAGATCTCTGGTCTATCTAGCCCAGTATCATGTCTTCCAACAATGGCCAGGTGCTTCAGTGGGAATGAACAGAAGAGGTAGTCATCAGTGATCCAACCCATCACCCATTCCCAGCTTCTGGCAAACAGCAATTCCTGCTCACCTGGCTGAGAGCTATTGATGGACCTATCCTCCACTAACTTTTCTGGGTTTGTTTGTCTGGGTTTTTTGGATCCCTTTTATATTCTTGTCCCTCACGGCATCCTCTGGCAAGGTGTTCCACAGATCGATCTTGCATTGTATGAAGAAATACTTCCTTTACTTCATTTTAAAGCTGCTGCTTATTCATTTCATTTGGTCACCCTTAGTTTTTCTGATACAAGAATGAGTAAATAACACTTCCTTTTTTACTTTCTTCACATCAGTCATGATTTTATAGACCTCTATCATATGTCTCCAAAGTCATCTTTTCTCCAAGTTGAAAAATTCCAGTCTTATTAATCTCTCTTCACATGGAAGGATTTCTGTGCCCCTAATAATTTTAGTCACACTTCTCTCTATCTTTTGTGATTCCAATATATCTATTTTGAGATAGGGCAACCAGATCTGCCTGCAGTATTCTATGCTGGCATACCATAGATTTATAAAAGGGCAATATGAGTGATATGGTCAAGTCTCTTTCTTTCACCCTGTCCTAATGTCATGCATTGCAGACAGCCCCAGATTCAGGGGATTAGAATGAAAGAGGAGAGAAGGAAGATCATAGAAATGTAGAAATATAGAACTGGAAGGACCTCAAGAGGTATTCTAATTCATCACCCCAATGCTGAGGCAGGACCAAGACCATCACTGGCAGGTGTTTCCCAATTAGTTCTTGTCTTGCCTTCAGCAGACATAGAGACCAATCCCCTTTATAACATCTCTTAACATATGTGAAGACTGTAATCAGGTTTTCCCGCAGTCTTTTCTCAAAGTGTGATGCCTCAAAAGTACCTCACCAGTGCTATATGGAGAGGAACATTCACATCTGGTATCTGAGAAATGACACTCCTGTTAAAACATCCCAGAATTGTACTAGACATTTTTGCAGTAGCATCCCATTGTTGCCTCATTTTTGGTTTCTTATCTACTATAGCCCCAATATTAATTTCTGCAGTATTTCTGCCTCTCTGGTTACTCTCCATTTTCTAGCTGTGCATTTGATTGTTCCTTCCAAAGTGAAATACTTGACACTTACTTAATTAAATTTCATCTGGTCAATTTCAGACGAATTCTGCACTTTATCAAGGTCCATTTCAATTCTAATCCTATTCTTCAAACTTCATGCAGTTCCTCCCATATTGATATCATTACAGATTTTATAAGCATTTTCTCCTTTCTGTCATCCACATTGTTAATAAAACTGTTGAATGGTAATAAACAAAGGACAGTTCCCATTGGACCCTACTAGCTATGTCCTACCAGTTTGACAATTATCAATGATTTACTACTCTCTGAATACGTTTTTTCCCCCCAATCTGTCAGTATGGATGCAAAAACAATGAGAGTCCTGTGACACCTTATAGACTAACAGATTTCTTCAGGAATAATCTTTTGTGGGCTCCAACCCACTACAGTGTGGATGGAATCTCTGGGGAGGCCAGTGTTAAAATCTAAGAAATCTCTATTGAGCATGTGTGAATTACAGTTTCTTAAGGCTTACAGCATGTGTCATCTAAGTTTAATAGTCTTTCTTTTTCCATGGGGCAATGTGGCAGGAAGCAGTGGTCTCTCAGTAGTACACATTTTCATTAATTCTTCCTCCTCTCATGATGAGCTCCTATCTCTTCCAAAGCAGTGTTAAGAGGATGAGTAGGTTTTTTTTTTCCCCCTGTTGTTGTTGTTGTGTATTTTTTCTTCTAAAGGAAATAGCTCCTCAGGAAGAGCGCTACAGACCAGGAGAAGGATTAGTAAGTTGACTAGTTTTTTAAAATGCTTGTGTAATATTTTGGGCTCCAGTAGTATGACTGAGCCCCTCAGAAATAGCAATATTTGGAAAATTTTCCTAACTCAGTCAAAGATAAATTGGAGATATCTATTATATTAACATAATGTACATTAATGCAGGTGGTTTGGTTTTATTTCTGGTAGCACCAAGGGCGTTGCTAGCACTGGGTTTACAGGGCTCGAGCCCCGAGTCCCAGTGCCTGAGCCCCAGGTTTGCTGCTGTGCCACCTTCAGGAACGGCTGCAGCAGCAGCACATGAGCCCCAAGTCCCAGCATGCCACTGGTGCTCCACAATAAAGATGTTTCACTTATTCACTGATGTGGCTGTAGCTGTGTCTGTCTTCCAATATATACAAAGGAGCACAGTCCATCAGCAGACAATTCCACTAGCTTTCCTTTCATTGCATTTTACAAATCTACTATATTAATTTTCTATTTGCATGCATGATATGAAGTGTACCATGTGACGGGCCATTGTGATGTCAGAGGTGACTCAATGAATTGCTGTTTGGGAGCAATTGTGTGAGTCACCTCTGACATCACAATGACCTAGGCGTCTTGGCATGGCACAGATACATACCTTATTGTAGCTTCATATCTCATTGTAATTCCTAAAGGTGAAACAGGTAAGGATTTAAATACTGGACAGTAGCAGCCAGTGAAACCCAGGGATGTTTCAATCTGGTGACATGGCTGCCCCTTTGAAACTTGTCAAAATTATAAAGCTCTCAGCTATGCTCTCAGCTGTTTCCAATATTTCACGCTGACTCTTCAGACAATTGTATGTGGTGCTCACTTGGGGAAGAAACCTTAAAAATCTGAAAGTTCACATGAAGGATATGAACTACCAAGGAAAAGTTTTAGCTGACCATAGAACTTTTGCAAAATATGGTGTAATTACAGAGCTATTAATTGATTAAAATAAGTATTTCATAAATATTCTTTTGATTTTCCCCCATCATTTTTGATGGGTTACAGCTAGTTCCTTCCTAGTTTTCAAATCTCATCATGGACTTAAGCCTCTCTCACTCATAGATTATATTTTTCTACAGTCTCCATCTTGTCCCCTCTAGTTTATCACCACCTGCAGTCTAGTACCAGACATACTAGTCTTGTACTATGTTCTGTCCCATAGTCGCACTCCATGAAATGCAAAAGCCTGTTTCTCTGCAGCTCCTGCTACATAGGACAACTTATTTTTCTATCCCTATACCTAATTAACTCACTTACTATTTTCACTTCTCACCTTTATATGTAGAGGGCCTGCTTCAAAGCACATTGAAGTCAGTGGGGGTCTTTTAATTGATTTTGGTGAACTTTGGATCAGGCTAGTATTTTCTTTGCTTGCACCTTCTTCTCTCTCAATTGAATGTTTAAGTTGTAAAGGTGGGTCTGATCATGCTCCCATGATCTTCATATCCTAGACTTGCAGTGCAAAGAAAGATTAAAAAAAAAAAAAAAAAAAAAAAGAGAAGGAGGAAATTTTTGCAGAAATGGCAGACCAAGCACTGAAGCCAATTCCATTTTTTAATCCTGCACAAGTTCTCCTGGAACCCAGCCCACATGTGTAAATTTGATCTGAGAGCGAATAGAAACTAATGGAATTGCTTGGAGGTTTTAGGTGATTATAAACATATGGTCTGGGAGGGTAAGAGAGCTGTGCATACTGGGAGAAAATAAAATCAGTAAATGAAAGGTTAATATGGAAAAAGTAACTTTAGAGCCTCATGCTTGCCTATTATCAGATAGCACTGGCATGAAAGGATTCCTGCAGAAATGCTAAAGTGCACAGTTAATAGCTTAATGATTACAACAAGAATACTTTTATGGCATTGGAAAGAAAATTGGCTATAAAAGAACTCATCGCATATTTATGGCCTCCTATGAAAAATGATGATCTTATGGTTAAGATACTGGACTGTCACTGGAACTCAGATCTGGGTTTATTTCCCAGCTTTGCTATATATTTCCTGTGTGATCTTGGGCAAGTTATTCAGGAGAAAGTATTCAAAAGCTCCTGGATAACATTGGTGCCTATGTATCATTGAAAGTCAATGGTTCAAAGGTGCCTAAATCACTTTGGAAAATGAGTCTTCATTTCATAAATCACTTAGACACTTTTGAAAAATGTACCACTTCTTCTGTTTCCTGTGTCCCAAAATAGAGATTATTGCTCACCCTTTGTATTATCACTTTAAATTGTAAGAGCATATTGTACTTTCAGTCACACATGAAAAAATGTAAATGTGGTAATGTGCTAAACTTATAATGCAAGAGGGAAGCCATGGCTAGATATTTTCTGTAGCTTTTTAATATGCTGTAGAAATGATAAAAGGCTCTACAGGAGGGGTCTCAAACACACAGCCCGTGGGCTACATGTGGCCCCTAAAGTTATTTCCAGCAGCCCACAATGACACTATTGTTACCTATATTTGCAGTATTGTTGTATGAAAAGATTTCAGTGGTGCAGCCTTCAGATTAATGTACTAGCCTTCATGCGGCCCTCATGGTGATTTGAGTTTGAGACCCCTGCTCTACAGCCATTTCTGTCTATGTCTTAATTTGCTGTACAGTCATG
Organism: Podocnemis expansa; assembly: GCA_007922195.1. Lineage (NCBI taxonomy): Eukaryota > Metazoa > Chordata > Testudines > Podocnemididae > Podocnemis > Podocnemis expansa. The sequence continues at coordinate 11,093,719 of ML682040.1, read as the reverse complement.
ATGGGGAATCTACTTTGGATGCGATTCATACCTACTTTTATGACTATGTACATAACAATGTCTTTTCTTAGTCTATGGCCATAGAAATATTAACTCCACTCTCATGGGTATGTCCATGTGATGTGGTTTATTTCAAGCTGTAAGGACCCTAAGATGTGTAGTAGAACCAGAAGAGGAGGCATCAAGCCAGGTGGAGTCTTGAGATGTAGGAATAGTTTGTTTGCACAGTGTGCTCCTAAAATCATCCCTATTGTTAATGCATTCTGTGAGGGGAAAGGTATCCCCAGGACAAAGCTGTAACCTGTGTTTAGAATAAGCAGAACTTTTTAGAAATCATTAGTGGTTACTAACACACGTGGGATGTTGCATTCTGAGGTGCACTCAATCTGCTTCCCAGCCCCTTGCTGTGGATGGCAGGGGCTAGGAGCTGGCTCCTGGCCCCCGCAGCAAGGGGTATAGAGCCCAATCTAGTTCCCAGTTCCTTGCCACAAGGAGCAGGGAGCTTGGGACCGGTTCCTTCCACTGCCAGTAGCAATGGCTGGGAGTCAGATTAGGCTCAGTGCCCCTTGCTGTTGGGGGCAGGAGCTGGCTCCTAGACCCCACCACCTCTGGCACGGGGCTGAGAGCCAGATTGGGCTCCAAGCCCCTTGTCACAGAGTGCAGGAACTGGCTCTATCCCCAAGCCCTGAGTGGTAAGGGGCTCGAGGATGGATCTGGCTCCCAGCCACCTGCTGGTGGCAGCTGGGGCTGGATCAGCTGGTGATGGGCAGGGGCAGGGCCTGGATCCAGGCCCCTGCTCCTAGGTTGACTTAAAGCTTAAGTCAAACTTAGGAGCAGGTGTTATTAAGTCAACTTAAACAAGAGCTTATGTTGACTTAATAAAAGCCCAATTTGGCTGTGGAGTTCCTTAAGTCAACTAAAGGGAGGTTAAGTAGACCTAAGACTCCAGTGTAGATGTACCCAAATCGTATATCTACAGTGGAGCCTTAGGTTGACTTATGGAAGCTTAAATCAACCTACAGACTCCCATGGCCATACTGGACTTTTATTAAGTTGACTTAAGCAGTTGCATAAGTCAACTTAATAACACCACCTCTTATGGTCAACTTAATGCTAAAAAGTCAACCTTATTAAGTTGACTTAAGCCAGTATAGATGGGGAATAGTCCTTAAGTCAATTTAATTGGTCAAGGCCCCCTCCCAGAGTTCCTGGTAACCAGGACGGGTTGACCTTGCACCTTCAAGTGTGGACACAATCACTCAATGACTGATTTGTTAATGACTGTTGTTAGAGATGTAGCTGGGACATCAAGACTTCAAAGAGAAACAGCTGAACTCGAATTAATATGCAAGCTAAATTCTGTGAAAGCAGGACTTAATCAAGACTATGGGTTCTTTTCCCATTACAAATGGTAATTTGACTTCAGGCTTCCCATGGTTTGAACCTGAAAACTGCTCTGATTTGCTGTTACTGTATGACCTGATCCTATGTTTTACACCCCCTTGCATTTAGTTGCATTCCTTTCTGTAAGTTCACCCATCTTCAAAGCATCTGAGGAAGTGGGATTTTCTCCCATGAAAGCTCATGCAAAAAATAAATCTGTTAGTCTTAAAGTGCCACACAACTCCTTGTTGTTTTTTTAGTCAACAGGAGCTTTCAGTGTGGACGCAGGCAGTCGACTTAACAAGGTTGACTTTAAGTTGCGTTAAAGTTGACCTTGTTAAGTCAACAGAGCCTCCAGTGTAGGCGTACCTCTGGAGAAGTCTCTGCACCCAGCATCTGATCCCAGCCAGCAGGCTCTTTCTGGCCACAGATCTTCAGAGACTTCACTCTCGTCACAGAGGAAGGCTCATTCCTTCAAAACTGCAGCAAAGAAAAGAGCATCAACTTCTACCTAGAAAGAGCCACCAAAAAAAGAAATGGTCTCTGGCTTGCTCTGTGTCCTCAGCACTGACTGCACCACAGCTGAGTACATATGAGGCCCTAGGAGCCTCTAGTACCATACATGCCATGACAACCAGTGATCCCAAGCAGGAATGCTTTGGGCCAAAGGCAAACAAAATCCTATCTCTGCCACTCCATCACTGATAGAATCACATAATGACATAGTTCTAAAATGCTTCCAGCAGGCTATGGTGTCACCACCTGCTCCAATAGTGCAGAGCACCCAGGTGTTGGCACCAATGTCTGCAACTGCTTTGGTGTCATCAGCACCAACTCTTCTCTGACACATCTATTGATGAAGGTGGCATTCTTAGTAGCTATCATGTGAGGCTGCTGAGAGTGCGAGTTAAGGGTCCTCATGGCATACATACTTTATACCTTCTTTTCAAAGAATGTCACCCCAGAAGCCATTTTTTTTTACTGCTCTTCAACAATAATATTTACTGACCCTACACACACACTCTCTCTCTCTCTCTGTACCTGAAATTAAGTGTGGATTTGATAATAATTCACCAAACAGTTTCAGTTCTAAAAAGGTATTTTGGGGGGATCTATATGGTGAGTAGCAAAGGCCTCCCTTCTAACATTTAGCCCAGTGATTAGGGCTCTCATCTGATAAACAGGAGACTAATATTTATTTCCTCTCTCTACCTAATGTTGGAAAGAGATTTGAATTCCAGTCTTCCCAGTAGCAAGAGTGACCTTGTCACTGGGCTACAGAATTTTCTGGGTTGAGTTGGGCTTGATTTCACTCACTGAAGCTGTTTCACTCTATACAACTAAATAGTTACTGGAACCTTACAGAAGTCTATTTATATTACATCAGCACTGTTACTTTTATTGACTAAATTTGTATTCTCTTCCAAAAGATATTAAATTAATCTGCCAGGATCTATTTCCCATAAACCCATGTTGAGTGGCATTAATTATATTATCCTCCTTTTATTCTTTATTAATCGAGTCCCAGATCAACTGCTCCATTATCTTGTCTGGATGAAAATGTGCAGAGACTAATTTGTTAGTTAGTATTACCCAGTTCAGCAGACCAGTAAGTTCTGGAGTTGCTGATGGACAATTTCCTATGGTGGGAGGCTGTAATGAACCATCATAGGCCTTTTGCTCCCACCCAAAAATTAAAAAAAAAAAAAAAAAAAAAAAGGCAGACCCTGAAAAAGTTCATTAGATGAATGGGACATACTTTAAATAGCAACAAGCTCCTCTGTGATGTGCATTAGCCATCTACAGGGGTGTTTTTGAAAGACCCAGACCAAACACTGCAGCAGTGATTTAACACTGATCTGCTTGGCTCACTGAAGCAGCACTGGGATGTACTGAGGCAGTAGTTACCCCATCCGTTTAGCTGCTGTGACCTGAGCGTATACAACAATGAATATGGATTGACGTTTGTAGACCAGGGAAGGCATATCATGCACTGTGAACTCAAGAGGAGTCAGGTACTTTTTGAAATCCCACTAGGCACCTGTCATCATCTTGAGGCACCTGAATTCCTTTTCAAAATTTGGTACTAACACTCTGGTGCGTTTTACTGAGGGCCATGCACTGAAGCAGGAGAGTACTGTCTGTCATCACCCTGGCGGCTTCTATCTGAATGATTGACATCTTTCAGATGTGGGAGGTACTGCCTTCAATTTGGATGTGTTGTCTTGGATCCAGAAATCATTGCAATGTTTGAGGTATCTCAGCTAAGATCAAGGTCAGTGGTGTCTGAGTGGCTTATCCTGGCATTAGGAACTATCTTCTCCTTAGTGTCTGTACAATTACTGGTATTTGGGCAGAGGGAGACAGTGTGTCCCCTAATCCCACATAGATTGGGAGATGGAACAGTGTCCTTCCTAGTGAATTAGTTACTGATCCTTGAATTCCTGATCTCATGTGGATTCAGGTCTTGGAATGTCAAGGGCTAATTTCAGCCTTCAGTTGAATGAGGCTGGTAAGGCCTTGGACAGTCAGGCTACTAAAGTTATAAGGAAGTTATCAGTTTGAGAAATCTTAAGCGTCTGTCTGTGCTAGTTCATCCTTCACATTTGCAATACAAGTGTTACTACTGAACATTGCGATACCGAGCCCTGGTCTACATTTACTGTTGTTTCGGTGGCAGTTGAATGGAGATATGTAAGTTACTTAAAATAACTTGTGTATCTCCCTTTGGCTTCCTAATGCATACTCACTGCAGTGTCCTCAGTGTGCTGAATGATGGGAAATGGCCTCTGGGCTCAATTGATCTATAAAGATTGATTGACAACAGTGAATTTGGCACTGTAAGTGTCTACCTTCCCTGAGAGTTAATCCCTGTGCTTTGGTTAACACCAATGTAAAAGAGAAAGTGGTAAAACAAACAAGTATAAGTATAAATCAGATGCAAGCAATACAACTAAGTCCGCATAGTATCTGTTCTGTACTTCAAACCAAAATTCACATGTGCATGCATCTCATATTAATGTTATATTTTGCATGTTCAATCAAAGGGCCAAGTTTTGTCCTCATTCATATTTGTTAGCTCCAGATGAGTTGCTCTCATTTACTAAATGCAGAGTCTGAAGAGGGCCCTACAGCAGAGTAGTATTCCATTAGAAACAAAGTGGATAAAGAGGTTAAGAAAACAAGATCAAAATCCCACCACTAATGCAGTGCTTGGAAAGCTTTCCCCACTCCCTGCTTTTCCCCCTTAAACAACATGGCAGTAGCTTTCATCTTGAATGTCTACAGCAAGTATTCTAACTTACAAGTGCCCTGAGCATTTTCCACTGGCGGAACATCCAAATTAATATATATTGTGCAGAGTGATTAATCTTGTGGGCTTTAGATGCCCCCTGGTGGAAAAATCCTAGAGCGTAACATTAAAGATTTCATTCATGGTCATCTCTGTTAACAGAAATTTGATTTATTTCATGTATTTGAGGCACTGCACTATTATCAGAACATCCCACGGATAAAAGAGCACACAAGATCCTGAGTTACAAATGAGCACCTGGACTCATTTAAGAGCTGCTAGTATGATGTACATTACTAGTATAGTATAAATTGCTGGCCTAAAATTTCTTGCAGGCAAACAATGCCAAACTCTTAATATATATAAAGTGAACTCTGGTAACTTAAGCAAAATAATCACAATTTTCCCCCATAGTCTTTCCAGGATTTCAAGCTGCAGGGTTTCAGAGGATACACAATACCTTGTTACAAACCATAGAATGTTATAAAGAGTATCCATCTGACAACCCTGGCTAATATCGTATCTTCTATCTAGATTACTTCAATATGTCATGTTCATATCACACCACTCTGTCCATGGTTCTAATGCCAAAGATTTTTGTCTTGTCCAACCTTTGCATCTGGAAGTAATGAGCTTAATATTTTGGCTTTACCCCCACAAGAGCCATGTCACAAAAAAGTAGCAATCTTATGAACTGCTGTTTACCCTGAAGACAAATCTGAGATCCATAGTCTCTAAATTCCACTCAGATTTACTTTAAAGACAAATTTTCCACTGTATCCCCATAAGACCTACAATATACAGCATGAGTCTAAAGGGATGTCTAAGGAATTCTTTAGTTTGAAGTAATGTAAGCTTACTTTGAAGTTATAAAACCTCACTTAACTTCAAAATAATGGTTAATTCAAACTTATTAGTTCAAATTAACCCAATGTAGCCGTGTTAATTTGAACTAACCATTAGTTCGAATTAACACTTTTTGACCTTCTTCCTCCCAGGGTGCCTTTGTCCTTCTATATATTGGGTGAAGGCATAACCCTTCTTGGTGGCCATCTTGCCACACCTCCCATCGTGCCCATCTCCTAATTTGAACTAGCAAGTCCTGTCCGTGGGCGTGCTAATTCAAATTGGTTTTAAGTTAATTCAAACTAACCTTCTAAGTGTAGGCATAGCCTAAAAGTGATGTAACACCATTTTTATGTTTAAATCCAGCTTTTGTCAAATGGCTGGGTTTAACAGATCATGGATTATGCTGTTTTTTTGGGTGGGAAAAACACAAACTCTGAAAAGATTTGATCTTAAAATCTCTCTTCTTTGTGGTATGATTCCTGATAAAACCTAGGTCAGATTTTTATCGAATGAATCAGAAGTTCTTTTCATTTGAGAGTATTCATCTCTTACATACAGCATGTGTAACATGTCAGGGAGTTCAGTGCGCATATGTATGGAGAGAACACATAGGAAAGGCTTCATCATCTTTATATAAAACTGTAAGTACGACCACACTAGTGATTTTTTTATCTCACATTGTTGTTTACCAAAAATGCAGCTTGGTAAGTGGGTGGATTGGTGGAAGTGCAGACATTTCTACTGGCATGTAATCTAGATTGGCTGTGAGATGGGTGGGATGCAGTGGTGGAAAAACACCTCTCCTACATTTACATTAGTGTTTCTAATACTATCACTGGTGGAACTGCATGGATAGGAGAGCTCCTATGAAAGGTACGCTAAAATATACTAATATAGAAAGTGACTGCATTGTTTTAACCTTGACCATTTTCACCACTCTTCTGGTGTGACAAAACTGAATCCTGAGTCCAATCATACCATGATTTTGGGAGGAATCACCCCTTCAATTACATCACAACTTAAAATGCATTCTGTTGAAAGTCACTGTTCGGAGCCAGCATTGAAGGTGCACATTTGGTATTCTTGAAACCCATTTCCAAAACACTGTCACTGTTCACTGACCTTAACCTCTCTCAGGCACATTAACTCATGACCAGAGAACGGTAAGCACATCAATGAAAAGGTTATCCTATATTTTGCCTGTTTTCCAATATCACTCTCTGATGTATTTATTTGGAAACTTGGCACATACTTTACTATGCAGCTGTTGGTTAATCCTGTCTTCTTTGAGCTACCTTTAGTCTATAGAGAACTAAGTATATTTTCTCAGGCTAGGGCTCAGCAACCCCACGTGCACATGCCAACCGTTACGCACACCCATTCAGAGTGACATGTAGTGCTCTCAGCCCTGCAGATGCTCTCCCCCACTGGCGCCCCATCCCAGCGAGACCTGAAGCCACAATAGTCATGCATGCATGTTAGCCAATGCTGCCCCCGCCCAGTGGCCCAAGGCCCCATTTGGGGGGTGCAGGGTCAGCAGGAGCTGCCAGGCATGCAACTCTTGTGGCCTGAGACCCTGCTTGGGGGGTGGGACCAGTGGGAACCACTGCACATGTGGCTCTTACGGCCCCGGCTCCCACTAGGGGGCAAGACAAGCAGAAGTCACCACACATGTCTCCTGTCCCTTGCTGACTCCACCAAGCACCTGCTGTCTCTGTGCCTGGCACCTGCTGAAGGTACCGGGGACAGGGCTAGCACACGTTGGCAAAGGTTGCCAACCCCATCTGAGGCCCTAACCTCACATTCAGGCATAGACAGACAACCAATGAAATCTGTAGGACTCCATGTAGGCATGTTGAGTTTGCTCCAGCTTTGTGCAAGGGGCTGCACTAGATGAACTCCTGATGTCCCTTCCAATCCGAATCTTCTATGATTCTGCTTCTGTGAAGGATTGTCTCATTGCAGGATCATAGCCTTTGTGTTAAATACATGATAGTGTCTGCAGAATGCTAATGTTTATGATCTCAAACTTAATTTCAAATGTATTTATTTACTCCATTGCTTCCTTCAAGTGTAGTGTAAAGGAAAAGATTGTTTATGCAAATATTATTGGAGGAAAGGAGGAGGGACAAGAAAGTAGGTCAGGGAAGTGCTATCTGGTGGTCTTATAGAAACTTTCAACACTGAAAATTCTTAAACATCTAGACCTCGCTAGTATTTGGTCTTTATTTTGATGCTATTGAACTAATTTTCTGTTTGTTGTGACAACTTTGATGTTGGCAGTCATGTTCTTATTGAGATTTTTAGCTAAAAGTAGCAACAATTTGTGTTTCAATTGCTACAGTTTATTTATACACATCAATGCCTGAGATAAAGGTAACTAAAATATTTCAAAAGTATTAATTTACAGGCCACTAGTGGCACACACGGGGGCGTTTAGCTTCATTATTAATTCTTAGGATCATTAGCACTGATCAGTAGAGCCCTGTGCAGATACAAAAATGTGAATCCACATCAGATCCACATCTGCTCAGCAATAGTAGCTATCTGGTCTGCAATTCACATGCCATGTTTTATCTATATCTGTAAATGCATCTGCAACCAAGTTTGGGCTCACAGTCAGCATTTTAGCCTTTGTTTGACTCATTCCCCACATAGCTCCTGCCCACTTTTTCCTTTTCTTGTTTGTGGTTCACAAACCCTGCTGTCAATCAGATTTCCTTGGCCACCAATGCAATCTCTGATTGACAGCGTGGCATGCGAACTGCAAACAAAGAAATGAACACATGGGCAGAGAAGTCATGGGGAACGAGCCAATCAAGGGCCAGCATGCTGCTTGACTGACAGTGAGCAGTGACTCTCCAAGCCCCAGCCTGCTGTGACTGAGATTCTGATTGGCTAGCAGATCACAACCAGAGCTGAGCTAGGATTGGCTGGAGCCCTTCCTTGTTCCCCTGTGTGCTGCTGACACAGATCAAAGCAGCAGTTGCAGCGATGGATCACACCCTCGGCACATAAAAATAGAATCTGCGTCCATGGGTCAACCCACAGCAATGGGTCTGCAGTTATCCATACCTGCCTCCGTGGATGTGGATACCTGCAGATCTGCAGCAGGTACCCGCGGATCTGCAGGAATCTACTGATCGGAAAAATTTCATCAGAATTATTTTGTATTGGAAAATCGAGTTATGTTGAAACAGAAAACTTTGCAAACTTATTTTGATTTCACAGAAGCATAATTATGGAGAAAAGGGGAGGAAGTTCCAACAGGGTTGAAACCAGTCATCTTGGTATTTTTCAGAGGAAGACATTTTAATTTTTTCCCTTTCACAATGACTTTTTCTCTTGAATTTTTGTATTATATTAGAATATAAAATAAAGCCAAAATCAAATGTAGTCTTTTAATATTGTAAACATTTCAATTCAGAAAAAAAAAAACAAACCTTAGACTTTTCTTTAACAGAAGGTTTTGAAATTTTAAGGTCATTTCTAATCGCAACAAAAAAATAATTGAAATAATATGCCTAAATATGACCCACTACTTACTGATCCCAATATCACAGCTTGGGCTCTATTTTTATGATTGGATCCATGTAAGCTGGACTCCAGTACCTGTGCTGAATGCCACTGACTTTTATGAAACTACTGTGGTCTCTCTGTGCAGACCTGAATATAGAATTGGGGCCTCAGTGGAGCAAGTTTATAGTCCCTTTGATACAGCAGCTCCAATATGTGGAACTCTCTGCCCCTGGACAGATACCTCAGCCATCCTTTCCAAGAAACACATCTTAAAACTTACTTTTTTCAAAAGTATGTTTTTTAAAAAAAACAACATAACTTTCAAGCTTTATTAATAATTACATCTAGCAGTCCTAATTATGGACCAGGACTCCATTGTGTTAGAATCATAGAATCATAGGGTTGGAAGGGACCCCACGAGGTCATCTAGTCCAACCCCCTGCCAAAAAAAGCAGGACCACTCCCATTAGATCATCCCAGTCAGGGTTTTGTCCAGCTGGGACTTGAACACCTCCAGAGATGGAGATTCCACCACCTCCCTAGGCAGCTTATTCCAATGCTTCACCACTCGCTTAGTAAGGAAGTTTCTCCTAATATCCAGCCTGGACTGCCCCAGCTGTAACTTGAAACCATTGCTTCTCGTTCTGCCCTCTGTTACTACCGAGAACAGTTGAGCTCCATCCTCCTTGGAGCAACCCTTCAAGTAGTTGAAGGTTGCGATCAAATCCCCCCTCAGTCTTCTCTTCTGCAGGCTAAATAAGCCTAGTTCCTTCAGTCTTTCTTCATAGGGCTTGTGCTCCAGCCCTTTGATCATTTTGGTTGCCCTCCTCTGGACTCTCTCTAATTTGCCCATGTCCTTTTTGTAGTGGGGAGCCCAAAACTGGACACAGTATTCCAGATGTGGCCTCACTAGTGCAGAATAGAGGGGAATGATCACATCCCTCGATCTGCTGGCAACACTTCTTCTGATGCAGCCCAGTATGCCATTGGCGTTAGGTGTTGTACAAAAAGAGAACAAAAAGACAGTCCCTTTTCCAAAGAACACACAACCAAAGTATAGGACAGTGGTTCCCAACCTGTGGTCCGCAGACCCCTAGAGGGCTGCAGCGTTACTGCAAGGGGTCTGCAGACATGCTCGGAGCTGAGGGCAGACTCTGTTGAGGTTTGGGGTTCCCATGGAGACCCAGTCTTCCAGCAGGCAAGGAGCTTCCCCCAGGCTGGGAGTTTTTAAAACTCCCACCCTGAGCATGCTCAGCTGCATGCTCAGGGAGAGCAGCCTGTGGCATGGCCCGCTACGGGGGGGAATAGGGACCCTGAGGGGGTCAGGGATGGGGAATCGGGGGGGGAGGCATTGGCGAATGGGCTGGCAGGTGGGGAAGACTCTGGGAGGGGCAGCGGCAGGAGGCCACAGCCCTGGCAGCTCCTGCTCCCAGGCAGGGGCAGGGGAGGGGGGCTGCGGTTGTGGCAAGGCTGGATTCTGCCACTGGCAGAATCACCACCATGGCTTCATCCAACCTGCAGCCAGGAGGTGGCAAATTTTTTTAAAGTTAAAAAGGGGTCCACAGCCTTGAAAAGGTTAGGAACCACTAGAATAGGACAAGGGACTGTACAGGGATACAGACGAAGTTGGGAGGAGGCAAAGAAATTAATAAAACAACTTCAAAGCATCTGACGAAGTGGGATTGTCTCTCACAAAAGCTCATGCAATAAATAAATTTGTTAGTCTTTAAGTGCCACAGGACTCCTTGTTTGTTTTACTGAGTGAGACTAACACAGTTGCACCTTTTGCTATATGGCACTAGATGCTTACACAGAAACTTTCCCTGTCTCCTTCCTCCCTTTAATAGTTCCTCTATTTCTTGCTTGTGTAGATTTAGTTGTAATACTGTATTATTAAGTGTTTTATGGCAAATTGAGGGGTCTAAGCAGAGGTTCAGGATTAAATTCAGGATTAAAACTGCTATTTGTTCTAACTGTTACTCATTCCAAAATGGCATGAAAAGATTTAGAAGACTAGCACTTCAAGTTTCTTGAAGCAGATGAAGTAACATTTTGAGTGTTCCAGTGTCATCCTATGACTGTGTGTTGAAAATGCAAAGCCACATGGAAAAGAAACAAGATAATATTTTATATATCACTGTTGAAATTATAGTATGACTACTCTTCATGTTTCATTGAATTTTTCAAGACTGTCTCTCAGAGGAAGTGAACTTAATGTGATTTAACTATTGGGGGATTAAATTTAGATAATTGATGTTCATTATAAACAAATCCAAATTCCTAGCTAGTATGGTATGACTTACGTATGTCACATACTACAGTACAGCTAAGGTACCCTTTAACATTTTAACAGTTCATCAGGCGTTAATGTTACTTAACCATCAAAAACAGGTTCATTTTGCCATTAATATCCTGAAATAAGGACATTTAATATACACATCCTGAGATTTAATCTGTAAACATAACCAAAAACGTCTGGATGAAGGGAGCTTGTTTATATTTCAGTAGTGCTACTTCCATGAAGCAAACATGCGCTGTCTTTAATGTTAAATTTAAGGGTCTGTCAATAGTAAGTTGCTCAGGTCATTGAGGCTGTTCAGACCAGCATAAGTCTTCTGCTGACATGCTGATCCTTTTGTGTGTCCACACAAGTTAAAGCTATTGGTAAGCAGAACTTATTTTAAAAAGCAGAACAATTGTTAAAACAACTTCTGACACATTCAGCATTTTTTTGTTCGTTTGTTTGTTACTCCATAATTGGAAACAGGATTTGAAGCAAGTAGGAATTAAAAGGAAACACCTCTTTATTTAAATAGCAATGAGACTGATTAATATATAAAAAAAGCAAAACAAAGAATTAGAGTGGGCAATGAGTGGGGAGAAAAACTTCATGGAGAAACTCCATGAAATACCAAAACTATCTCAGTCTGATCAAATGCCTATCCTCTTTTATTAACTCTTCCACAAACATGATTTTTGCTATGATGAATATCTGGGGTTGAATTCTTATGACATAGTGTCATCAGAACAGGCTTCTTTGTACCAGAAATGATCTCTACACCCTTCTAGCTATGTAGAATTAGGCTAGTGTGTTTAGGGCCATGCTTGGGGGTGGGGGGCAAGAAGGGCAATTGCCCTGGGCTCTGCAGTTCCTTGGGCCCCGTGCTATCCTGCCATGAGCAGGGCAGTGCAGGGCCTACACTGCTGCCCCCCAGAGCCACACCATCCCCTGCCCCCTCCCCGCCACCTGTGGTGAGGAGCCGAAGGCAGCGGGGAAAGGGGGGACGTAGTGCAGAGCCGGCCAGGATGGGGAACAGGCAGCCGGGGGCAGAGCAGGCCATCCCGGAGGTCAGGCTCCGCTCTCTCGCCCCTCCCCTGGGCTGGCTGTTCTGCCCTGGGGGTGGGGAGGGCCAGCCCAGATGGGGCGAGAGAGGAGAGCCCAGCCCCCAGACCGGACCGCTCCCCCCTGGTTCAGGGGAGAGGTGGGAGTGTGAGACCAGCCCATGCCGCCCAAGAAGGGGCAAGGGGGGGCACAGGGCCCTGCACAGGCCAATTACCCATGGGCCCTGCACCCCCCTGGGGATGGCTCTGACTGCATTTGGAAATGTATGTGGATGTCAGAGAGAGGATGATTTTAAACTATAAATATTTAGGCCTGCCTATAAGGCCTATGACTTTCTTTAAATATATTGTGTCACTAGCTAGGTATAGTGGTAACAAATCAAAGAATCAGTTGGACTGGCTGAGGTCTTATATTTGAGCTAAGCAAAGTCAAAAAGCACCAGAGGCAGCCATAAACTGGGAAGTGTGCAATCACATCCACACATTGCAAACACATCATGTCAGGGGGAGCCAGCGCCTCAAGAGCATCACACTTGTGACAAAATCTACATTTTGTATTGTTTGTTCATCCTGGTATTTGTTGCTCTGATGACTTCTGTCTATGTCCTTAATTGTTTCTGTCTGTCATATAATCAGTTGCAATCAGTTAAGGTAGTAGGGTATGATTGGTTAGAGAATTATATTACAATATGGTAAGATTGGTTCTGAAAATAATATTAAATAAATGATTGGTTAAAATATATTATAAAAACTAAGGTAAACCAGGAAGGAGGGGGAGGAAAATTTTTTTTGGGGGGAAGAGGAATTAACTGGGGGAAGAAGAATTTATTTGGGAAGATGAAAGTTTACTGAGAGCGGAAACTTATTGGTATAAAGGAGTATGGGGTCCTAATCGATGCTTGTGTGGAAAAAAATCCAAACAAACCTGTCATATTGCCTGCTGCTGGACTCTGGTCTTCTGCTCCTCTCAGTGAATCAAGAACTGAAAGGACATTGGAGAGTCCTAAGAGATGATAATAAGAGAGAACACAGAATAGTTTCCATTGTGCTCTCACCAGCATTGCATAATAAAGCTATCCCTGAGATGCAGTCAGTCACTCTTGAATTACTGTGGAGTGCATTTTGGTACCAGTGGTGGCCTTGAAAAACCAGCCAGATACACACAGGGATTTAAGATATAGTTGTCTAATAAAGTAACAGAGTGCATCTCTAAACACAATTTGTGTATCAATTAGAGCTTGTCAGAAATTTGACAGAACATTTTTTCATCAGAAAATACTGATTTGTCCAAACCAAAACTTTTTGCTGAAGCAAATCTGTTTTGTAGGTTCCGGAAGGAATGTCTGTTCCTAGAAATAGCCCCCAGAATAGCCAATAACCCAGTGGCTTGGGCATTTATCTAGCATGTGAAATACCTGAATTTAAGTCCCTGCTCTGAATCAAACAGTGGTCCTCAATAAACTGATCCAGGAACAGTTCCTCATCATATTGGGGAAGGAAATCAGTACATGCAAAGCACGAACCACAGTCCAGCACAGGTGCAGAGATTTTGATAGAGATATTTGGAAATCCACCAAACAGCACCATCACTACATCCCTGCATGGATACAAAATTTTTGTCTGCATCGAATCCATGAGCATGGTCCATAGATATCCCCATACAATACTGATATGAAGTGGATAGTCACAGGTTTGCGGGGCTCTAACCATCACTAAGGACTGGCTGTTACAGTTTCTCTTCGCTATGTCTACATTAGCAAGCTTAGTTCAGACTTGCTTAGTCTGAACTAAGTAGTGCCCAGTTAGTTTAAACTAACCACGGCTTTTTAGTTTGAATTAAAAAAGCGTGGCTAGTTTGAACCAGGGGCATCGCTGGCAGCGGGCTCATGGAGCTTGAGCCCTGAGTCCCAGTGTTGGAGCCCAAAGTCTGCCACAGCAGTGGCTGCTATGGCGGTGCACTTACAGTGCTTGAGCCCTGAGACCTGGTGCCCAAGCCCCAGGTCTTTTCCCCATCCAGAGGCGCTCCTGGTTCAAAATAACCACTTAGTTCAAACGTATGTAGTCCAAATTAAGCCATTAGTCTGGGTCTACATTGCGCTAGTTCGATCTTAAAGTTTGAACTAACCACTTAGTCCAGACTAACCGTTCATACTTATTAGTTCAAACTAAGCTTTGCTTAGTTCGAACTAAGAAATTTCTTAGTTCAAACTAGGCAAAGCCTAGTGTAGACCCAGAATAAATTAGCCTTAGTCCAGACTAATTGGCTAGTGTAGACATAGCTGTAGGGACTTGAACCTGGGTTTGCTATATCTCCAGTGAACACCCTCACTACCAGATTGTAGAAGTTACTGGTTAGCTTGTATGTAGCTCTATCTCATTATGCTTTTGATAACAAAAATTCAAATGGTTTCATTCTGTATCAAAATGAAAAGAATTTCAGAAATGTCAGTGTTTTTCATATAAAGGAATTCTTGTTTTCCAGCCAGCCCTGATACAAATAATTTCATATAGAAACTGATATAGTTCAAATCAATGCAACCTTTACTTTGGATGCAGCTATAGATATAAATGTATGTATACCTTAGCTCCTTGCTATTGGTTTAATTGCAACCATTTTAGGAACTTATGCTACGTTAACTATTAGTTTCACTGCATTTCTAACTTTTTGCATAGCAAAAATTATGCAAAAGAGCCACATATTCACAGCTGGGTCTGAATAACTGAACTGTGTTCACTGAATATATACTGAATGCAAGACCTAACTTCAGATACACTGCTACTTCAGCGGGCTTCTGTCAGCTTCTGGAACCCTGTAGGATCACAGGACCTAATCAAGGTAGCTAATCTATCAAGGGCTCATTCACCTGCTCATCCACCAATGTGATTAATTCCATCATGTCTCAGAAATGCTCCCTGCCCCACCTTATACATTGGACAAACAGGACACTTTGCACAAAAGAATAGATGAACACAAGTCTGACATCAGAAATCACAACTTTTAAAAACCAATAGGAGAACACGTCTGTCTCCCTTTTCCCTCCATTGATGATTTGTTAATAGCTGTGCTCAAACAAATAGATAACATATGGCAGCCTCAAAGAGAAACTGCAGAATTGGAATTTATGTTCACATTTGACTCCATGAAGTCAGGACTGAATATAGACCAGGGGTCTCAAACTCACAGCCCAAGGGCTGCTTGGAGCTCCTGAAGTTATTGCTTGAGGCCTGCAATGACACAATCACTATCAATGTTTCCAATATCATTGTATGAAAAGGTTTCAGTGGTGCAGCCTGTGGACTACCATATTAATCCTCATGTGTGATATGGCCCTTGGGCTAATGTGCTACTCCTCATGGTGATTTGAGTGTGAGACCCCTGATATGGACTGTGGGTTCTTTTCCCATTTCAATAAGCAATTTTGCTGTCCTTGTCCCCCACCCAGCTCCCTGCTAATTGCTGCACTCTGCGTTTGAATCCTAACAACTGCTTTGATTTGCTGTTACAGTCTGACCAGATTCTATGACTTACATTTCCCTACATTTATTTTGCTCCCATTCTGTAAGTTTCCCATCTTCAAGCAGCTGATAAAGTGGGATCTTTCCCATGAAAGCTCATGCAATAAATATATTTGTTAGCCTTTAAAAGTGCTATCAGACTCTTTGTTTGTTTTGTAGGATATAGAACATCACGAGTGCCAGTATAGAACTAAAACCATTTAAACACAATATGGATTTTTGAAATAATTGCAAATCACACAGTACATTGATTCTGTAGATCAGTGGTTTTCAAACCATGGTTTGGGACCCAGTACTGGGTCGCAGAGCCTCAGGTACTTGGTCACGGTGCCCCCAGCTGCTGCCACCACAAGACTAGAATGCTTTGCTCAAAAATGTAATTGCTGGGTCATGGGCATAAATGCTTTCAACTGGATTCTCAAAGAAGAAAATTTTTTGAAAACCACTGATGTAGGTAAGCCACTAAACAATTTCAAAATCTATTCACTAGTGAAATTTTGCTATTGCAAAGCTTAGCATGTCAAGGGGATTAGCAAGATTTAGCACCTCATGTCCCTGATCCCTTTGGTTTACCCTACTCCCTTTGTCCATGTGTTTTTCAGACTATACACTCTTCAGGGTAAGGACAGTTTCTGGGGTCACATATTTTGTATCAAGCCTAGTGGCATGGATCTGATTGTCTTGTGGGAGCAATCAAGGATCCCAGTGAGGAAGAAATAATAATGAGTAGGGCTAGAAATTATCATGTAAGATCATCCACGCAAACTTTGTCTCTCCCCCATCTGAGACACCTGTCCTCCTTCTCTCCTGAGGCCATGTGACCCTGGTGTCGAGTACATGCTGTCTAGCCTTGGGGCTCACACCTACAGTCCCCCCACCCCATCTGCAAACACGTTTCCACCCCATTCAGCTCTCAGTCCCCACCACCACAAGGCCTCTAGCCCCTCTGTCCCTGTGGAAGGGTCACCATGCCGCCTCCCTCATCCTCAGGACCCTGCCTATCCCTGGGTTATGTCCACCTTCAGTGCCTGTCCCACAGACTTGCCCAGCCCTGCCCACAGGGAGGAACAGAGGGAACACTCACCAGCAGTGGGGGAAACCTCCTCCTGCTCCTTTGAGACTGGGCCCTCTGTCAAGGCATAGATCACCTCTGGGCTGGCTGCTGACTCTGGGGCTGGCCAGGTGCAATGCTGCTGGCTGGTCTTCCTCTTCCTCCAGCACCACAGCCTCACGCACTGAGCCCTTCACCTGGTCATCATCGAGGGAAGGGGTCTTCGCTGACTCAGTGGTGTGGGCTGAGCGGGTACCACTTTCCTGCCCAAGAAAGGCATCCAGCTGCTCATAGTAGTGGTAGCTGTTGGTGATGCGGGCTGCCCCTGTCTGCAACCTGTCTTCCCGTGCCTTCTGGTACCCCTGCCTGAGGCACTTATTTTTCACACAGATCTGTTGGTTGTCCTGGCTGTGGCCTTTGGTAGCCACAGCCTGGGAGATGGAGGCATATACGTCCTAGTTATGGTGGCTGCTCCTCAACTGGGAGATGACTGCCTCATGCCCCCCAAATGGCAAGCAGGTCCATAATTTCCTGGTGGCTCCAAGATGGAGTCTGCTTGCAGCACTGGCTTTGGTCTGCCATGTTTGCAGATGATAGGTCTGGCCAGGTCTGGAGAGCAGAGTGCTCAGGGATGAGTCCTGCCCTGTAGTTGGCCTGCACAGGTTCTTCCCTCCTGTGCCAGGAACTCTGGGAGGGAGGTCTGGGAGGAGGGAGTTCTGAAGGGCACTTAGGTCAGCTTAGGGCTACTCCCCATCTATGCTGGTTTAAGTCAATTTATTAAGCTTGACTTAATTCTTAAGTTGACCTAGAAAGAGGTGTTATTAAGTCAACTTAAGCTTTCCTTAAGTTGACTTAAGAACCAGCTTAAGTCAACTTAAAAAAAAGCCCAATGTGGCCAGGGAGTAGTTTAGCTTGACTTAAACATCCTTATTTTGACCTAACTTGTAAGTGTAGATGCACCCATAGACATTATGAAGGTACTTTAGAGACTCTTGGGCTGTTGGTGTGATAAAAGAACAGAATGATTTCAGGCGGGAATGGACATATGAATAAACAAGTCATAATGTTTAACTCCAAAAGGGACTACCAGATCAATGGAGAGAGCTTATTCAAGATGCACATACCAGTTTGAGCACTGACCATTCCATCCAAAAACAGAACTTAAAAAACTTTCAACAACTGTCTGTAGTCAGATAACAGAACACCTTTCTTCTGAGCTTAGCTTGGGATGCAACGTTAGACAGTGAAAATTCTTCACCATTTGTTTTGTAGAGTAGGTGCTTAATATTCCTCTTTAACAACTATTATTATACTTCCTCCTTTAAATATAAATTCAAAAAATAAACTAATGTAAAACTCAGAGAGGTAAGTTTGACTTCAGTAAGAAAGAACAAGGATCTACTCCAGAAAAATGTTTGTCCCATAGGGTGAAATGTTCCACCTCTTGGAAGAGCTAAAGTTATGCTGGTCCTTTTCACAGGGCTGAATAGCCCCATACAAAGCTAGGGATTCTCAGCTGGTGTAAATTGTCATGGTTCCATTTGGACTCATGGGATTGCAAGGAAGCTTGTAAAGAACTCTGGAATCCATTTGTATGAAGAAGGCTTTGCTGCATGAATGCATAATTAACTTTATCTTTTATGATTCTAACCCATTAGCAAGGACATACATCAGATGGCCCATTTGGTGTAAAATGTAGAAGAAGCACAGAGCTATCAGTGTCTGCCAAATGCAAAAGGCTGAAATCCCTGAAGCGAGAATTTCATTTCCAGATATAGAAAATATTGCAAATAATTGGAAGCTTTTTTCAAGAAAACCTCTTTAAAATGTAATTTACAGTATCCTTTTACTACACTTGCAATTAACATAAGCTTGTTTTAATTTGCATATTTTATAAGTGTACTTCACTGCAGATGGGGTAATGACCCTTTAAGAATATGTGTTCTGGGCTCACGATAAGCAGAGCTTTGTAGAAACACTGTAGGAGATTAAAACAAAAGAGAACCTGAAAAAGATGTTCCTTATTTTGTTGCAGTGCTCTGGTCATGATTAATAGAAACCTCTGATGGAGACTCTAACTCAGTATATTCTTGGCACTGTCACTGTGTTTCTCTTTCTTCTCAGCTGGGTCAAGTCTCAGGGACTATAAAATATGGAAACACAACTTGTCTTGACAGATCCCTAATTTAAATTAGGGCCTGCTGCTGTGCAGGGCAGTTGGTACATAACCATGGGTGTTTATGGTGATGTGATGGATATTAGAACAGGATAAATTGTGGCCCAGTATAGAAAGTTGAATGAAATTCAGATCAGGCTTTGGTGAAATCCAGTTCTGGTGCTAGGGTTTCTGGCGCCTCCCTGCAGTCAGCAGATGACAGATCAGTTATGCCCAGGCAGATGAGTGATGTCAGCAGTGCAGCACGAAAGCCTAGCAGTGTAGTCCCCATTTTGGCACCCCTCAAATATCAGCGCCCCCCTGCAATGCTTACATCGCTTACTGTGTTACACCGGCCCTGGTGAAATCAGTGTATGAACATATACTGCAAACCTTGAAGATTCTCTTAAGTGATTAAATCTGATGAGCAGCATCTGCTGGTGATGGTTCTGAAGTTTCATGTACACATTTTATTCAGCCCTGCATTGCACCTTCAATAAAGAACTTGTTCTATAGTCAGGTGGCCATCAGTGGCTATAATGGGGCTTTATAAATCCATTCTCAGGCCCCAGATGCCTATCTGAAAAATATGAATGTATGACAAAAAGATATAAAGAAAATGGTTTTCATGAGGTCAAAGTTTAATGGTTATTTATATAATTGATGGAACCTCTGTGGACTAAATTATGAAATGAATGATTTTGCCCCAACATAGCACTAGTGTAAGTGAGAGCAGAGTATGCCCATTGCTCACTTGAAAGACTTTTAAACAACCCAGCCAATTTCAATCTCAGATCCCTCCACATATTTAGCATAAATATTATTCGCTCAATTGTATTGCTTTACTCTATTTATACCTCTGGTATCACACTATGTAATTTAGCCTTTTATTGGTGTTTATCCCCATTTCAGTATTTCAATTACACCTGAGACAGCCAAAGCTAGAGATTTCCTAACCCAGTGTGTAGTTGAAGTGGGGCCATATACAAGTGCCAGCTGTCTGTCGCTTAATCTGGATCAGACTGAGGTACTGGTGGTGGCCCAGGACGAATAAGCAAAAGCTGTCAAGGATTATAACTGCCCCTCTGAGGGTATGTATTCTTTCCTCACTTGAGCTCCAAATCTAGTGCGGGTGCAGGGCTGTAACTATGGTGGGGCCAATGGGGTTTTGCCCCAGGTGCACCAGAGCGGCTCAATGGAGCTGCTCTATTAAAGGGCGCATTTTGTGGTGCTAGCCCCAAGCGCTGCTAATAGCAAGGGGCACGTTTCGATCGGAACACACCCTGGGCACTGGATCACCATTTTATGGCTCTGAAGGGGTGTCAAACATGCAGCCTGCAGGCTGAATGTGGCCTGTGAACCACTTCCACATGGCACATGACTATGCTCAGTAAGACCATACTCTCTCAAACAGGGAGAGAGAGAGTGGTCTCACATATACAGAGCTCTGCAATGCTGCAAGAGTGTCAGGTCTCATGACATCATGGAGCACTGGGTAGGTGGGACTGGGCTCTGTGGGTGCGTCGACACTGGCAAGTTACTTTGGATTAAGGAGCCTTAATTCAAGCTAATTTAGTCCCCATCCACCATAGACTTTCACTAGTCTGAATTAAGGAGTTCCTTAATTTGAAGAAAGCTGAGTTTGAATTAGTAACATCTGCATTTAGTTTGAACTAAGTGCTTGGTTCAATTCTTTGTTTGAACTAAGGGTGTTGTAGACCAGGAATAAGCCTTAATTCAAATGAAATAAATTCGAATTAGGGCAGTTAGTTCGAATTAACAAAGTGCACTAATTCAACTTAACATTTAACTTGAATTAGTGCACTTTGTTAATTTGACATACGAAGGTCGGGTTTAGTTTGACTTAATGTTAAATTTATTAGTTCGCCATTGTTAATGCAAACTAACTTGTGTAGTGTAGACATAGCCCTTGAGTCCCTCATCAAATGGATATATATATGCAGGAAACCTGCAACTCTGTCATTTATTCACAGTAATGTGGTAACATTTCAGTCAAAATATTCAATATATTGAAGGATTAAGTGGAATTTACTAATTCTTAAGACAACACCAGGTACTATGGACTACAACTCTTCTCACAAATTGCAGTTGTTCAGTTTGGATTAGATTGTAATTTATGTGAGATATTAAGGGCAGCAGGCACTCTAAGAGAGTGAAGGGAGGTATATAAACTGTACAATGTTAAGAGCTTGTTTCCTTAGCGGCTAGCTGCGGTTACTGCAGGGCAATCAGAGGCACCTGAGATTAAATAAGACCTAACCAGGTGCCTGATAAAAGCTGCCCCGCCCCAAACAGAAGTTGCACAAGCTGGAGGAGGAGCAGGAAGTTAATGCTGTGCTGCTGAACTTCAAGAAGGCATTGGAGAAGAAACAGGAGATAGAGAAACAGAGGAAAAGACAGAGAGAGCTGGAGAAGAAACCCAGCAGAAGGGCAGACTGGGTGAAAAACCCTAAAAGTTATAAAGGAGGGGGGGAAACAGCCCAGGGGAAAGGAGTGCAGGACTGAGACCTGGTCAGCAGCACATAGCTGCATCTTTTAGGACCCCTGGGCCGGGACCCAGAGGAGAGGGTGGGCCTGAGTCCCAAATCTCCATACTTTTGCCAGGAGCAATACCAGTGGCAGCCCGTATGGGCAGAAACAAGGAGGAAGGGGACCCCTGTGACCCACTAGCCTTCCAGAGCTTGAGACCCACCACCACGAAGGTACTGTTATTTGTCACACTTGGTCAATGCAGCTGCACAGGGGAGTGAGAAGGCATAACATTGTGCCACCTACTTGGGTTATCTAGTCCTTGAGTCTGGGTGCTCAGGACTAACATTACGTGACTTCTCACTCCCTTCTTAGAGTAGGTGGGTGAGGAATGTGGGGGGGCAGGTCATTGACTCATCTTCCTGGTACTTGCTGATGAGAGTAGGTTGACCAGAGCAGTACATTGTGGTGTGGGGTAGTAACTTACTGCTAGTATTTCCTCACAGTCCATTATTACTCTTCAGAAGCAAAGAAGATGCAGGGGAAGAATTGTCTCTTTGAATCATAAAACACTTCCTGGTCAGTTCCTAGAATAGTGTAGTCAATCCATAACCTCCGGAGCAGGGCTGAAGTGGCACCAGCTAACCCTCTGCTACCCTTTGAAAATGTGTATGTGAAATATCACACAAATGTAAGCCACCTGTTTGCTATGTTATGCTTCCCTCCACCTGTGTGTCCAATTCACAGAGGTTAGAAGTCTGTTTCAGCTTCCAGCTAAAAGAAGCTAATCTTTTAGCTCAAGCTATCACATATATTTTTTTTTTAAGCTGTGGACATTTAACTTGATCAAGATGGTGGTCGTAAAAGCTTGGTGAGTTCTCAGACATTTGTGCAAAGACTATACTTGGTGAGTCTAATTCTGATTAAATTTCAAGTCAATTTTATTTTAGTCTAGAAAATAACTGTTTAATAGCTTGCTTTTCAGAAACTATCTCTATTTTTAGTGTTTCTATATGTAATTAGAGGCCAGCCTTACTCACTGTGAAGTCCATGGCAAAATTCCCTTGGACTTCAACAGCAGCAGGATAAGACATTTTGAGGTCTCACTATTACATACTAATACATTATATTAATACCATTAAGACTCTTTTCCCCACACCTCTCAGTCACTTACCGTACAATTATACTGAATATCCTTTCACACTTCTAGACTAGGCTTACACACTTACACATTTCACATGTCTTATCATCTGAGGGCATGTCCACACGCACCTTTTAAATTGAAATAAGACTTGTTATTTTGATTGAAAAATGTTTATGTCCAGATGACGTTTCCTTATTTTGAAATAAGGAAAATCATTTTGATATAATTAAACCTGGTTTGATATTAAAATGAGGGTTACTTCAAAACTGGGGTTTTGAAATAACCCTGTCTGTCTCCGTTATATCAATATGCCCCACATAGCGATATAACAATTGACCTTCCTCCCAGGGTGCATGGCACCATGGAAGGAAGTCCCACCCCTTCCCCAGCACCCTGGCCAGGGAGGGAGGGGAGGTGCAGGGGGGCACAGGGGCCAGTGGGTTGGGATGCCGGCTGACCTTGCTTGCCAGCCTTGCGGGAAGCTAGTGGAGTGCCGGGTGTGGGAGCCAGCACCCCTGCTGCCCCAGCTTGCTGGCTGCCACCTGGGCACGGGGTGTGGGAGCCAGCAACTCTCACTGTCCCGGTTTGCTGGCTGCTGCCTGGGCGGTGGGTCAGGGAGCCAGGACCCCCCCCCACTCCAGCTTGCTGGCAGTGGGTGCAGGAGCCGGCATCCCCTGCTATCCTGGCCTGCCAGCTGCTGCCCAGGCGCGGGGTGCAGGAGCTGGCAGCCTGCTGCCCTGGCTTGCTGGCTGCTGGCTGGCACAGGGTGCAGGAGCCAGTGCGCCTGGGCGTGCCAGATCCCGCACCTGCCACCAATCAGCAGGTGCCCCGCTAGCTGCTAGCAAGCTAGAGCAGCGGTGGTGCCGGTTCCTGCACCCACTCCCTGGTAGCTGCCGGCAAGCCAGGGCAGTGGAGGGAACCAGCTCCTGCACCCGCTGCCGGGGTGGCAGCTGGCAAGCTCTGCTTGTGGGGTGAGCCACCTGGGGCACTCACTGCCCGGGCGGCAGCTGGAAAGCCCCACTTACAGGATCAGCTGACTCTGGGATCTGCCACCTGGGTGGTAGCCAGGATGCCCCACGGTCCCTTGCCCGCTGTCCCAACAGCAGCGGGGCATGCAGGCCGGGGGGATCTCTGGCCTGGGGGATTTTTCCCCTGCCTGGCTCTCCAGGTGAGAGCCAGGCAGGGGGTTGGGTGGCAACATGGCCCTGCCAGGGGGCCATGTTGCCATACCTCCCATGGTGCCCCTCTCCTGAATCAAAATAGCAAGTCCTCTGTCCGGACTTATTTCAATTTGGTGTTTTTCCTTAATTTGATTTAAGTTAAATTGAATTAATGATTTTATTTCTAATTAGCTTATTTCAATTTAATTTAAATCAAAATAAGCATGTACATGTGGACATAGCCTAAATGTATTTGAGAGCTGCACTTCTAGGAGGCTGACAAGTTAGATTAGTAAGGGTGTTTTACTGCCATGGCTACAATAAATTCCATCCCCATTTTAGAGCTGTCCTTCTGATCCAGGCTTTTGCAAAGTTAGCTGGGTGTGGTGGTAAAACATGTTCATAGTGCTGTGATGCTATGGGGCCCCTTTCTTTTTCGCAAGGAGAAATTGGAAACAGAGGTGCCAGGCAAGATGTTCATTTCATCACATTTGATTGATTTATTTAACACTAGCACAATAACACGCTTCCTTCCATTCCTGCTCCCCAATAGAAAATGCTCAGCTCATTTTGGTAAAAGAAAAATGATCACAGGCCAACAAGAGGCAGCAAGTTTAAAATGGGGGGGGGAGTGTTTCTTCGCACAACCCACTGTCAAACTGTGGAATTCCTTGCCAGAGAATGTTGTAAAGGTCAAGACTATAAGAGGGTTCAAGAAAGAACTAGAAAGAGTCATGGAGGATAGATTCATCAATGGCTATGAGTCAGATGGAGAGGAATTGTTGGTTGCCAGCAGCTGGGAATGGGCTATAGGATGGATCACTGATGATTATTTGTTCTGTTCATTCCTTCTGAAGTACCTGGAACTGGCCGTTGTTGGAAGACTGGATACTGAGCTAGATGGACCATAGTTCTGACCCCCTATGGTTATTTTTATGCTTGATATTGTCCTTATCCGTGCTAAAATCTGCTCTGACTTTCATCACATGCACTTTACTGTAATCAATATATTTAGAGACTTTTCTAAGGCCCACATCAGTTGCTGTTGTGGTTGAGCACCTATGTGACACTAATCTGTGGCACATGTCCGACACTAGGTCTAAGTGGGAGGAAGGGCAGAGATATAGGAGCCGTACATGCTAACTGTATGTTCACTGAGAGCCCCCACACTGGGAGGATTTGTCAAGGGTACAGGTCTGACTAATTTTCAGCCTTTTTCACAGAGGTAGCACCATGGAGAATTGAGCATTAGCAATCCACGATTTGTGTTTAACAGGCTGAATTAATCTCTTCAGTTTATTTCCTTAATCTGTTATTTTTCTACAGAAATTTAATTTTAATTAACACACATTTTCCTAGCTAAACAGAAATCAGTTCCATGAAAACAATAAACTTCTGTTTGCAATTAAGAATAATATTTTAAGAATAATGAGATATTGCAGTGGGAAAAATATACCACTTCCTAGAACTCTTTTTTTTTTTTTTTTTTTCTTTTTTTCTTTTGACAGAGTCAAAAGACTCAGTTCAAGCCTCTAAAATGTATCAAGTTCTGGTCTCAGTTTAGAATTGAGTTTTTGAGCACTTTCCTCTTTCAGTTTCCACCACTCTGAATATCAGTCTCTACTTTAGTTGTCCTTTCATGCCTATGTTCTTACCAGCTACAATTCCCATCCACAGTTCTCTCGCTTTCTCTTCTGAAAAAATGAATATATCCATCCCCAGCAATGCATCAAATAAGCAGTATCCCTTCCAGGGTCTTGCACCTATTGGTCAAGGCACTATGGAGCCTGTTCCCATAGTCCTCTACTGCTGCCTAGCCCTCATGGTAAATAGCAAGGAGGGCAAGAAGGAAAAGAAGAGCACTGTTCATTAGTGTATGGTTTGGGAATGGGAGAGGCATGCAGTAGAACTGCTCATATTGGATGAGCATATCTTCCATCAGAAGGAAAAATAGGAATGTTTTCCTCTCTAATTCTCCATAAGTATACAAAGGAAAATAGGAACTATCTTTATTTTAAGGCAAATGGCTGTCATGCTCATTTGAGATGACTGCATCTGGCAGGAAACCTTTGCCAAGAGAATGGGGCAGTGAGTGAAGGCAATGTATTATTTAAATGCGTACATGTTTCCACGAACAGTATTTTGTTATGGAAAGATGGTAGGATGAAGACACAGAATGCATCTGATGGTGGAAGAGAGTCCAAGATCTGTGGAAATTACTTTGCATGAGGACCGAATTGTTATGCTAAATTCTAATCATGGGCAGACTAGCTATGTGTCATGTGCAGGGACCCCATCAATGGGTATGTCTACACAGGAGGCTTAAGCAGAATTAACTAGACTTAAGTAGACTTAAGCTACTCCATGGCCACATTTGGAGTAAGTTGACTTAAGCACTTGCTTAAGTTGATAATAACTCTCAAACTTAAAATCAATTTTACGGGTGAAGTCAACTTTATTAAATTGACTTGACAAAATGTGGCCACTAAAGTTGACTTAATAATGTCGAGTTAAGGCAGCAGAGCCATTTAAGTTGACTTTATAAAGTTGACTTAAGCCAAGGGACACATTTACAGTTGACTTTATTAAGTGGACTATAAAGGGGTCCCCTGGCTTAAGTCAACTTTATAAAGTCTACTTAAACAAATGGGGCCTCTCTAAGCTAACTTAATAAGGTCAACTTTAAGTCAACCTTAGTAAGTCATCTTACCTGAGCCCTCTAGTGTAGACATAGCCAATGAGCATCCACAAACTAGGGTATACTCAACCCTGGCCTTGAATGTACAAGCATAAGCCTCAGGAGAGGAAGGCAGCCATCGTACGCACATATGGGAGCATGCAGAGGCGGGATCACTGCGCAGATCTTATAGCCCCTCTCATGTGTGAGTGGTCTACATAAAGGTCTATGGAGATTTCCAATAACTTTCAAACTGAAATGACCTCTGTGGAGCAGCTCTACAACCATTCCATGGCTTGTTGGGAGATTCCTACTAGTCCACTGATCCAAGTACTCAGGGTAGGGGCAAGTTGGGTTTTGAGCCTGACTGGGAATATCACCCCCCACTTAGCTTGTGAGATCTGAGAATACTCATTGGTCTGGTCACATTTTTTAGGCCTGACTGCTATGAAAACAAGTTATCTTGTATCAGATTTACTAACCTGCTTGAAAAAAAGCTCAATTCAACAAACATACCTCCCATCCCAGAATTAATTATCATGAACTGTGACATTATGTAAACTGTGTACAGTCATAAAATATGCAGAACCCAGTTAAGTCAAAATATGGGTTCTGATAGCAGAACTAATATCTACAGGTTAAAAGGAATGGGAGTTCCATACAGCATTTATGTTCGTAATATGATTCTGTAATGGCATCCTGCCTTGCATTCTGATTGCTCAATGTTCAGTGTTCTCTTCAGGAAATTAATAACTTCATGAAGCAGCTGCTCTCTCCATAACCTTTAAAATATTGCAGTTGTAAACCATGGATTACTTTTTTTGATGGGGTAATTCCCTTAAAATCTGCCATTCCCTGGATTAATGAATGGATCTGTCATTCAATGGGAGCTGATGAAGTGGGATTTTCTTCCACAAAAGCTCATGCAATAAATAAATTTGTTATTTTTTAAGTGCCATGGGACTCCTTGCTTGTTTTAGATAATTGTGGAAGAAGCATAAATAAATACTTAACTGATATATGCAGTTAGTTATATTCAGCTGAAATGTTCTAGGCTGAAGATTTGAGGCAATCACTCTTATGTGATTCCCTCCTCTCACACAGCTAAGTAAGGAATAATTCATTAACACCGACAGGAAAATAAACCTCTCAATTTATCTTCTTTTAAGAATTAATATTCCTAATATGCAGCAAGCGGTTACTTATGGGGAGATGTTTCAAAACTACCACTAACCGTTTGGTGCTGAGTTGTCATTGAGTCAATAAGAATTAAATGCCTGTCACTTGTGTCTTTGAAATTCCTCTACCTTTTCCTGGCCAATATCTTGTTCCTGTGACAAGAAAGTGATTACATGCATCATCAGCCTTTGTACTGCCTGGACCATTGGATCCTCTGTAGTGTACCCTGTATTCTAATTCAGGGGTGTCAAACTTACAGCCTCTGGGCCACATCTGGCCTGCCAAAGGACACTGAACTGGCCTGTGGAGCTGCTGCCTGGGCTGCGCCTGGGAGCTCTCCACAGCAGTGAACTCCAAAGTCAGGCTGCCGGAAGAGCAGAGGTGGTGTGCTTTTGACTCACACAATCTGAGTCACAGCACTGGGGAACAAAGGAAGCGCTGTAGCCAATCCCAGCTCAGCTCTGCTGTGGTCTGCCCACCAAACAGAGTCTCAGTTGCAGCACAGCCACTGCACTGCCCACCCTCCCAACTGTTCACTGTGAGTCAGCATGCTAATTTGATTGACAGCACATTGCACAAATCACAAATGAAAAAGTAAAAAGTGGCTTGGGTCCAAATGGGAATAAGCTAAAGGCAGGCTGAGAGAGAGCCAATCAAAGGCGAGCATTCTGAATGACTGACAGTGAGTGGGCGGGGGGGGGGGATGGAGGAGCCTAGCCTGGCTGTCTGTGACTGAGACTGATTTTTTTGCCTGCCATCATGATGTAGAGGATGTGGAAAGGGGTGGTGGTGGCTGGGAGCTGCCCAGCTGGGGAGGGTGGGTGGTCCAGCAATGGCCAAGCAGAGGACGGGGGTCCAGGGGCTGTACAGTAGGGGAAGGGTCAAGGAGCCATGTGGCAAAGGGGAGATCACAGGGTAAGGAAAAGGGAAAATGTCAGAGAGCCTGCAGGGTAGGGGAAGGGGAAGGGGAGCCCATGCTGCTCGGAAGGTGGCAGGGGAGGCAGTTGGGTTGCCCGTGCAGCCACGTGGCCCATGACAGTTGTTCTGCCCTCCAATGTGGCCCCCAAACTGAATGAGTTTGACACCTCCATTCTAATTATACTGCTTTGAAAGGAGTTTCTTCATTAGTGCAGTTTTATTATTTGCCAAAGGGCCAAACAACCATGGGTCCCCATTGTGCTAGGCCCTGTACAAACACAATAGCAGGCAGTCCTTCCCCTGAAAAACTTACAATCTAAATAGACAAGACAGACACTGGGGATGATGGGAGTTATAACACAACTTTTATTGCTACATAGGGCTGTGAAGTCCTCCCTGGCAGTAGTAGGCTTCCTACAGCTATTTGGGGCTGCCTCAGGTATTCATTTTTAAGTTATAGTATGGTACATATAAGATGGCTATTTTCAGCAGATTTCAGAATAACCATTCTGTTTCTATTGACGTACATCCTTTATTTTATGAATTTTCAACTTATAAAGTGACAAAGCAAATAATATTTAGACAGTGTTGAAATGTTTTAAATGGAAAATGCTTCCTTGTCCATCCTCCACATTCCAAAAAGAGAAGAAACAAAAAAAGCCTTTTAAAATGTAATTTGTTTGCAAAATATTTCCATTTGGGAAACTTTCTTTTGTCAAATTTATCAGTTTTTTTTTCATGTTTTCATTTATAATTTTTTTGAAATAGCAATTTTTCAAAAATGCGTCTTCTGCCTATGATAAATACCAGATTCTTAACTCACAAAATTTTATTTCAGGGCACTCTACATTTTAGGGTCCTCTTATATTCCTGAAGTCTCCAAGAATATGTCTACACTGGAGTCTTAGGTCAACTTAACCTGCCGTAAATTGACCCAATCAATTCCATGTCCAAATTTAGAATTTATTAAGCAATTGGTTAAGTCGACTTAATAAAACTTGCCCCAAAAAGTTGACTTAAGCTTTTAAGTCGGCTTTTCAGGGCAGGAAGGCTTGGGACCTGGGTCCTTGCTCCACCCAGGGTCCCGCTCAGGCTCCAGGGGCACAATCTGGCCCCAGCCACACTGGCAAGCAGCTGGGAACCAGATCCGGCCCCTGCTATGTGGCAAGGGGCTGGGAGCCAGCTCCTGCCACCACCAGCAAGTGACGTGGAGCCAGATCTGGCCCCGAGTCACTTGCCACAAGCAGCTCGGGGCTGGATTGGGCTCCAAGCTGTTTGCAGGAAGTGGCTTGGGGCTGGATCGAGGTCCAAGCCAGTTGCAGGAAGTGACTCAAGGCCGAATCTGGCTCTGTGGCACTTGCCACCAGTGGCAAGAACTGGCTTCCAACCCCCGGAACTTGCAGCAGGAGGCTTGGGGCTGAATTGGGCTCTCAGCTCCATGTCACTGGTGGCAGGAGTCAGCTCCCAGCCCCTTGCCACATGTGGCAAGGACAGAGGGTGGATCTGGCTCCCAGTTGCTTGCCAGTGGCAGCTGGAGCTAGACTGGGTCCCTGGAGCCAGATCAGGCCACTGGAACCTGATCAGGACCCATGGCGGGGTAGGGGGCAGAGGCTGAGCCCAGGTATGTCTACTAGTGTAATTCTACTAGTGTGGCCATACCTCTAAGTTGACTTAACAAGGTTGACCTTGTTAAGTTGACTTAACTGAGCCCCCCAATGTAGACATAGCCCATGTGTGTTCTGCTGATGGCTATGATAAACAAAACAAAAAGTCTGGCTGTTGTGTTTTTGTATTTTTTGTAGAAATGTTGTTTGAGTCAACCATCTGACTTTATAGGGGTAATAATGGGGAAAGGATGGAATAGAGGGTTTATATGGGTACTCCATGATTTAGTATGTGCATTGGTTTTGTTCCCTCTTTTTTCCCCAAAGTGCTCAGCAGTGGCTCAATTTTGCTTCCACTGAAGGCAACAGAAATTTTCCCATTGAGTTTAGTGAGGACAGACTTAGGCCAGTTCTGGAGATATTTTGAAACCCCCCCCCATTTTTTGAGAACTCCAACAAGGGGCCAATCACTGAAGTTTCTTACTCTTCAGAGTAAGGAGTGTAGGCATGGCCCGAAGAGAGCAGCCATACAAGTATGAAAGTGTGAATGGAATGAAGTGATGATGTATTTTTAGTTTGTTTTCCAGTCTGTTTCTGTGGGCTTTTTTTAGAAACCTGCCCATTGCTTTGCTGTCCAGCTGAAGTTAGATATAACACAGAAAATGCAGTTAAAATATAAATATTTAAACAATCATGATTGAAGAATAAATTATTTCCTGAGGATTGACTGCCTGGGAGTAGTTGGGGCCTCTTATTCAGCTGAGAGCTATTAGCCAAGCTAGCCATTAATCCCCCCAAAATGCTCTGTGCCAGGGAAAATATGACTATTATAAGCTTAAAAAGTATGGGTATAGTATGATTTTTATTGATAATGATACAGATTTGACAGACCATTTGTGAAGAATTGATGCCCTCTGCACTTGATTAGTATGATGTCTTGAAGTCTCTCTCTGTGGAATTCTAATCCTCTTAAATTTAAAATCTAGATCACACATTGTACCCTGTAGGGTCAGCTGTCAGAACTATCAGCCCTAATCATGCAAATATTACAAGCATACCATACTTTTTTTCAACACAATGGCATTATCTGACATTTCATGCCATTATTTGATCATTTGGGGGTATTCATGATAGCTCTTATTCATGTTGGGTCAGAATCTGATCCTCTTGCTTAGGTACTCATTGGCAACAATGAGACTATTCCAAGACTAAAGGAACATTCAAGTTAAATGAGGTGCTCAGAATCTGACCAATAGCAAACTACATATTGGAGTTAAAGACCATTTCAAGTCGGAAATTGGAGTTAGTGTTAAAGGTTGTTTGTGATTAAGGTATTATTCTTGCTCATGTTGAAGTCAATGGCCAATGTCCCATAAAATTTAAGGACAGCAATATTGGGACCTAGTCCTTATAATAAGGTGGCCCTGTGCAGAGTGCTGGAAACAGCCAGGCTGGTTAAGCCCCCTGTCATTGGGGTGCTAGTCTATAGTGCATATAATTTGGCATGGAGCCATCTGTTGCATACCTTCCTCTGTCACTTCCAAGGGCTCTAATATGACTAGCAACCCTTTTATCTCCATCCGAGAGGTCTTCTATATGTACTCTCTGAGCTGCCGGTCTTCTATCAGGACCCTCTGCCGATCTGGAGGCTCATCTCGGACTCCAGGTCCATTGCGGCCACTGCAGGGAAGGAACTGCTTGTGTAGCTCCTGCTACACAACCCCCCAATTCAGTTTGCAGGTGGCAGAGGCCCCCTTGCTGAAGCACAGGTTGGTCTTGGCAGGTGTCACCAGGGTCAGAGACCTCCTGGACTATGCCCAGGGTGACTGGGTGGGTCCCCAAGTGCTGGCCTAGTGCATGGGGCTCTCCACCCTACGAACCCCGATGCATACTCTGGGAGATGAAGGTAGCCTTGCACCTTGCTGCCGGAGTCTATCTTGAGAAGGTCCTTTGAGAGGGCACTCCCCACTTATCCCCCCCGCCCCAGTCCTAGCCGTTTGGAGCTTTTCATTACGCCTGAACCCCACAAGCCTCTGAGAAACCCTCATCCTATGAACCAAGCCAGCTGCTGAATCTGCAGC
Source organism: Podocnemis expansa (assembly GCA_007922195.1). Taxonomy (NCBI): domain Eukaryota; kingdom Metazoa; phylum Chordata; order Testudines; family Podocnemididae; genus Podocnemis; species Podocnemis expansa. Next base: position 11,061,359 of record ML682040.1, on the reverse strand, counting down.
TGGCTTCTTCCAAACCATGCCCAGGGACCAGCTGTACAAGTTCATGCTCTACACCATCATGCTATCTCACCCTGGTGTCCCATCCACATACTAAATGGTGGGATCTGCTACCATCAGTGGAAGGTGAGGACCCCAGTTGGGCCAGTCCATATTCCACTTTAACCCAACAGTCTGCCCGGGACATCACTTGCCAGCTCCTTTATAGAGCCGTGAGCATGGGTACGTACCTGCCACACTTCACCCCTCATCCCTCTGTCTGCTGCTTTTGCAGCATGAGGGAGACTCTGCTGCATACCAGCCTCAAATGTGCCAGGTTACAGGCCCTTTTCTGAACCCTCCAGAACCCCATACTGAGGTTCTAGCTGCACTTTTCCCCACACTTGTTTTTTGTAGCCCTCCCTGTCTGTGGCCCCACAAAGTCACATGGCCTAATGATCAACCTCCTTTTAGCCTTCACTAAAGTATAAACTTATCTATAAAACCAAGGAGAGGAAGATGACCAAGGGGGTGTCTGTGACTGTGGAGCCTGTTTCTAGACCCTTGTTTGTTCACACATCTGGGAAGAGATCCTCTGGGCTGTGTCCACTGGCTCCTTAGATATTTTCCAGGAGCAATGAGCACTGTCTGAGGTTCTCTGCTTTGTGTCCCCTTCCAAGTCCCTTGTTTTAAACCTTTGACCCTCACACCTGTTCCTGTTGTTTCATTCACTGACCCAAGCAATCAGTTGGATCTGGACCCAGTGATTCCTCCCTGTAGTCTGTGGGAGGGGGCTTTAGTAGTGCTCACCCACCACCTAATTAGTAGGAAAAAAGGTGGCTGCATAAACCCTGCCGTCAGTTAAGGATGAGCAGCTGTAGAGTTTATTAAGCCAGGGTCCTTAAAAGCACACCAGAAAGAAGTGTAGAGGGTGCCAAAAACAGCTAGCCTTGGGAGAAATTGCTGCAAAGGGTATGCCTCCCTTGACCCATGGCTGGAGCAGCTTAGCCTGTAAATATATATTAAGAACTGGTGGTGGGTTGAACTAGCTAAATTAAAGAGCACTAATGGGAGCATGAAGCTAAATGCCTGTGTATGATTTGGGCAGTGGAAGGCTGGATCAGAAAGAGGGCCTGTGTGAAATGTCTACAGGCCCATTCTGGGTAAGACATTAGTTATGTGCTCCCAATAGCATTTAGTCCAATAGCATTTATTCATTTAATCAGTGGCAGAGATTTAGCTAATGAATTTTTTTTCATTGTCAGTTTGTTTTATAGCTTCATAAATTAAGGCCAAAAGAGACCGTCGTGTCTGTGATCTATAGGTACTATTGGGATAAACCACCTGAAAATACCAAGTCAGGGCAGGCTTCAAAATGAGAGATGATTCTCCCAGCACTGGTTTATGACACTGAAGTCAGATTTTGCAACCAGACACAGAAAATGCTTCTGATTTCCCACACAGGTTATCAAGAAACCAAAAGAAAATATAAATAGCTCCTTTTACTGAATTTCAGTCTCTAGCTACCAATCAGCCACTAGGTACAGTAAAGAGATAACTTATCTAAAACTTTGGGCTCTTAACCAAAAGGTTGTCCTGATCCCAAGAGGTCTGCCACATTACCAGATCATTATAAGATTGGATCTTATCCAAAATACCACACTTCCAGCCAATCCTTTAGTAACTAAAACAAAAGCTTTATTGTAAAAGGAAAGAAACTTTAAGAGAAATGTTAAATGATTAAAGCAATCAGATGCATACAAATGATTTATATACATTAGATTTCTGATAGAATTGTGGAGCTTGCAGGCTCATATATTCCCTCTGGTGTACATCTCATATGTGGATGGATGTTTTACAGCTACATTTGTGGATGAGTTGATCCAGACATAGGTGAACACCGAAGACTAAAGACAAACTGAAGGAAAAAATGGATGTGGTGCAGCTGCCTTTTATGTCTCTTGGCCTTTTCCATGCTGCTTGTCGAAATTTACAGAAATAAGATGGAATCCAGGATCATATGAATAAGTCCTGATGATTCATCAGGTGTAGCCTTGCCTTCTCCTGCTGGGCCCATGTACCTGTGAATTTCCTTAATGAGCCATTAACCAGCTTATTGCTGCAGCTAGCCTGTTTGGGTAGTTTCCCAGAAACATGTCTCAAGTTGAAAAACAAATTCATCAAATATATCCATAGCTTCCAATACAAATACAACACGTACACATAAACAGTATCATTATAATCAGCAAATTGTAACCTTTCTACTGGTACCTGATGTGGCCTTTCTCATATGAAATATTGTAATATTAAGCACTGATGTTATACTATAGCATAAATAACTTTGCATGGAACAGAATTAAAATGCATTCGCTATTAGGTCCAGTTTGCCAAGTGAAAAAATATCATTCTGTGCGATAACCCTGTCCCAGTTGCTCTTTCCCATTTCACCAACCTTTCTGTTATCTGCAAATTTTTATCAGCAGTCAATTTACATTTGCTATGGCCTTGATCAACAGAGGTGCATGTGTGCCTACCTCCCTGACACAGGCACTTGTGTTTATAGTTTAGGTGCCTTAGTCCCAATTTTAGATTCCACTGGAATCCACAAAACTCTCAGCAAAGGCTGTTAAGTGCCTAAACTTTTTCAGTGACTAAATTTTCAGGGTAAAATGTCCTTTGGGTCCTATGTTTGCCCTTTGGGTCCAAACATTTGCAGTGCAGCCACACTCTAGGTACCTGGACATTTGTCCCCAGCCTAAACCCAGAACAATTTATGACCTGGAGCAATAAGCATGTCTCTTACATGTGGGGGCCTGATCCAGTGGATGGCATCTAAGCATGCTCATTGAATCAAACTTTGGCTAGAGCAGGAAGAGGTGCATAACTTTACATAACTTCAGGCCAATGGTTAGTGCCCCCATCTGGGGTGTGGGAGACCCAGGTTCAATTTCCCTGTTTGAAAGGGAAAATTTGAATAGAGGCCTTCTACCCTTCAGGAGAGCTCTATAATGACACACTACAGGATATTCTGACGTGGTGCTTGCTCAGTCTGTATTGTGGATGATGTTTCACTTTGTATAAACAATTAAAGAGTGTTTGGGGTAGTGGGACTGTACTGTGTGTCTCTGTCATCCTCAATGAGTGCCCTGTCCAGCAAGCCACTGATAATTCTCTCTCAGGCTTAATCACTCTTTAAGTGGAACAGTTTCAACAGGAGAAATGGAAAAAGCTGTATGTCATATCCCACAACTCAATGATGAGGGCAAGGGTGACCATATTTCCCAAAGGGAAAAACAGAATAATGCATGGGGCTAATTCGAGTCCGCCTGCTCCTTCTTGTGTTGGGCTGATGTTGCTGCTTTTTCAAACTTTGACTGCCTCCCAACCCTGTGCAGGCTGATTGTTGTTGCTTGCTAAAGTTCTGCCAGCCTCTCATGTGAGACTGGGGTTGGGGTTGTTGTTCACCCCAGTCCTGCCCAATGTTCCCTCTAAGCTGCGCGGATGCACAGATGCGCAGGGAATGTTGCTGGCCGTGCATGGCCAGCAGCTGCAGTCCCTGCCCAGAGAGTGACTCTGAGCTGGGAGTTTTTAAAACTCCTGCTAAGAGTAAGCTCTCACTGAGCATGTGGATACTCTTTGCACATGCTCAATGAGAGCTCCTTCAGCCGGAGGAGTGGCCAGGGGCCAGGCCACACTGCTCCAGTGGCCAGGTAAGGGGGCCCTAACCGGACCCCTTCCAACTTCTGGGGAAGGTGAATGGGGGGGGGCGCAGGCCAGCAGGGCCAGAGGCTGCTTCAATGGCCTGCCAGCCCAGCCTCACCACAGTGGGGCGAAGCAGCCAGCCTAGTCTACCCCAGCTGGCCATGCCTCCCTGGGGGGTGGAGGGAGCCGGCGCTGAGCTCTGGCATGCAAGGTTGGGGCCCTGGAATGTCCTGCTCCCAAAGAGTTTGGGCTGCTTCGCCCCTGGCCCCCCAGGCCATGGATCAGGCCCATTCTGGCTGGGGGGTGGGGATGAAGTGGCCCAAACTTTTTGGGAGTGGCCACTCCAGGCCCCCGACCCCACACGCTGGAGCTCAGCGCCAGCAGCCTCCTCCCCTTGGGGGGCCACAGCTGACTGGGGGTAGGCTGGACTGGCTGGTCCGCCCCCGCTGCCAGGAGGCCAGGCAGGCAGCGGAGCTTGAGTGGGGGGGCAGGATCGGGTCATCGCAGGGGGGCACAGCAAGCAACATATGTTGCTCAGCTGTGTTGGGCCCTTAGAGGGAACATTGGTCCTGCCTCACCCCTGTCCGAGCCCTGCCTCCCTGTTGCAGGAGCTGGCATAGCCATGTGTCCCCTTATCACATTTCCATGCACCCCCTTTTTTAATTTTTGACATAAGTGGGCAGTTGTCTGGTTTGTTCCTCCCATCTGATCAAGCTGGCAAGAGCAAACAGGGTAAATGCTCACTTTTGCCAAGAAAGTCAGGTCAGCTGGGACAGGGCTTAAAAAAGGGACTGTCCTGGCCCAACCAGGACATACAGTCACCCTCCTGAGAAGTGTGTGACCCCCGTTCAAATCTTTTCTCCCCATCACACAGAGCGGAGAATTAAACCCAGCTTTCTCACATCAGTTCTCCAATCACTGGGCTAGTCACCAGATGGTGGGTACTACTCCCACATTCTCCAGTTGTTTTCTGTGGAGGGAGGCATGAAAAATTCTCACACAAAATGGTGTGCATGCCTAAGCCTCCCTCCTGAAGTCAGATGGTTCCTAGTTATGCACCACAAGCAGAGATGGTTGCTTCTTTACAGACTGGACCTAGACATTGAGCTCCATGAAAGGGGTAAGGCTTTACCCACACTGTTCTCATTGATATCTCCCATTGGCTAACCTGGATTGTCCCCCATCTAGTCTGATGGCTCTTCTTCAGGTACCTAGATGCCTAACTCAGATGTTGTGAATCACAGTGTTATTCCAGGGGTTGTCTAGACGCTGAAGGTTATATGTTGCTACTCTCAATGTCACAATTCCTAAATCCCTTTTTGGATCCAGGCCTTCTGGCTCATTGATTGAAAACAACAAATAAGTAGCAATGGGGCTGGCACCAATCCCCACTGAAACACCCATTCAATGATTATTCCATTTTTAAAAGACCTCAATTCTGTCTTGTTAGTAGAAAATACCCATGCCAGCACACTAGGCCTCATAAATGTAGAGGCTGACCAAATAGGCAGCATGCAGGCTGTCTTCTGTTACATATTCTCTCTTGAACCCATGTCTCTTGTTGCATGCCCATCCCTGCCTGATGTCACATATCCCTTCAACTCTCCTGTGTACCTTAGATGGAAGCTAGTATTTCCCTACCTGACGAGACCCACACCACCACCACCTTGACCCTTTTTCCATTTATAGAATTGTTTTTCCGAAAGAAAACAAAGAATTATTAGAAAACCCGTCCAAACCAGTGAACAAGCAGACTGTGTGTATAAGCAATAGCCATGTTATGTCCATTTTGAAGCTGATACTATTTTGTTCAGTCTTCCCGGTACTGGCACCATAAATAAATCTTTTCAGTGTTTGTATTGCCTGATCCTTTTGGAGGGACCTTTCCAGCTTTACAGTCTGAAAATTCTCTACTGACCATAGTTACAAGAGACACCTAAAACTAGTCTTGCTGAAGGACATTAGCAATAAACTATTTGTTCTAAAAAATGGGCTTCCTTTGAACACTTGACACTCTTTTGGGTCCAAATCAAAGCCCATTAAAGTCAAAGGCAATCCTTGCATTGACTTCTGTTTTCTTTGGAATAGGCTGTGTATGCATGTGTGTGTGCTTTGTGATCATTTTAATGTTTCCCTGTGCAGTCAGTCATTTTCTCCATGACTAAAAACACCCTTGGAAACAACACAAGGGGATAAAAAATCCCACAACATATTGTTAAAGAAAATTATGTTTGCATAACATGACAGGGTTTTATCAGCCTCCTAAGAAAGAATCTACACTCTTTCCCCCACTAATCAAAAAAGGGATGAAGAGAGGGATTTAAATGAAATAGAGAAATTAAGGAAGAGATTGCCAGAGCTTTGATGTTCTGCTGTAGAGCTCACCTTAAGAATCATTACATTCCCTGTGAGCATGGGAGAAAGAAGGAACATTTAACAGGTTAATTCCTTTATCAAAGGGATTACTATGAGTAAAACACTTGTGTTAGTTGAAGAAGAGTAAATATAATTATTCTTAATCCAGGTAACCCTTTAATCTCAGCAATTCTGTCATGTCACATAAGGGCGTTGGTGCAATGCATCATGGGAAATCCCAACATCAAGAGATGAAGTGAGTTTTGCACTCTGGCTTATTAGAAGCTTGTGTGTTCACATAAGATTTCTCAGCCAATTTATTTTCCTCCTAGCAAAGTCACAGCAAATTCCTGCTTAAAGATACACTGAGAATTTGAAACTTTTTTTTTATTGGTCCTTTATATCCAACTGTGGGCAAATTATAAACTCTTCATATTAGTTTTATCAGCTGGTGAGATACCTGTTACACAACTGGTATGCTCATTTTAGAGTTTCCGTAAGGAATGTCTGAACTGTCTATCAATGGAAGTGTGTGTGTGTGTGTGAGAGAGAGAGAGAAACAGGAGGACTCTTTAGCCAAAGGTATAACTATAATTTCTTACCAATGATAAATTTGAAAAGAAGTCTGTAAAACATAAAGAGAAGCTTCATGCTTTAAATATGAATCCAATAGGTCATAATTCTTGTTGTGAGACGGGGACAAAGATATTGCCTTTCTCTGATATAAAAAGAAAAAAAAAGATATGCACAATTTTGGTGAACATCAAAACTACTAATCACAAAGGATGCCTCATTTTATCAACCCGGTTTAGATAATGGAAGATCATCTCTTCATTATATTTAGTAATAACCGATATGTATTTTGTAAGTTTCCTCGTACAATGGTAAGTGTAAATCTAGACAGCTATGGTAGCTCTGCATTCTTGCTGTAGTCATTTTCCAGTTTGACAAGCTACAAGGGAGCATATAAAGCAGGAAAGGAAATGCAAGACATCTGTAACAAAACCAGTGAACATGCTATTGATTTGTTTCCCTTGCTGGTGTGGTCCTGGCATTGGTCTCTTTCTCTAGAGAAATGAGTTAAAGAAACAAGCCCGGTAAAGAACATGGAATTTTACTTCCATTCATCTTTCTTATTTTGCAAGCACCACATTCTGCAAATCCCATGCCAGCAAAGCTCTTGGATCCGTCCCTGAATTCTTCTGGATCCTTAAGGGAGGAGATGTCAGAGCTGGCCAAGAATCTAAGTGGAAACTGATGACAGAAGCTGACATTAATCAGTTCCACAGTATGTTCTGCCCAGCAGGTTTCTTCCAATAAATCAAAGGGTTTCAAATCTAAAGGGCATTTAACCATTAGAGAGCAACTGTTCACTGTGGTCTGTAGCTGCTAAACATGATGAATTTAATATTTAATTGGTTCAAACATATAACCTCTATGTAAATCCAATGTGTGCAATATTACAAGCTAGCGCACTGGGCCAGATCCTCAGGTGGGGAAAGTCAACATAGCTACTTTACATCAGCTGAGGAACTGGCCCACTGTGTATGTACAGGGTGAATTAAATGATTTTTCCAGACAGTGATATGAAGCAGAAACACCCACAAATTGGCAAGATTTCTGTCATTCTGATGATAATATCTTTCTCCACAGTGAGCCTGGAGGGACTTAATGATGGCAAACAGAATGAAACCCTACAGGCCAGATGGCTCATCTATGCATGTAAGGAGTTTGCTGTTATTCACACATGCGTTTCTATTAATTTCAGTTGGACTACTCATCAGTAACTACTTACCAGTAATAATAACACGTCAAAAATCAGGACAAGGATTAGGATATTTTCAGAGTGGGGTTTTTGTGCTGATCAATGTAGTGGGATGGAAAGAGGGACTGATCTCTGGAAGAACATGTTAAGACTCATTCACATGTGTTGTATAATTTTGTGCCACATGAGCCTATGTGTTGTGATAACTTGTGAACTAATGGTCCTCGAAATATGTTATTTAGGCCATTATCACATACACAATTATTTTTATATTTTTATTTTTTGTTTATCATGAAATATTTTTTCTGTGTCAAAAAGATATGTGGGGTACAAATGAACCCCCAAAGTATTGGATTGTTATTCCTGTATTTTTAGTAATTCTGTGGTTATATTTGGTTCTTGTGGGAGTATCCTGTATTGTAATAGTTAAAGTATACTAACAGGTAAGGCGTTGCAGTGATCATGGGTGCTGTATATAGTCACCCCGAGATAGAAGATACACCATGGAAGCTAGTCCTTTCAAATCTGGTCTTGTTATGTACCCTCAACCCAGAGCGAACTGATGCTGGCTCCCATTGCCTAAAAAGTCTAATAACATATGAAAAGGAACCAATGTTTTAGGATGCACGGAAAGGAACTTGCTTTGGTTGCAGATGGTAAATTAATAGTCTGCATGGGTTGTATGATCAGAGTTCATGCTCTTCACAAAATAGCTCTCTTTGGGCTCTTGGAGAGAGAAGGTAGGGTGATCCAGCTAGGTGGGGCGAGGTTGTGTATCTCCCATTTAAGCATCATAGCAAAAGATATATGCATAGTAGAATTCTTAAGAAGCAAGCACCTAGGACTGAGGATCCTAATGCTCCCTGGGTTTAAGTGAGACTGAGAGTATGCTTACACAGCAATAATGCAACTGTGGCTGACTTGACTCACCAGATTTGTGCTCACAGGGTTTGAGCTGCAGGACTATGAAATTTCAATGCAAGTGTAAAGGAGGAACCTAGAGCTCAAGCTTTTGTGAGTGAATGGTCCCAGGGCATGAGTTCAAACTTGAGCCAAAATGGCTACACTGTGATTTTATGGCCTGGGAAGCCTGAGCCAGCTGACCTGGGCCACTCATGCATATTTTATTGCAGTGTTGACATAGCCTGAGGTGCTTCAAAGGGCGTAAACCAATTGTAAAAATGAAGCTTAAATGTCACTGAAAACTTTACCCACCCAGGCTTGATTCTTCACTGTTTTGCTCATGATGTCCCAACTGATGAGTCTGCTAAAGCAGGGTTTTGAATTAACAATCCCTAGAAATAAAGACAGGAGTCACTACACAGCAAGGTGGCTGGGATCTGTAATAGGCTCATATGCCATGTAGGCTGACCTCACAGGGGAAACAGAAAAACATACTGACCAATGAATTACAGGTCTACTGTGTTACCTAAACAGACCTAATTACAGGTCCACAGGGTTAGTTAATCATTTTACACCCACTTTACACAGGGACTAACGATGGCACAAAATCCAACTGGAGAATCAATCTCCCCTTGCTGATGTTGATTAAAAATGATAGAAATGTCCAGAAATGCACAGGAAAATAAAAGGTGCTCTCTTTCCCACTTGTTTTGTACACACACTTCTGAAGTTCCTTTGTGTTTGGGGACAGGGAGTGAAAGAGTTAGAAAAATAAATTTAAATATGGAGAATAAAGAAGTAAAGAAAGAAACAAAGAGGCATTTTTAAATGGTGATTATGCAACAATGTGTGGCATAAATGATGAATACACTTCCCAAGGAAAGCAGCATACCTGAGTCCATGAATGACTTTTGCTGTAGTCATTAATGAGATTTCTCAGGTGATGAAATGTACTGTAGATCAATTTATATGTACTAGCTCTATAAAATCAGGCTTACTGGATCATGTGATCCCTCATCTTATACTCTATGTTTGTTGATGTTCTATACACTTCAAGTTCATTTGTTACGCGTTGGCTAAAAACACACGAGAACTGTAAAACTTTAAGGCATGCTAACCTATCTTCTAACTAAATTAGAACTGCAGCTTGATTCATACTGTCATACTGTAGCCTTCAAAACAGCAAATAAGTTAGCACTTCTAGTGTGAGGCATGGGATGGAGGAAGGTGGAAGTAGAACAGCATCATCTTCCTTAAATTATCCTGCTTTAGCTCCTCATTCATAAAATGAGGATACCCATACCTCCCTTGTATAGAATCTGTTCCTCATTGCAGGAGCTGTCTCTCACTCTGAGTCTGTACTAGGGCTGCTCCAAAATTTCCGTTCATTTCTTATCAATAGAAAATCAGGTTTTCAATGAAATGGAAATCACTGTGGAAACTATCTGCTTTCCTCAAATGTCTGCCTTGGTGTGTTCATTGCAGGGGGAGGAGGAAAGGGAGGAAATCCAAAAAAATGCACTTTAATTTTGTGTTAACAACAAATGGATACGTTCCATGGCCTGACAGGAAGCCACATTTCCTGACCAGCTCTGATCTGAACAACATATAGCAGAAGGGGGCCCCAATATCATCTGAAGACCCTAGACATTGCTGCAATACAAACAATTAATAGTTCTGTAGGTAGCAATACAGGTAGTATTGCTTAGGTCAGGGGAAGCAGGAGACAGTGACTCTGCTCCAAAACCAGACTGGGGGCCTGGTCACGCTATCTGAGGACGACTAGGGGAGAGAGGATTCATTTACCAGATCCCCATCTATTCTCATAGAGCATGATGGGTCTGTGCTCTGGGTGATAAGAGGGAGATAAAATTCACTGTTCTTCTTCCCCACAACACTACGCTCACCTTAGTGTGCAATATAGGCTGGCTTTTTTCCCCTTTAGGCTTTAAAAGAAGAAATGGAAACACATGTATTGGATCAACGTCTGCAGGTAATGTTAGTTAGGACACAAATGAGCAGGAAGAGCATTCCTCCTTCTTCAGGGCAGCTGGGATCAGGATGCTGAATTTGAAAGAAAATTGTTTCAGCATTTGGGTACAGCCTGGAGGGTTTCTCCTTGTACCCCTCCCTTCTATAACACCAGCCCCTGGTCAACCTGAGAAAAGAAGAACAGATTGTTGGACTGTGTTGGTAAATTACTGAATGGCAGTCCTAGTGGTGAGGAACTTGTATGGAGAAGAGCTGGTAGGAATCTTCCACATTTCACATTTTAAATGACATTTTAAGTTCTAACTTGACTTCTGTTGAAACTCTTCCTCCTTGCCCTCCTTCAGGTTTTTTAACCAGCTCTAGTGAGGAATTGTAATCTAAACCAAACTGACTACTAGAGTACAGAAGTCCCTTCTTGTACCTGCATTGCTGTATGGGCTACTACTTTTTGTAGAGACTCTTGGTCTCAAAGAGGCCCCATGTAACGGGGTTCCCCAGGTGGTACAGAACTGGCAGAATGACCCAACATTGCCAGATTTATAGTCACTAATATAAGTGGTGTCTCCATAGAAAATAAGATTAGATAATCAGCCCATAGTATTTTGCTCAAGTTGAAGTGCTGATGTTGCTCTCTATTGATCCCCTGATGTGCTCTTGGAGGGCTTATACTTTTGAGTAATGTAATTCCTTTGCTAAGTATGGTTACAGAAGTAATAACAAAAGCTGTCATGGCTGTAATAGGAAGCAGAAGAACATAAATGACTGACTTAGTATGCTTAGTTATATTTAAAGGACTGACTTACTGGTATGGAGCCTTGTGTGGGGATCATGGTAGTAGCCATGCTAAGCTGGGGTTTTGAGTTAAAATGATGTAGGCCTGAGGAAATAATCTCAGGTAACAATTTATATCTCCTCATTCTGTCTGTAAAAGCAAGCAGGTGACAATCTAGGCTATAAAGCATTTTGTGTACTTCAGAGCACACACAAATGTGTTATTCTTTTGGCCTATGTTTTAATATTTGCTTCCTAGATGGTTTACTAGCATAGTGCCTGACTGTGCATGTACCTGGGAGTCACTAGAAACTACTTTTGCTGCTCAGGCACCAGATGGAAAACACATTGAACAAAAGCTGACACAGGAATTTCCACTGTGTCATTCTGAAGACAATTGACATGTTGTGCTAAAGGCTTCTGAAAGCAATAGATGCATGCAGTAGCCATCTTCAAAAACCATGTGTAGTGCAGCCATTTAAGCTCTGCAACAGTTAATTCTTAGATGCCGAGCAAACCCCATGAAACCACAAGCCCTGGGGTAGGTGTCTAGGGTCCCTATTACAATGCAGGTGGAGAGATAGATGCCTGAGAATGGGAACCACCATATTCAGCATGGCCTAAGCTAGTCAATAGGAACTGCTGATGAGCAGTGTATCCTTAGACCTGCCCTTTTCTGGATGTTTGGCCCTTACATCCAGGCTGGTGGGAGGTGCCTTTCTCTGCTTCTGACCCAGCCAAAAGTCCTCTCCTGTAGTCACATGCCTAAACTATTCCTTGCAAAACAGAGGGTTGTACCTGAATAATTCTATACAAAACAATGGAAAAGATGAAGGCAGTGGCAGCCTCCTTTATAATCTTTAGCCAAATGATTAGGGTACACACTCAAGATGTGGGACACCCCCATTTAATTCTCCACTGCGCCTGATGAGGAGGACGTATTTGAGCAGGCTTTTCAGGGCACTTACCTGAGAGTGGGAATTCTCTGTTCACTGCCTTCTCGTCAGGTAGTCGGGGGGGGGGGGCAGGAGTTGAACTGGGGGTCTGACCATCCTTGGGAGTACTCTGATCACTGGGCTAAAGATAAGAGAGTCTTTCTCTGGTTATTTTGTGTGACATTGAGCATGTCTACCAGATCAGGCTCCACAAGCAGAAATTTAGGAGAACCCAGGGTTAGGTGGCAGCTGAGCAGGGTTGTTATGAGGATAACTACATTAAAGGTTGTGAGGAGCTCATTACCCTAACAATGGATTCATCTAAGTAAGTTGGTTCTGAACATACAAATATCTTCAACTGTTTAAAGCAGGTGTGGCCAAACTGCGACTCAGGAGCCACATGCGGCTCTTGAATGAAAAAGTGTGGCTCCTGGAAGAATGTCAGCAAATCAGTTTAGGAAAGCAGCCCCAGCCTAGGAATTCAGGAGAGGGTCAGGGGGTGGGGAGAAGTGGTGGCATGGTCGGAAATTTTAAAAACTCACCACCAGCCTGCAGTCTTCTACATCGAGCAACAGCTAAGTTTTTACTTTATAGGCCTAATTTTCATGGTAACCTTAAGCAATTATTAGAATGTGACATTAGTAGGAGCAGTATTTGCCCTCTTTTTATGATAAAATTAAAGTGTGCAATGAATTTTAAACTTAGTAATTTTGGAGTAGGTAAAAGTATATGTCTATATGCTCAGTGCAGCTCTCAAAGGTTTAATAATCAACTTGTGTGGCTCTTGAGTTCCATAAGTTTGGCCATCCCTGGTTTAAAGCATGGATTTAAATGCTCTGTTGGACTGGCTTACCATCATCAAAGCTCTAAGAACTCTACCCCTTTCTTCTTGTCATCGTTGCATATGACTCTCCTTAATTGTAAGTCTCTCTTGCACTAGTGTTGCCCCTTCACTGTAATGTTCTTCTATATTTCATCATTACAGATCTCATCTGGTAAACTTCCTCCTTACTTTTGCCTATGAGTAGCAAGAAATACCACTTGTCTTCTTCTCTACTTCCTTTACTGAAACTTTTGTCTGTCATTACTTCATGGCAACCAATTTATAGGACTATTTGCTATATGTATCAAAGGAGGAAAGATGCTTTTGTGACTCAAGTTCAGAACTAGGAAATGGGACCTGTGTTTTTTTTTTTTTCTTAACTTCATTACAAACTTTCTCAGTAACCATGGGAAAGCCACTTATTGTCTTAACTGAAGGGAACTTCAAATCTTTGGGTGAAGCTACATTTTTAAGAGCTTGGATTGTTGAATCTTGTGGTGCTTTGTGTAAAGCATTTATATGAAAAGTTAGGCTGTTATATCCTCTACACTACGTCAAACACCTTGGTACCGGAAGAAGCTATCAAATATCACAGTAGCCAACAAATAAGCATGCAGCAAAGTGTAATCAAAGGGCAAGTGTATGTTGATGGTGACAAATTTTCTGCCATCAGTTCAATCTTTCTGGTTCGATTGAGTGGTCAGGGAAGACCCATTTAATCAATACAGAAGTTGACATTGTAAGTCCAACCCCTCAAGAAGAGTAGCACTGAATTGAAGAGGGGGGCATATCCCTTTTACTCAGCACAGTGGAGACACTGAGGTAAGTAGGCGTTAGAAAGTTGAAGGGAGATACGCAAGTTATTTTTCGTAGCTTGTGTATTTCCCTTTGACTGTTTCCAAAAACCTCAATAAGTATAGACCAGGCCAAAGATATCACAGAACTTTAGCCACGGTATCTAGGGTAACTAATAAAAGAGAATTAGTAACAATCAAGATGCAGGGGAAAATGACTTTTTTAATCAAAAATTGCCCCATTTAACTAATCAAAATTTGAAAGAAATCAGTCTGTAGATAGTGTTGCTAGGAAATAAGATACACCCAATATGCTTACAATAGTCACACTAAGTACTCTTAAAATAATATTAATGTATCAATTACCATTGTATGTTACCAGCCAAGACAAATCCACAGCATTTGAAATAAGTTAATTATGATATTGGAGATTGGAGGTGGCAGGAGCAAAAGAACATCTAGAAACCTGAGAATGCACAGGAAGCTGCTTCTCATTATTTCTAAGAGTACCAGACTCTGACTATGCAAATTGCCAGACAAATGCAAAGTTTTATTACTGTCTACAAGGCTGCTGCATTTCTCCTGCTGTCTATTTCCACTCTGATTTTGATTAGAAAATGCCTTCAGCAGTTACATTTCTTTTGCTTCCTTTAGGTGTGTAGCAGAGTAGTTTTCCTGCTCCAGTATGGAAGGGGTTAAAGCCTTGCAGAAGGTGAGCAGCCAATGAGAGCTGGTGACTGCAGAGCCAATCAGGGCATAGAAGCCAGTATATACAGGAACTGCAGCCCCACCTCAGGGCAGTGTTTGTCTGACTTGTGAGGAGGCTGTTGGCTTGGCTTTTTGGGGAAAAAGCCAAGGACAGCTCCTGGTGGACTGCCAGTGGCTGGCTGGAGTGTGGAACCTGAAGCAGAGGGAGAGAAGGTACCTGAGAGCTGGTGAGGATATGGCCCAGAGAGCCTGTTGTGCTGTGTTGAGGTGTGTTTGCTTTGCCAAGGTGGTGCTTAGGGTCCCTGGACTGGGGCCCTGAGAAGTGGGTGGGTCTGGGTCCCTCCCTGTGTCCCCTAGACTGCCAGTGGGTGGTAAGATGACTGGAGGTGACCACTGATACAAAGTGGGTCAGCCTGGATTGGACCTTAATTTGGAAGAGGAAAACTCAGCTGGAGGACTGTGGTCTTGGCAACAAACTAAGAAAGACTATGAAAAGACAAAGCATATGCCACTGGATGGTATAGCTGCTTGAGCAATTCTCCAATACCATCATGAAAAGGTGCCTGTCTGGCAGGTCAGTGCTGAGAACTGTTACAAGGGTGGTGGTGCTGCTCTTGTTCCAGTACTACAACTGTAAATTTAGGTACTGTAATCATAACTAAAGCATGTGGGATCTCACTTCTCAGTGAAACCAAAACCATATCACAGGTCCAAATGCTTGCACTTTCTTTGTGCTGAAAGGAAGCTTGGTAAGACTTAGTAATTTCTATGTGGAAATGCTAAATCCAAGACTAGGCTGAAGAGGACATCTAGATTAGGAAAGTAGAAAGGGATCAGGAAACTAAAAGGTCTGATCTCAAGAAAATGAGGTAAGGAGAGGGATATTTATGGTACTGATCTGTATTGCAGTTGCACCTACCATTGTATTTTATTGTACTGCATAGCACCTAGCACTGTTAGGTGCTGTTCAGATACAGAAAAAAGTCTGATGAATGGGGATTTTATCCAACAAAAGCTCATGAGATAAATACATTTGTTAGTCTTTAAAAGTGCCATGGGACTCCTTGTTTCCTTTTGGAGAAATAAAGGACAATCTCTTCCCAAAATGATACCATCAGGGATGATAAGACAGATGGATACTGACACAGATGGAGGAGCAACAGGAAGCAATACTGATAAGCAGTGGCCTTAGCATACTGGCAGCCCAACCATTGTCAATTTTTATAGACACCGCAGTAATGGAGAGATCTTAATGTGGTCAATGAAGTCACTTTGTATACATTTGTGGGATGCTCTTCCTAGGCATATGGAACAATATAAGAGAGCACAAATCTTATTCTGCATTCAAATATGATAAGTATATCTTAAACTTTATGGAACATAGAATAAAACAGTGAGACCTCTCAATAATTTGCATTAAACACACTACCAAATAAAAGCTGAAGAACTCTTCAGGTAATGAAGGGGCTTTGAGCTGCTCTGTGAGAGGACCAATGTAGAAAAGTTACATTCAGATCAGATTATCCTAGTAATTAATTGGAAGAAAATGCCAGCTTTTTCTGGTTTTTAGTTGGAGAGGTTTACTGTTGTGACGAAAGGAAAGTTTGCAGGATTGTTGGCCTTTCTGTTTTTTTTTCTCACTACTATCTATAGAAACAGATAAGCAGATCAGAAAACTGTGCCCCTGAAAATATAACCTCTGGTTAGCAGGCATACCTGTTCCACACAGGATTTAAATCCAATATAGCTACTAGTTGTAGAGGCTGCCTGTTCAGCTCTAGAAGTCTGTACTGCAAGCCCCAGCACTGGTTAAGATAGTGGCTGTTACACAACTGGGGACTTATCCAGCATTCAGACTGCTGTGGCCTCATTATCAGGATGAGCTTTCTGTATTCAGAGATAGGATAGGGGTAAAGCCCCTGTGTGAGTTAAGCATTCCCCTCAGTTTCTCATACAGAGACACAGAATCTATTACAGTTCCCAGGTATGGATCCTGGCTTTTTACTCAAGCAATAAAGACATGGATGTTGCCTGAGGGGAGCTGCAGGGGAATAATGCTCTCCAAACAAGCAAGACCTGTGGGTGGTATGGTGCAGGGTCACATGCCTCTACCCCAGTGGTTCTCAACCTCTTGTAGGTTGCAGGAAACTTGGTAGCATATCACAACCCTACAGGACATACCAGCCCACTCTTCCCAGGCTGAATCCAGTCATCTCCCCAGCTCTCCTCAACACTTACCTGGGCATGGTGACACAGGAATGTGTCCCGACACAGTGGTAGAGAACCACTGCTTTACCCTTCCCCATTTCTGCAACTGCCAAGCTGCCCTGCAAGGGGTAGAGGAGCTCTGGTGCTTCCTCTCCCTAGCACATTTCAGCTCATCGTAGGAGGCAGGAGGATAGCTCCAGTGGTTTTCCTGCACTTTGGGTCCCTGCCGTGGGGTAGTTGGATTCTGCCTCTGGGTCCTAGTGCCTATCTTTCCCTGTGGAGCAATGAGTGCCTATGGGAGGGCAGGACAAGGTGGTATGGGACATGGTAGGGGAGAGAAGAGATGGGGGCAGAGGAGGACACTGGGGAGAGGAAGGAAGAGGGGATAGGAAAGAGAAGGGGATAAAGAAATGGATGGAGGGAAGCAGGATTCCAGCATGTACAAAAGCTTGAGGAACCAACTAGGGGCCTTGCACCTCTTGACCTGCTGCTCACAAACAGGGAAGAATTGATCAGGGACGTAGAGGTAAATGGCAAGCTAGGAAGTAGTGACCATGACATGGTTGAGTTTGGGATGCTGATGGAAGGAAGGAAGGAAAGAAGCAAAACAAAAACCCTGGACTTCAAAAGAGCAGATTTTGGCTCCCTCAGGGAACTGATGGGCAGGATCCCTTGGGAAGCTAATCTGAAGGGAAAAGGAGTCCAAGAAAGCTGGTTATATTTTAAAGAAACCCTGCTAAGGGCACAGGAAGTTGCCATTCCAGTTAGGAGAAAGAACAAACATGTGAGGCAGCCAGAATGGCTTAGCAGAGAACTCTGCTCTGAGCTTAAACATAAAAAGGAAGCTTACAGGAAGTGGAAGCTTGGTCGGATGACCAAGGAGGCATATAAAGATAAAATCAGAAAGGCCAAAGGACAAACAGAGTTGCGGCTAGCAAGGGATGTAAAGGATAACAAGAAGGGGTTCTACAAGTATGTTAATAACAAGAAGAGGATCAGGGATGGTGTAGGTCCCTTGCTGAATGGGGCAGGCATCCTCGTGATGGAGGATGAAGAAAAAGCTGAAGTGCTCAATGCTTTTTTTGCTTCAGTTTTCACAGGTAGGGTTGGCTCCCAGCCCACCAGCATGGGTATGACAGATTGGAGAGAAGAAGAGAGGCCCTTGGTGACAGAAGGTCAGGTTAGGGACTGCTTAAAGAAGCTGGATGTGCACAAGTCCATGGGGCCGGACGAACTGCATCCAAGGGTGCTGAGGGAATTGGCCGATGAGATAGCAGCACCTCTGGCTGTTATCTTTCAAAACTCATGGAGAATGGGGGAGGTTCCAGAGGATTGGAAAAAAGCAAATGTAGTGCCTATTTTCAAGAAAGGGAAAAAGGAGGATCCAAGGAACTACAGACCAGTCAGCCTCACAGCAATCCCTGGCAAAATGAGGATGGATTCTTTGAGAATCTGCTCCATAAAACACTTAGAGGAAAATGAAGTGATCAGGAATAGTCAGCATGGATTCACCAAGGGTAAATCATGCCTGACCAATCTCATTTCCTTCTATAATCAGATGACTGGTTTTCTAGATGCAGGAAGAACCATTGATGTGATATACCTTGATTTTAGCAAGGCTTTTGATACAGTTTCCCACAGCATTCTCATTAGCAAATTAAGGAAGTATGGGTTGGATAGGTGGACTGTAAGGTGGATGGAAAACTGGCTAGATCAACGGTTTCAGTGAGTAGGAATCAATGGTTCCATGTCTAGCTGGCAACCGGTCACTAGTGGTGTGCCCCAGGGGTCGGTCCTGGGGCCGGTTCTGTTCAACATTTTCATCAATGATCTTGATGATGGAATAGACTGTACTCTCAGTAAGTTTGCAGATGACACCAAGCTAGGGGGAACAGTAGACACGTTGGAGGGCAAGGACAGGATTCAGGGAGACCGAGGTAAATTGGAACAGTGGGCCAATAAAAATCTTATGAAGCTCAATAAGGACAAGTGTAAAGTCCTGCACTTGGGACGAAAAAACCCCATGCACTGCTACAGGCTGGGAAACATTCAGCTAAGTAGCAGCAGTGTAGAAAAGGACCTGGGGGTCATGGTGGATGGGAAGCTGGATATGAGTCAGCAGTGTGCTCTTGCTGCCAAAAAGGCCAATGGCATACTGGGCTGCATCAAAAGAAGTATTACCAGCAGATCAAGGGATGTGATCATTCCCCTCTATTCTGCACTGGTGAGGCCACATCTAGAATACTGTGTTCAGTTTTGGGCTCCCCACTACAAAAAGGACAGGGGCCTACTAGAGTTCAGAGGAGGGCAACCAAAATGATAAAAGGGCTGGAGCACAAGCCCTATGAGGAAAGACTGAAAGCATTAGGCTTATTTAGTCTGCAGAAGAGAAGATTGAGGGGGGATTTGATAGCAACCTTCAACTACTTGAAGGGGTGCTCCAAGGAAGATGGAGCTCGACTATTCTCGGTAGTAAAGGAGGACAGGACGAGGAGCAATGGTCTCAAGTTGCGGTTAGGGAGGTCGAGGCTGGATATTAGAGAGAAGTTTTTTACTAGGAGAGTGGTGAAGCCTTGGAATGAGCTGCCAAGGGAGGTGGTGGAGTCACCATCTTTGGAGGTGTTTAAGGCCCGGCTGGATAAAACCATGACTGGGATGGTGTAGTGGGAGTGGTCCTGCCTCTGGCAGGGGGTTGGACTAGATGACCTGTGAGGTCCCTTCCAACCCTAGGATTCTTTGTGGCATCCCCTGGACTGCACCAACTCCAAGAAGCAGCATTGCTGCAGTGGGCATAGGACTCCTCCTCCATAAGCCATACTCCTCCCAGCATCTGCAGCATAGGTGTGGGGAGGGGAGAGGCGAGGCAGTGAGCTTCAGTGTGAACATGTGCATGTATGCTTGCCACCACACCCCATCCCCACTGTCAAATATAGCACTCAAATTATTCCTATGAATAAAGACCCATGCATTCAGTTTTGGAAGCTTCTGATTCAATCCCTCGTTTGTCCATCAGTTAAACAAAAAGATTCCAAGTCCATTTTAGTCATTCCCCATGACTTCTGTATCCAGATAACTCTGATGTTAATCTAGTAGCTTCCCTTCCAGGCTTGAGTCGTACTACAGACCGTCAAAAGCCATGGCGTCTGAGCTTACTGTGGCAAAACTTGCTTTGATATTTTGATACAAAAATGGGATGAAAAAAGTGAACTATTTTCATGACATGAACCCAAGATTCAAAATGCAACTTGGACTCAGTTAACCTAGGAAGTCTGAAACAAACAAAGTAGTATGCAAGGACCCTTGCTTAGTGAGTTGCTTTTGTTTCAGGGAAACTCTAATAAAAACCATACATCCATGAATCTCAGAATATTTCATGCTTGGACGTACTGAATTTATGTGAGTTCCACGACAACCCTTTTTAAGAACTGTCTTTTTTTCACCATGAACTGAGCCAAACTCTAAAGACTTTGTTATGTTTTTACACAGTTCTGACTAGCCCAGTCTATTGCTGAAATCCAAGGGAGTTTTGGATGAGGTAATGACTGTGTAAAAACAAAATCAGGGCTTTAGGCTTTGATTTAGCTTTAGGCTTTGGAGTTTGACAGACTTGTAGGATTCTCACTCCACATATGTATACGCTATACTCCTTATAGCCTAGGGGATGTGGATTTTGCTTGGATAATAAAGATGACAAGAGCCATTCACCAACAGGATGACCTCTCCTGTGGCTGGGGGCTTGTCTCGTCCTTGCATTTTCTGACTGAGGGTCTAGATCCAGACTTTCTCACTCTCACAACAGCAGAGCTGTAGAGATCTCTTTGCTGCTGAGGGGCTGGTGAAGCACTGTTCCTGCTGATTCAATTTGAAGAGCAGAGCAGAGACCTCTAGCTCTGCCTGTTCTGCCCCACCAGAAATGCAGCTTCCTTGCACCTTCTCAGATCAGGTGTCACTGGCCCTGTGGCAGTGTAGTTATGCTGCCCGGGTCTCACTCACTGGCTCCCATGACAGCGGGGCTGCAGCCAAGGGGGTCATCATTTATTTCCTTCTCACAGTCCTTAGCAGGTACCTCTGCTGTTATCCAAACTACCGCTTTTGCTGAATCCCTTTCTTTCCTTGTCCCCCATGCATGCAATGCTGGGGAAGAAGGATTTGAATAAGGATTTGGAGGTTTGGTTAATTGGGTTTTGGATGAATAGAAGCAGTGGGGGGTCTTTGTGATGGTTTGCAGAGGTATGGTGTACTGGCACCTTTTGCAGGTCCTCCGGCCCAGCAGGGGGTGGAGGAGGTGTCAGCAGTGGAAAGGAGAGTACCAACACCTTTTTTAAAAATGAACAAAAAAAAGCACTGAACAGGAATATAATATATTGCACAAACTGTTAAAAAAAGCATTATTAACACTGAAAGTCAAGCACTTAAGTTAGAAAATAGCAGAATTATATCTGCACAACCTTTTTTAGTACCCTTGTGCAAGTACATTATCATAGTCTCTAATTACACCTGTCTCAGAACAGGGATTCAAAATCTGGATCTTCTGCATCCCAAGGGTATGTTTACATTGGAGCCTTAGGTCAACTTAATCTTCCTTAAGTCAACCTAAGGAAAGTTCTTCCACACTGGGAATTTATTAAGTCGACTTAGGGTATTTCTATACTGACGGTGGCAAAATCACCACTGTCAGCCTGGCATTCTGGGAGTGCTTAGCAGTGAGTCTGGCATACAGAAAAGCATAGCCAGCTTTCCCGAGTATATCCCAGCATCTAAGAAAGTTGCTGGCATTTATGCAAGACATTTTACATGCCCTGTGTAAATGCTGGTCAACTGCCACCAAAAACCAGCCTGAGTGTACATTAGGACTTAAGCACTTCCTTAAGTCAACTTAATGACACCCCCTTATAAGGTCAGCTTAGTGCTTCAAGTCAATCTTATTAAGTTGACTTAAGCTAATGTAGATGGGGCATAGCCCTTAAGTTGACTTAGTAAGGTCAGCTTAAGGTCTATGCTTCATCTACACTGGTTTAAGTAACTTAATAAGGTTGACTTAAGCGTTAAGTCAAACTAGCAGCTGCTAGTGTGGATGTGGGCAGTCTACAGGTACTTGGAAAGTGGACTCTCTTAACAAGGTTGACTTTAAGTCAACTTAAAGTTGACCTTAAGTTGATTAACAGAGCCTCCACTGTAGACATACCCCAAGTGAGTTCTGAACTATTAGTCTGTTGGCAAATCTGGGGTGGCTGCTTCTGTCTTTTTTCAAACAAAACAATTTTAAAGTCTTATGTTCATTCTAATGAGGAATAAATGCTAACACTTCAATTTTTCATGGAACAGTTTTTCCCCCCCCCATCCTAATCCTGATGAAGTCCAAGGAGAGGAACTGGCATTTAGTTGGAAAGGTACTGTTCAATTTCTTACGAAGAGAGAACAGTGTGCAGTGTGCTAAATATTACTAATGACATTCACACAAAACCTGCTGCTTCTACAATCCATTCACATTGTGTCTTTAAGTAACAAGTATTGAGCATGTAATGTGACATAGAAGCCCTATATTTTCTTCTGTACATAAGTATTTTCTTTTATCATGTGATGTAACTCTTAAGGTATTAACTTTTCTGATATGTTAGCATTGTAGAAATACAGGAAATTGCAAGGTAAAACAATGATCAGCATTCTAACATGTCAGAAACTCTCCAGAGAAATCTATGTAAAGACCATTTACTGACTTGTCTATCTGAAGTGTTCTAGGACATCCAGAGGGACTGTTGTGATTGATACCATTGTTCAAGTGGCTTAAGTATGTTGCAAGATGGACTGATCTCTATATGGTTATGGAAGACTGGATGCTGCTGATGGCTAGTGTATAAGAGTGCTTTGCTGACATCTTGTGGAGCTACATTGTCACCATACTCTTTTTAAATCTGTAGTGTTTTTATAATGTAGCATTTGTTAATTCACTGCATGTTACAGTATGAAATGAACTATGGAAGGATATTTAACTCACTATGGTACTTTAGCAGGAGATATACACCAAAAGACTGTAATTAGAGTTTTCACATGTAGTGGCAAAACTGTAGAAAACAACCAGTCTCCATCCTCATGGTGGCTTTGGTAGAAAACAAAACACCCTCATGTAGGTAATTACAAAAATGATTAAACAAATTACAGAAGTCCAACTTCATGCTAATTTATTTACCCATGATGGGGGCAGAGAGTGCATGATCTGTCTCTCTCTCTCTGCTTCCATTTTCTAGATTAATATACTAGTATTACTACAGCACCTAGGTCCTGTTCCTTGACTAGGGCTCCTCATTCAGCTAGACACCATACAAATATAGGAGAAAAAAGAGGACTTGTGCCCCCGTGTTTATACAAATGATTTGGTACTCTCTCACAGGGTGTGCAGTTCCAAAGTGATGCATTTCAGAGCTAGCCAGAGAACTGTTTTGTTTGGGAAATCTTTCAGTTAAAATGGAGAAATTGTTGAATTCTTCCTCAGAAAAATGTTTGTTACTGGAAAAAATGTAAAATCTCCAAAATGAGAAACTTGAACCACACACCAAAAAATGTTACTTTTCCTATGGGAAGCAGGCCCTTTCTGCGAACAAAAACTCCTTCCATTTAACCAAAGACATAGTTTTCCATCAAACAACATTGTTCATGGAAAAATTGACTGTCTCTATTGCAGACACAATCATCTGGAAAGGGGGGAGAACTGAGCAATAGATGAATAGAGAATTACACTAAGAAATATGCATTATTACAATGGATAAAGTGGTTAAAAGTTGTCTTTATTGAACATACCTCTTACTTAGCTACTATTTGTGCTTGTATATTCAGTCCAAAAAGTATGAAATAGAAATACTCATTTAAAATGAAGTTTGGTGCTTTCAGGAATTGTAGTTTCTCAGATGATGTTTTGAGTTTGATTGAATACCCTTCAAGGAAGAACTGGGTGTCACTACAGTGTGCGTTTGTGTGTGTATAGTGGCATATAATGCAAGCTGGTGATCTGCCAGCCTCATGAGGTACTCATAGCTCTGCTTGAGTTAGAGGAGTTGTAGAGAAATAATTTGAGGGTTTTTTGTTTGTCTGTTTGTGGGTTGTGTTATTTAATGACTTTAAAAGTAAAGCCACTAAAGCAATATTGAAAGACAAAAAGGTCCTGGAGTGGGACTCCTGATAGTTCACAGTGATGGTTGTGATAAATGTTGCAAGAGAGTCCCACTCACAGCAGGACAGGACATTGACAAAGAACAAAACTAGCATCTGATGCCAGGAAAAAGGAAACAGGAGGAAGAATCTTCTATGTACAACAATCCCCGAAGGTCCGGGCCTTGACTATGAATCCTGGAGAAGCATTTATCATCAGCAGAAGGAGACAATGTAAAAAGCTGCTGCTATTAAAGTTGAATGAAAAAGCACAGAAGAATGGTTGAATTTCAGATTATGAAAAGTCATAATGGAATAAATTCAGCCCTGCTGTAACCCTCTCAAAACTGGAGGAATTTCATTAGGGTTAGGTATGATGGGTCCAATATGTCTTTTTTAAATATGAAGGTTAAATTTTGTGTATTCAGTAACATTTCATTCTCCTCTTGCTAGGCTAGTGGGCCACCCAATTTAATGCTAAAATAAATGGAATACTAGGACTCTTCCTGTTTACAGATCATGGGATGCATTGTCTTTGAGGAAACACTTTGTGCATTTTAGGCACACTGCATCAGCCAGCTGTGCAACCACTCATGTCACTTTAGCCATTCAGCCTCTTATGTACACCCATGCCTTGATCTTTTTTTTGGGGGGGGGGGAAGTAGATAGTCTTTACTATAGCTTCCACTATAACCTCCCACCCAAACCCCTATTTATTTTTAAGTGGCCTTTGGTTTTTCCATATTCTAACAGTTTGGGCTGAAATTTCCCATGTCAGATGTCCCCTATTGATTGTATTTTCCCCAAAACCTCACCCTGAGAAACTGTTAACTATTTTGCTGAAGTTAAAAAAAAAAAAACAAACAAACAAAAAAAAAAAAACTCCCTATAGTCATTAACTCTTAATACCATCTTGTTCAGGAACTTTAATGGTTCCATGCTTTGGAGCAAGGATGTGCGGGTTGGCATGGGGTAAGTTTGAATTGGTGTCATGGCTGTGTCCTTTTGCTATCCCACTAGTGAGTTGCTCAGATTTGAAAATTTTGGAATCCTCTAAAAATCTGTTTTGCACAGGCTTCATAGAATCTAGTTGGAGTTTGGCAGCTAAAATTCTCAAGTCTGTCTCTACTCACTGTTTCAATAAAGGGCAGGGTTCTGTGGGAAAAAATGTGATCATGTAATTTACAAGCTGTGTCATGTATATGTACAAGGAGTTTAGTTAAGGTTGTGTAGACTACCTTAATTAGGGCATTTCCCAAGGGTTAAGAACTTAAGTTTGAAATTCTAATGTTCTTCTAATACATAGAGAAAATGTAACATGCTATATATTCAAACCTTTATGTTTATGTTCTACTTCTTTCACATGATTGTGAAACATCAGAAGAATCATGGTATGCACAATGAATCATTAAAATGTTCTCCATATAACATACATTTCAGAAGCATGGAGGGTGGGAAACTTCTTTCTCTTTAGAAAAGAGATGGGGTATTAGCCAGGAATATGTTTCTCAAGCTGCTATGGGTCAATTGTTGTCAAATGTTATGACATTCCTGAATCCAAGTTAACCCCCCAAAAAACCAATCCAGCAGACCAAATTATTTCCATTAGGAATAGTCCATATGTCAGTATTTATTTAAGTCTGAGGGGAAGATCATTACAAATGTGCCAGCAAGGACTTTAGCCTCTTTTCCCTCCCTATTTTAAACAACCCAAGTTTGGACAGCATGCCATATACTTAGCACGGGTTTCAGAGACATTTTTCACACTGGTATAAATGCACTGATATCAATGCTATTAGATGTGTAAAACCTTTTTAACTTTGGCTACATCTGCTCTAGTGACAACGTGTGTATGTGACCGTCTTAACTCCCTCATTTTCCATATATAAACCCTAGAAGCACATATCTGAAGGCAAAAAGGAGATAAATAACATTGTCTCAACTATAAAAATTTCCAGGGAAAGTTCAATTAATTGAACTATTTTTCCCTATATCAAAGGAGGGAGATATGAGAGGAGAAAATACTAAATGGCTAAATCAGGCCATGAATATCCTCTCTCCATCCTCATTCTCTCTAACCCATGCATAGTGGGTAGGGATTCATCACAGGCTAAGAAGTGGAGAAGTATCTATGTCAGAACCCTGGTTAAAATAGTGTCACTGTGTTGCTGCATAATTAGTAGCACATCATAATTATTAGCTAGCACAACAAAGGAACAGAAAAGTCTAATTCATTTCATTTGAATCTAGAAAACCCCATAACTTTTCACAGAACTACTCAAAGTAGAGCACATCTAACTTGGTTTTAACAAGGCTACCTCTATTGGCCCAGTTTATTAATTGTCATATCATGGGAGGCCATTATGTGAATGCACAGGGGATGGGTGGCAAGGAGCTTCCCACAACGTGAGGGGTCAGTTGAAAGGTTTATCACAAATGCTGTTTGTTCATCCTAAGAATGGTTCAGTGTCCCAGTGAACTGAGTAGCAAGGGGAGGAATTGTGCTTCAGGACCTTCCTCCTTGGGGGAATCGTAAACACTAGAGGACAGGGATAGGGTTTAGGGAGACCTATACAAATTGGAGCTTTGAGCCAAATGAAATCTCATGATGTTCAACAAGGACTAGTGCAAAGTCCTGAACTTAGGATGGAAAAATGCCAAGTACTACTACAGGCTGGAGACCCATCAGCTAAGTAGCAACACTATAGAAAAGGACCTGGGGGTCATGGTGGATAGGAAGCTGGATATGAGTTAACAGTGTGCTCTTGCTGCCAAAAAGGCCAATGGCATATTGGGCTGTATCAGTAGGAGGGGTACCAGCAGATTAAGGGATGTGATTATTCCCCTCTATTTGGCATTGGTGAGGCTACATCTGGAATACTGTGCAGTTTTGGGCTCTGCAGTACAGAAAGGATGTGGACAAATTAAAAAGAGACCAGCAGAGGGCAACAGAAATGATTAGGGGGTTGGGGACATGACTTAAAAGAAGAGACTGCGGGAACTAGGCTTATTTAGTCTGCAGAAGAGAAGACCGGGGGGGGAGTGGGGGGATTTGATAGCAAGCTTCAACTACTTGAAGGGATGCTCCAAAGAGGAGGGAGCTAGGCTGTTCTCAGTAGTAACAGAGGACTGAACAAGGAGCAATGATTTCAAGCTGCAGCTGGGGCAGTCAAGGTTGGATATTAGGAAAAACTTTCTCACTAAGAGGGTGTGAAACATTGGAATATGCTACCCAGGGAGGTGGTGGAATCTCAATCTTTGGAAACATTTAAGGCCCCAGCTGGACAAAACCCTGGCTGGGATGATTTAATTCAAGTGGTCCTACTTTAGCAGAGGATGGACTAGGTGACTTCACGAGGTCCCTTCCAACCCTATGATTCTATGGTTCCTTCAGGTCCCCCAGAGTGAGGCAGTGCTGTATAGTTTCCTCCTTAGGCTAATATATAAATGTTACTATTTGACCATTATGCATCTGCATCTGTGGTTGTACTTGAAAAATCAGGAAGCTGAAAATGGAAATAGACAAAAATTCACATGACTTACCTTAGGTAAATTCATAATACAATGCTCAGTTGTCTGACCACTGACTTCTCATGAATGGCATCTTTTTCTTTACAAATGATATGGCCACATTAAATGACAATTCTTTAAATTCAATTATAAGTTTACTTAGCAATTTACAGTCCCTTTTATGCACCCACTGAACATTGTCTCTGGGCTATGTGTTGTGAGGAGGATGCCACACCTTCCTTCTTCTCTGCCATGTCACCTGCTTTCTGGTAACAGAAATACTGCACATATTATCCCATTTCTCTGCCATGTTTCCTTCCCAACAGAGAGATTCAGATCTTCTGTGTTCTGTTCAGTTTACTTTCAATGCCACATAATTAAGACCCTACTTGTATTGCAGGATGACTGTCAAAAAATTGCAGCTAAGTTGTGGACAAGCTATGGAAAATGCAGAAGAGTAATAATGATGTTATTAGTTTTGGCAATAAAATCCCTTATTATTTTTCTGTAGTTTTCCACTGTCAGTTGCCCAAGACTGAGAGCTGCCACCTGGGGCTGAGGGGGGCTCCTCCTCTGAGCCCTGGGAAGGGCAAAGAACCACTGTTGAAGTTGTAGTGGAAGCTTAAATTTGCAGAATCTGTAAAATCACAAGTTAAATAGGGCTTTACATATAATAAATTTGATTCACCATAGGGCAAATTAAAAGAAAATTCTTTAGTTCCTGCCATCAACTTCTTAAAACTGAAGTTCTTTAGGACTATCTCTTGGGTTACGAAATTAAATATTTGGAAAAATGCAATTATAAATGATACATTTTTAAAGAATATTTTTTGCTTATAAACCAAAAATAGATTGTACTGATTATACAATATGTGAATATAATGTACAGGGAAAGGAGTATAATTTGTATAGGCTGTATGCCCTTGTGAAACTTTAGATATCATAAAACAGAACTGAACCATGTCCTATCAGAATACTATTAAGTCAGTGCAGTTAATGAGGCAACCAGATAGCATAATACCAAAGATATACAGAGTCTTGAGGTGGAAGTGAAAAGGATAAGCTTGTTTGTACAGATCTTTTTAATTTAAAAACCTCTGTGCTGTGTCAATCATAAAATCAGATATACTGCAGCAGTAATCATTAAACAGCTTGTAATTGAGAAACATCAAACGAGATTAGCCAAAGTCAAGCAAAAACTCTTATTCTTTTTTGCAGTGACAAGTTAAATAATATTTAAATCTGAGACAAATAGAAAACATAAGATTTCCTAGCTGTCTTATAAGTGTAGGTTCTAAAGATGACAATGAGCGATATTAGCAAACATTACAGGTGGCATTGTTAAAAGAACTGCGGAAACTCAAGGAAGCAGCCGATTGCCAGATCAAGACTATCAAAAATGAAGATGTGGATTTGATAAAGAATAAAGTACAGAGAGCAGTCAGAAAGGCAAATTAGAAAAAAAAAGACAGATAAAACAATTTTTTTTTCCTAAAAAAAAGCCCTCTAGGGAAGTGTTATTAAATCTGAACTAAAAAGCCAACTCATTTCAGCCAAACCAGGAGACTGTTAGAGATAGACCACCTGTGAAGCTATTCCCAGAAGTAATATGTACCATCCCTACTGGGACTGCGTTCCAAGAAAGAACTGTGTCCTAGAAAAACAAAATGCCTTTAAAGTGTCTCCAATTGTATGATGGGAATTTTAATAATAATGTTCTGTATTGCTTCAGATGAGATGCTAACATTTACACACACGTTCCATCACTCTCTGTTTCTGGTGGCTGTCAAGATGGAAGTTAAAGATTCTGAGTCATATTTGGAAAAGGTTAGGGGATAACTTGATGCCCTGGTCAGTATTCCTTCTATATTACAAACATGTACTATTGTCTGATGTGTATGATGTACTGTTGAATGCATGATAAATGCTGTGTTTACTAAGAGAGGCTGCATCATTACACTGCAAAGTAATTTCAGGTATCTTGAGTACAGAAGGTGATCAAATTATGGTCTAAAACAAAACATAATAATAATGCAGGATATTTACATGTATGGTAAATAAGGGGAAAAAAAAACATTTCATGGCCTTGTTTGGAACCTTCTCTCTATCTGTGCTACTTAAACCAACTTGGAACCTGGAACCATTACAAGATGACCACCTGGTTGTTAAGTGGGATGTCTTTTAGTGATCAATAATTATTTTTGAACCTCTTGCTAGATTTTAAAGTTGGTTTTGATCTAAAAAGTTGGAGTCTGGACTATCTGAGAGACAACTAGAGAATGATACTATATAATCAACATTACAAAAAAGTTTGGGGCTACAAAAAGCCTGAACCTAGAATGTTACTAAAAATTCTGAGTCCAGACAACCTGAGAGACAGCTATGGAATGATACTATAGATTTAGAAAGTTACAAAATCAATAATGGCACTCATTAAATGGATTAAAAATTAGCTAAGTGACAGTTCTCACAGTCAAACAAGGAGGCCTGTGGCACTTTTAAAAACCAACAAATTTATTTGTCACATGAGCTTTTCTGGGAGAAAATCCCACTTTGTCAGACACTTGATGAAGTGGGATTTTTTTTCCCATGAAACCTCATGTGATAAATAAATTTGTTAGTCTTCAAAAGTGCTCCCAGACTCCCTATTTGTTTTGCTGGACTACATAACCAGGAGCACCCCTGTCCCAGAAAAAGACCTGGGGCTCAGGTGCTGAGATGCAGGGCTCGCACACTTTAAGTGCACCATCGCTGTAGCCACAGCTGTGGCAGACCAGGGACTTGGGCGCTGGGACTCGGGGCTTGAGCCCCATAAGCCCAGTGCCAGTGATGCCCCTGACTGCTACCCTTTGGCAGCACTTCTCAAAATGTATGCAGTGTTGCCATGTTGCCCCCATGATATTAGCAAGACAAAATTGCTGGGGTAATTTTTTTTTTTTTGGAACAGCTTCTGTTGGTGCAAGAAACAAGCTTTCAATCTTATGCAGAAATATTCTTCAAGGTGAACAACACCCTTAACATTGTTTCAGCTGTAAGGGGACCAAAGGTGGGGGCAGCGGGGGGAAGAGGCAGCTATGGATGGTTGTGGAAGGAGCGTGGTGGGAATAAACTATAAATTCAGTATCTGTTCAGTCCATAATTTTTAGTACCAGGAAAGTCATGGACTTAAGCTCCCAGTTTCATCTTTTGAATGTGTTGTGCAGATTTCCTTTTAGAGATCACAGTGTCTATGTCTACACTAGCACATTAGTTCGAATTTAGGAGCCCTAATTCAAACTAATTTCAGTCATGTCTACCCTAGGCTTTGCCTAGTTCAAACTAAATTTTTTTTTAGTTCAAACTAAGCAAAGCTTAGTTCGAACTAGTTAGTTCAGCTGGTTATTTTGAAGTAACTTCTTAGTTCAAACGTATTTTGAAATTTAGTTTGGACTAGCATGAGGTAGTCATGCTACTTTGAACTAAAGTTCGAACTAGCAGTTAGTTTGAACTAACTGCATTTTTTTTAGTTCAAACCAGCCATGCTTTTTAAGTTTTAACTAAAAAGCTAGTTTGAACTAAAAAAGCACAGTTAGTTCAAACTAACTTTCAAACTACTTAGTTTGGACTAAGCAAGTCAGAACTAAGCTTTTAGATATAGACACAGCCAGTGTGATTATTTTGTCAGTGTCATGATTGCCTGGTCTCACCCTGGATGCAGTTGTTTTTGGAATATTTAGTGTACCAAATACAGTACACCACCTTTTGTCATAGACATGTGTAAGGTCCAGGGAGCTTGAAAGGTGCATTTGGGGTGTGGGCTGGGGGAAAGAGTGTAGATCATCCTAACAATGAAGAAATGTGAACAGGTTTTTCATCTGTTCTAACAGAGGCTGGTGCTGTTTTGTGCTGGTATGTCCTGGCACATGAAAAGCTTACTTTTGATAAGTTTAGAGAGGCTAGGAGTTGTTTGAAGGCCAGAAGAGAGGAGTCAGGAAAGATTTCTTTCATGATGTCCCCCTCGAGTAGAAATTGTAAATGTTTAATGATACGCTGTATAGGTTTCAGTGCAGAGTGGTAGATGACAACTAATGGTTTGTGTGTGGTCAGAGGACCTAGAGATGCTGGATTTGTAAATTATTACAACCATGTATAACTCACTAACAAGCCCCTCACTACCTTCCCCCATGACTGGAGACATGTTAGCATGCTGCTCACCTTGAATGGTTCCTTGCAATATGTAATAACTACTTATGCTAAACAGTCTGTTCCACCTGTGACGCTACAAACTTTGCAGACTCGAAGAGCTCTGTGTAAGCTTGAAAAATTCTCTTTCTCACCAATAGAAGTTGGTCCAATAAAAGATATTCCCTCACATGCCTAGCTTCAAGAATACACTTGTAAACTGAGAATCATTCAGCAAGTGTGTTTGGGTGGGTTTGGGGGGGTTCCTGCAAGAATCATATTGTGGCTCTATTTAACATTTTTGTCAATGACCTGGAAGAAAACAATCATTTATTAAATTTCCAGAAGACTGGAGGAGTGAAAAATAAGAGGACAGATCACTGACACAGACTAATCTGGGTCTCTTAACTGACCCTGTCACAGTCACGTAACAATGGCTATGTCTACAAAATTAAATTGAAGTTATTATTTTGAATTAGGGGTCAAGTGAACACTCTCTGATTTGAAATAAAGTGGGCTTTATTAATTTGAATTAGAGAGTCTTCACTAGACTCTCTAATTCGAAGTAAGGGAAGGCAGGCAAAACAACAAGCAAATTAGCTTGAATTAAGCCTATTCCACAGTTTAGCATGGCTTAATTTGAACTAATAACTTCAAAGTAACCATTACTTTAAAATAAAAGGAGGTTTTTTTATTTTGAATTAGCAGTTCCTTATTTTGAATTAAGGAACTGCTTAATTCAATATAATAAAATGCCTCCTTGCCCAGGAAATAAGTTATTTTGAATTAAGCTTTCTTAATTAAAAATAATTGTAAGTGTAAACATACCCACCATGCATTACTTGGTCCACTTTCGGTGATACTCTATTATCAAAATATCCACCCATTAGAGGACCTAAGGATGGGAGCTGTTGAGGCAGTGAGTCCTCCCATCACACCTCAGAGGGTGACTTCATTTGAAATTATGATTCTGTAGATTTTTATGAATCATATGACATATCTCTTACCTTTCTGTCATTAACTTACCCATGAAGTAATACACAAAATTGTGGCAGTGCTATTCAGGCTATTCCTTGGTATTCCAGTATGAATGAGTTATGTAGCTTTGACATCTGACAAATTTTGCAAACTTTAGTATTTTATACTTTCACTTTGTCACATATGTCAGTTTTTATTGACCTCATGAACTATTTCTTTCCCTCTATTTTTCTAAAAACAATAAGTGAATCTCAATAAATTATTGGAGAGACCATACTGGTAGTTTAATAGCATATTAAGTGTACAACATGTATTCCTTCTACTTTAGAGACATATTAGGAAGGCAAACAGCACAACTGCAAATTGTAATGCTTCCTGTTTATCACTGAAATGACCTAGGCTTACTAAATCCAGTTTTGTTTTGTTTTTTAAAGTTAGATACCATTTTGCACTCATTACACCATTACATATTATGAATATTTTGATTGAAGGGGTTATAGCATAGTAAAATTGGTATGAACAGGTTAAGAATAAGTCTCATTAAGCTTATGTCTAATTCTAATGTGATATGAAATTCCCATGTTCATAATATGGTTAAGTAATTATTTTCATAAAAGAACTATAAGAATTATTGCTCATCTGTGCTCCTGCTTGTCTCAGAAAGGTAATAAAATGTCAGTACAAGAGGTCACTTTTTGTTGTATTGATTACTATAATTCTCCCTCAACCGTTTTCTCTACTCAGTATATCCGGTGTATGAAAGCTGTAATATATAGACAATATTCAAATGCCAGACTTCTGATTTCACACTTGCTCATGGGACTAATATAAGCATAACATCCTGTCCAATCTTTCCTAGCAACCTCCAAATTTTGTCCTGCCTATTGGATGGAGTCTTTTCCTTTAACTGTCTCATTCTCTAGGGTCATCAAATCATGATGATTCACTGG
This sequence comes from Podocnemis expansa, assembly GCA_007922195.1. Classification (NCBI taxonomy): domain Eukaryota; kingdom Metazoa; phylum Chordata; order Testudines; family Podocnemididae; genus Podocnemis; species Podocnemis expansa. Next base: position 11,027,685 of record ML682040.1, on the reverse strand, counting down.
GTTCTGCTTCTTTCTCACATAAAATCACAAAGGAAACTGACTTTGCATGTAGCTGCTACACGTAAAGTTACAAAGAGACATTGTCTAGAAGGTTGATAGAGCTCCAAGTTTGCCACCCATTATTTTTCATAGTATTGATTTCCAAAGTCCATGGAAGCTTTTAACACATTTTTTTCACACTCATGAATAAATTTGAGATTGTGAATAATTTCTCAGTTTTATCCTTTGTGGGGTGCGTGTGTGTGTGAATGTTTCAGGCAGTGATCCTGTTCTCTGCAAACTTGTGTTCATACGTGTTTACAAAATAGTTTACATCAACCAACTTCAATTCTATGGATTTGTCTTGAATTTTTTACTTGCTATTCATTTTTCATGGTATATCATGACTCCTCTAGACCAGTGGTGGGCAAACATTTTTGCCCCAGGGCCACATCCACTGCATAGGGGGCCACACACAGTAACAACACATTGGGGAAGGTACAGGCTTTATATAATAAATAAATAATAAATAGAAAATAATAGATACATGAGCATAAAATAAATACATGGTTAATGATGAATAAAATAAGTATTTTATTTATAAAATTAATAAAATAAAAATAAATAGAAAATAAAATTCCAGCACTGCTGGGAAATGGGGGAAGTGATCACTGTGCCCTGGCCAAGATGCCTCTGAACCCCTGGGAGAAAGGGGTGAAGCCAAGAGGGGAGAGCACATCTGCCATGCTCCAGGCAGGACACAGCTGGGACCTGGGGGGCTGTGATTGCTGTGCTCCAGCTAGGGCATTGGTGGGCCCATATGTTAGAAGAGAGATTGGCCTGGGAGGGGGGAGTGTCAGTAATGTACCAAGCTGCCAGCTTGACCCAAGGGGCAGGCCAGATGAAAGGCTCACAGGCCGTAGTTTGCTCACCTCTCTTCTAGACCATATGGTATTTTTTGACTCACAGTATGATGCCGTATGTCAAATACTGCATTTCTGTAAAACCATCACACAAACCTCAAATAAGCAAACAATATGCAATTCGGCTAAATCCTTCATGGTTAATAATAAATAAATTATAATCAATTAGAAGATGATAGAGTATTGTTGGTATACCTGCAACTGTGCTGCACCCTGGAGTTTTGGGTTAACAGTCAAAGGAAAAATCGTCTCATCAGAGTTCAGTCTGGTTTTGAGGTAAACAGTAAATTGGTCAACATTTATTTGCAAGGCTTTCAAATCTTTTCAACTAATCTAAGTTGAGTTTTTTAAGAAGCACTTGTTGAATTTATTCATTGAACTTTTAGTAATCATTTTGTATAACTCTACACCAGTTCATATAAGTATAGCCTACAAGTTTCAAGGGAGTAAATTCTAATAGTCTTATTCATACTGAGACATGAATTTCTACCCAAAGCGCTCCACTGACATCAGTGGAACTGCTTATAGGTTATGATACCAGTCAATGCAAGGGCATCATCTAGCCCAAGGGAACTTGTGTTCAAACAGCAAAGTAATATTAATAAACAACTTCGGAAAAGGGATTTTGTATAACAATTTCATATTGTTCAGTATCCTGTAATTATATGTCCACCTCCTCTTGCTAAATTTCTCATGATCCATTCCACTGACTATCAAGCACTATGATTATTAGACTTCTGTTAGGCTTGAAGGTTTTCTGAGTATTCCCCACATATGTGTATTAGATATAGAAGATTACCTTGGGAGTTTTATTTTATATGGCCACCAGTAAATGGCCAATGACTTAGAATGACAGTATAATTCTCCTGAATCCTATTACCTGATTAAAATGTTTTTAATGAGTGTTATTAGGTGCCATTAATATTACTTGCTAACTCTTTGCACCCATTCCCTCTGGCTTTCAGTTTTATTGGCTGACTGTCCAAAAAGATGTCTATTGGAACGAGACAAGAGACCGGTGGGAGAAAAGTATGTGATCATGTAATCAGAGATGATCAGAATGCAGAGGATTGAAAAATGGCTTCACAGGCAACTTTAATTCTGGCATTTCCTAACTTTTGAATGCTTGACTTTGCAGGCCATGTTCTTTTTTGTGTGTAATACTGCAAATAATGTCCCAAGAGGAAGTAAAGAATGCAGTCAAATCCAAAGGAAAAAGAAAATCATAGATGACACTGTATTCTCATCATATCACTAGGACCAAAATTACTAATAGCACTATGTTTTCACTGGCAATAATTTTGAAAAAGTTTCCTCTCCTTATAATGTCATTACCAACAACTTTTCGTTGCAGTTCACATCTACCACTGTGCAGCTGGAAATAGACTGTCAGTGAATACTACTGTAAGAGTCAGTGGTCAAAATACCACTTTACATGGCAGTTGCAACATCAAATACTGAGCCATGTGGGATAATTCAAAGCAAATACTGTATGCCTATCCATGAATCCTTCAGCATCTGTGACAAAAAATGTATTTAGAGAATTTATAGTTTGAAAGAACTGTGTTAACTGCACTGATGCTTTATTTTCATCAAGTATTAGTTATGCAGATGGCCTACTTAGCAGTTCATTAATACATTTTGTTTTTTAAAAAAACATTTCTAAGGGAGCTAATGAGTATGGCATTCTACTCAGGAAACCAGCTCAGACCTAGCAAAGCAGCATGATCCACTGAGTCCCTGTCTGGGATTGGTAGAACAAATTTAGAAGACAAAGGAATTTGACTGTTAGAGGCCTTTAAGAAAAGATTGGAGACTGTGATCTGAATGAAGTGTTGCTGGGTTATTTGAGGTCCCTGAACAGTAGGAGGCGAATGGAAAATTGGGAGAAAGGGAACCTCAGATGAAGAATTGAAAAAGATGAGTAAGTTCAGAATTGAAATGATCTTAGATAAATAATCATGCTCTTATGTGCTTCTCTGACCAAATCAAACCCATACCACTTGTTAAAGGTTCCCTCTTGGACTGCCAGTTCACACAGAGAAAGGTAAAAAGCATGGGCATAGATGAGAACTAAATTATATAAAGCCAAGGAACATCCATTTTTCTGAGGAATAGATTTTGGAAAAGGTTAAGAAGCATTCTGCATAGATTATGATGATGCCAAATAAATGTAGTAATAAATAGTTTTCTTGGCTATTGCTAAAGGAAAAACTATTTAGAATTTCTCTAGTGTAACAAAAAGAAAATCATCTGGACTCAGCATGCCAAGAAATTGCATCTTATTTGAAACTTCAAGAGGAATCACTACAGATGTCTAAAATGGGTCAAAACTCATTCAAAGTCTATAGAACATGGTTTAGGGCCCCTGATTGATGTGGCTATCTGCAACATATGTTAAATGTGACTGTCTAGGGGTGTATTATCATGTTATTCTTTCAGATGTGTTTCTGACTATTTGAATATTTTATTTACCCAGTCACACGTACACACACAGAATGTGACCAGCCACCATCTTTTTACACAAGAAAAAGCAGAGAACTCCAAAGAACATCAAAAATAGGACTTGCCGCCTACAGCTGCTAGGCTCCCCTCTAAACTACTAATCAGTGTACAGACAGCACCAAATGTTAGCAGTTGTAAATAGCATTAAACTGTCAGGGCCGTACCAGAGAAGCACAAGGGAGGTTGCTCATAAGTGTCATGGCCACTCATCTGCTGTTTGAGCTCCTTGCCTATGAGATCTTGGCTATGTCCACACATACATCATTATTTCGAAATAACCCATTTTGAAATGAGTTATTTTGAAATATAATCCTTATTTCTAAATAAGTTAATTCGAATTAACAGTTTGTTAATTCGAATTAAGGGAAAACCTGCTTTCGAAATAGCTGTTGTTTTGAAATGGTTATTTCAAAACAAGGCCGTTGGGACATGTTGTTTCAAAACAGTTGTTTCAAAACAATGGTGTCATTTCAAAACAACATGTCCAAACGCCGTTGTTTCGAAACAACCATTTCAAAACAATGGCTATTTTGATTACACGCAAGGTTTAACGGTTTTGAAATAACGGCCGTTATTTCGAAACAATGAGTCCCGTTATTTCAGAATAATGGTGTGTTGTGTGGACATGCCGCTTCTTATTTTGAAACAACCTCTGTTGTTTCGAAATAAGAAGCCTGTGTGGACATACCTATCAAGGATAAGAAAACCCTGTCTAATATTTCCACTGAAGAACATATGGCATAAACCTATTTAATTTGGTCATGCATCATTTGTTATTTAATGCACCTGCTTTTCCAAAGGAGCTTCTTGTATTTATACAATAAGATCACTTTTTCAGCTAAGTTTTTATCAACAGGTTCGGTTTTCCTTCTTTATCTCTGGCCTTTTTTATTGCACATCTATGAAAAGTAACACCATCTTCTTTCAATGCACAAATGGCACCGATTCTTCCTTCCTGTATCAGGTAGAGGACAATATTCTAAGGGTATGTGTGGCACTGCAAATTTGCAGCCTGCAGGTGTCAGGGTGAACTCATTAAGTATTTGAACTCTGTTTAGACTGGGGTCTTTGAACAGAAATGGGAAAATGAAAGACAACAGGGTCTTCATCCACACTAACAGGTATAATGCTCCTCATTGCTATCTTTACTGTCCTCTCCTCCAAATAAATAATACCTCATAATATTTATGGGCAATCACAGCAGAAAGGTTAAGGACTAAATGGATATGGAAGTGAACGGATGAAACTCTCTCAGCTCAGAGGCAATAGTTCAGCACAGTTGAGGGAAATTGGAAGAGGCTCTGTGAATTTTGAATTACCCCTATCCATGCACTGGTAAGAAAATGTCAGTCTTGCAGACTACATCGATAATGGGCATTGGACCAGGACTCAGTAAGCTTGTATTATAGGATGTGTCTACATTCATGTTGGCATGGTTGTCACTTCCAGATTGACTTTGTGGAATTGATTGAGCAGCAGTGGAGACCTGCTCAATTGGTCTGGAAACTGACTTGATAAGTCCACCCCCTCAAAAAGATTAATGCTACATTGATGAGAGGGAATTTCCCATCCCTACAGCACATTGGGGACGCCACACAAGTTAGAATTTTGGAAGTTGATGGGGGATACAAAAGCCATTCTACATAGCTTGCATATTTCCTGTTGACTGCCACTCAATTTCACTGGGAGTGTAGACCAAGCCATAAAACTGCAGGACTGGTCAGGATTTTGAGATGTCTTCTAGTCCATTCCCCTGCACTCAAGGAGGACCACATATTATAGGAACCATTCTTCACAGGTGTCTGTTCAATCTACTCTTAAAAATCTCCCATGGCAGAGATTCCATAACTTCCCTAGGCAATTTATTAACTACCTTGGCCATTAAGTAGTTTCCCCTAATGTCCAGCCTAAATTGTTCTTGCTGCAATTTAATCCCAATCCTTCTTGTGCTATCCTAAGAGCATGGGAAGAAATTTGCCCTTCCTCCTCTTCGTAACAACTTCTTAGTACTTGAAAATTGTTATCACATCTCCCTACAGTCTTCTCTTCTCCTGACTCAACAAACTCATTTTTTTCAATCTTCCTTCACAGGTGGTGATTTCTAGACCTTTAATTACTTCATTGTTCTTCTCTGGACTTTTTCCAGTTTGTCCATATTTTTTCTGAAATATAGTGCAGAGAATGGGATGCACTACTTCACCTGAGGTCTAATCAGCACAGAGTAGAGCAGAAGAATTACTTGTTGGGTCTTGCTTGAAGCACTCCTGCTAATACATCTGAGAATTATATTTGTTTTACAACAGTGTTAGACTAACTCATGTAGTTTATGATCCACTATATCCCCAGATCCCTTTCCACAATGTTGAATTCTACTTTGAGATTTACCTCGGGCTTGGTGGGTGACACTGGACATGTTTCACTTTTCTATTTCAAATTACCCCAAAATGTAAAATGGAAGTACTTCTTCACACAACATTGTCTGGCTATGTGTACACTTACAAAATTAATTCAAAGTAGTTAATTTGAAATAACTACTTCAAATTTAAATCAAAGTTATTATTTTGAATTAGGAGTCAAGTGAAGACTCTAATTAGAAATAAAGTGGGCTTTATTAATTTGAACTAGAGAGTCTTCACTAGACTCTCTAATTTGAAATAATGGAAGGCAGGCAAAAGAATTGGCAAATTAGTTCAAATTAAGCCTATTTTGTGGCTTAGAATGGCTTAATTCAAACTAATAACTTTGAAGTAAACATTACTTCAAAATAAAAGGAGGTTTTATTATTTTGAAGTAGTGATTCCTTAGTTCGAATTAAGGAACCGCTTAATTCAATATAATAAAATGCCTCCTTGGCCAGGGAATAAGTTATTTTGACTGAAGCTTCCTTAATTCGAATAGCTTGTGAGTGTACAGATACCATCTGGAATTTATTGCCATGGAATGTTAAAAAGGCCAAACTATAAGTGGGTTAAAAATACTAGATTAGTTCATGGAGGATGGGTCTATCAATGGCTATGAGACAACCCAATGCTAAGGGTGTGCCTAACTATCTGACGGCCAGATGCTCAGATTATGTAACTGTAGATGGATCACTTGAAAATCACCCTGTTAGATGCCACAAAAGGAATGAATAGGACATTGGCCACAATTGAAAGGCAAGTACCAAAGGGGTAACCTTGTTAGTCTAGTACAGCAAAACAAACAAGGAGTCCTGTGGCACTTTTAAAGACTAACAAATTTATTTATTGCATCAGTTTTTGTGGGAGAAAATCCCAATTCTTCAAGCATCTGAACTGGGATTTTCTCCCATGAAAGCTCATGTGATAAATACATTTGTTAGGCTTTAAAAGTCCTTCAGCACTCCATATTTATTGGACTAGATGGATCATACTGGTCTAACTCAATGTGGCCATTGTTATTGGATAATGATTCTTACTCTTTTATTTGTAAAATACTTTGGGTATGTCTACACTGGAGCCTTAACTTGACTTAACCTCCCTTAATTCAACCTAAGGAACTCCATGGCCAAATTGGGCTTTTATGAAGTTGACTTAAGCTTTTGCTTAAGTTGACATCATAACACATGCTCCTAAGATTGACTTAAGCTTTAAGTTGACCTAGGACGGGCCCAGGCCCCACCTCCTGCCCACTCCCAGCCCCAGTCTTGTTCCTGGAACCCAGTCTGGCCCAGCCACCACAGGCTGGGAGCAGAATTCAGCCCCAAGCCCCTTGCTGCAAGGGGTTCAGGGGGGAAGCCAGCTCCTGCTGCCTTTGGCAACTGGCTGGGAGCCCGATCTGGCTCCCAAACCCTTGCTGCTAGTGGCAGGGGCTAGGAGCCAGCTCCCATTGTCCACAGCAAGGGGCTTGAAGCCTGTTCTTTTTCCCAGCCCTTTGCCAGAGGCAGCATGGGCTAGAAGCCAGCTCCTAGCCCCCATCCCTTGAGACTGATGGCAGGGGCCGGATTGGGGTCCCAGAGCTGGATTACACCCCAGGAGAGGGCAGGGGGTGGGTCCTGAGCCCGGCCCAGGATATGTCTACTAGTATAGATGTACCCCTAAGTCAGCTTCAGAAGGCTGAGTTAAAGTGAAGTGAAGCTGATTTAAATAGCCCCCAAGTGTAGACATAGCCTTTGAGATCAATGGATGAGAGGTGTTATAAAGAGGTAAGTATTGTAATTCTTGTGATTATTGTTCTCTTTTTATAAACAAAGACAGCTTTGAGTGGCTGAGTTGTTGGCGATGACTCAGTCAACTCATAAGTATTTATTTTGTGTCCTTTTAAGAAAAGGTGAATGTTATCTTAGTTCAAAAGCAAAAAAAAAAGCAGGTACCTCCTCTATGGTTCAGAATGAATTTTATGGTGAACCCAAATAATATTTGTACACAGAAGAAATAAAAAGGAATTTTCTCAGTCCTTCCTGATAAAAAATGATCATATCAGGGTTCTAATACAATTGTTTGAGAATTTAGGAAGCTCATGATTATTTTTCTGTACTCTCTCCAACTAAAATGTTGTGTTCTTCACAAGTAGTTCTTTTTCCCATTGGTGTGAATCCCAAGAGTGCATTAAATAATACACTTCTAGTTGTAAAACAGATGGAAAAGTGTTTAAAAAGGTGCCAGGTTTATTTATGGAAGCATGAAATTGAATTTAATAGGTGAATTTTGCCAGCATGAAATGTGAACTCTCAAAACAGGAAGTGGTTTTTATTGCTTATTTATTTTATTACCGGATCAGCTGCCCAGAACTGTAGAATCTTTCCTCTCAGGAATTATTTACTTTCCAGCTCTGAACCAGAACATCATGACCAGTGGTTTGCTACATCTTCTGGCTGCCAGATTCTCAACTATAAACATATGCTATGCTGTCTATCTCGGATGATCTTCTGCAGATTTATACAAAGAACATTTTACCGTTAGATTTGTTTCTTAATTTAATACAATGTGAACTGAGTTGGTTGAGCCAAGAGAAAGATGGAGGACTTCCTTTCAGCTCCTGGTAGCTATTTAATTAGTAATAGGCTATTTCTTTAAAGAGAGCAAAATGTTTATTTACTCTGCCATAGAGGCAGTTTAGCTGTGCAAAGACGGACAGTATTTGGGAGGGCAGCACGTAAGGAACATATCCTCTGTGATGCAGTGCCCCCTTCACAGAGTCTGACTTTGTAGCAGTGCTCAGGTGCAGTTGGTGAATTCCTGTTTTACACCAGTACATTAGTTCCTTACCCTTTCCCTGTAAATCTGCCCAAAGACCAGTCCTCTGACTCGCGCTGGGAGGTGAGCCTGAGCTGTTAGCCCTAAATGTCAAACTGGAGAGTAGTAAACATGGTGAAGAGTACATTAAAATCTGTAGATATGATTTTGGAAGAGGCATCATCTTGTTTTGTGGATTTACAAGCACAATTCGAGAGTTGTAATTAAATGTGACCTCAAATGCTCACATGTGGTCATTGAACTACAAAATCTGCAAGCCAAAATAGCTCATATTTTGCAAAGATCTTGTTGTCAATAATGCACACATTCTGCTGCATGACATGTAAACATCATTCCTACTCTCTTCACTGAACTGGAGAACTGAGGATCTGAAAGTTAGGTGACTTTTCCAATGCAGCACAGTAGATCAGTGTTAGAATGAAGTTTAGAACCAAATTTCTGAGTCCTGGTTCAGTGCCTCAACCAATAGATCAGGGTCTCAAATTCAAATCACCACCAAGGCTGCATGAGGACTAGTAGAGGGCTGCATGAGGGCTAGTACATTAGCCCGAGGGCCGCACCACTGAAACCTTTCCATACAATGATATTGCCAATATCGGTAACAATAGTGTATTTGCAGGCCACAGGAAATAGCTTTAGGGGACGCATGTGGCCGCATGTTTGAGACCCCTGCAATAAATTATAATGCCCCCTACACAAGTCAATGTTGCACCTTCTGAAGTAGCACATGCAGAAGGCTCAGTGCAAAGGTGCCATGTGCACACATGTTCAGCTTGGGGTAGGCACACACGAAGGCATATTTACTCACAAAGCCCTGTCATATGTACCTTCATTAAATGCTTTCAACATGAAACTCATGCGTAAACAGTTTTCCATGTGAGCATTTAAAAATCTGAGCCTTGATCTTTCTGTCTCCTACTACCAACTATAAGTATGGCTTGAAGACAGTAAGGGGCACTAAAGCCTTGATACAAAGCCTACTGCCGTGAGTGGAAACGGCTTTGAATCAGGCATTCATTTTTCTATGAAAAGCACGAGTGGTGTGCTGCTGTTATATTTTCTAGTTTTAAGGCTAATATCAATTGACTTACAATCACACCACACCACACTTTATTGTGACTGTCCTTAGTACATATGTCTTTTCAGTGCTTGGAATCCAAACCTAGCATTATTTTTGAGGGTGATGTGTACAGTATTTAGAAAACATTTTTGATATAGAATGCTTTGTCAACATGTAGTTCCATGTAACGGCAAAGACATACATATAGCCATTCTTTTTTAAAATACTTATGCCAAAATTGACAGCTTTTAGTGCCTGATGTTTGCATAATAACAAGTACAGCAAATGTTTTCAGACCTCAGATTAATTTTAGGTGTAATTTAGATTCATCAATGTATCACAAGCCAACTTCTGACATGTATCAGACTCAATTAGATATTTTTGGAGTTTTGTTTCTTGATGACTGATTGTTCCGGTTTAGCGCAGCATACAGTATCTAGCAGATCTGGTAATTCTTTCAAATATGAGAGTAAGATTCATCTTTTAGTTGTAGCCAAAATTCCTCTGCAGTTTTGTGTAATGGGTTTGAAAGCTCTTGTGCATTTAAAGAAAATCCTTTCAACTTACTCTGGTGTCCTGCTTTATGTTTCATATTGCTTTGAACTTACTACCTCTCAGCAGAGTCTTGGAACTTCAGTTTGGGAGCATTTAGAGCTAATGATTAAATGTATAATGAAAAAAAAAACACTTTGATGTTGCCAGAAGCAATTAATATCCCCCCCTTTATACACAAAAGGTTATAAAAGTATGTGTTATGACAAAGCAAATGGCTCAGTGAATTCAAAATATGTTAACTGAATTATAAAGGATTATTATTACTTGACGGAAAAAAGGGTTTCGATCAAACTTTCTCCACAGTGAAAAATGCTGTGATTAATTTTTGGAGTCTTAATGCTTATGGGAGTGAAAAGATGACTATGTTGTTTGTTGCAGAAAGCCGTCCTCCAGGTGGCTTCATTCAGAAATAGGTATCCATTGGGAAGTGGTTAGCGTGCCTGGACAAATAAAGGTGGGGTTTTATGGGGTATTTTTATAACTTTACAGGAGCCATCAAGAACGATCTCATTTGCACACAAGTATTCAGACTCTTGCATGTTCTCTGCACAGATTCCTGTTTGCTAGCTGAATGTTACAAACAAATGGAGAAATGTGTGGTATACTGTTATTCCCAATCTTTTTAAGGTAGAGCTTCTCACACTTGTTTCATTGAATCCATGTGCTGCAGACAACAGATGTTATTACTATATAAATCACCCTCTACAGGAGGCCTGGGACTAGAAGTCAGGGATGCATCTTCAAAAGCACCTTTTACCTGTTAGTCGTCGTAGGTGCTTTATCTTTGTTGTGGGCCATCTGCTAGATTGAGGGAAAGATCACATACACGCAGTATGTTGGGTGGGTTTAACCGTCAAAAGAGAATATAAGAGATGGAATTTAAAAAAAAAATGAAGGAAGATGAACTGAAAAAGAGGGGAACTTGAAGAAACACAGCAATATGTTGAACAGATTCAGTCCTAAAAGATCCAGCTGGAGGGAGTTATTAATCTGAGGCTTTGTTTCTATTTTGCTTTCTGAATTAAGTAATATTCTTATTACAGCAAATTAAATTAATATTTGTATAGTATTTGCGAGAAGTATTAGAAAGTTTAATGTTCATCTACCTAAACAGGGATGAGAGCACTATCTCACTAAAAAACAATCTGGAAATGCCTTCAGTCAAAAATCAACCATAAACTTTTCTGATTGTTCACAAACACGGTTAACTTTCTTAAAAACAAAAAAAATATTTTCATTCTCTTCCGATCTCCTCTGAGCCAAAAATCAATCAGCTTCTGGATACAAGATGAATCAGAGTTATATGACTAGTGGAATTTCTTACGTACTCCTGTAGATATGTGGTTTGCAAACCGTCAGTACATTTATGGGTTCAATTTTGGATATGGCACAAACTAAAAAGTTAAAGAAACGAAAACCCATCATGTGGTTAATGAAGCATGGTTTGACTTGAAATGAAATGTTTCATTTTATTATGCTTTTTTCTTTAAAAATATTTTTCTTTAAAAATAGTTAATAAAAAAATGCCATTTCTAAATAAGGCACTAAGACTATTTCATTTAAAAATATCAAAATGAAACATTTTAAAGATCTTTTTGATTTGCTAAAAACCACTGCAAATTAACAAAGTTCCAGTCTATCTAACTATGCTTTTTGTTTTCAGTTTTGGTTTGGTTTGATTAGACCTTTTTTTTTTCTGTTTTTGTGGGGCAGGGGGAGCTTTGGTCAAAAAAAAAATCACCCCAATCTAGTTTCATGTGTGACATTGTGAGTTATAATCTGAGAGGTCTTTGTGTTTGTAAAATTAAAACTGACTATCTATTTTAAAAAAACCTAATTACAGAGATGTTGCATCTGCAGCTAGCACTAATTACGTGTCGACACTGACTGGCTTCCGGGCATCATCTCCCAGTGCTTCCCTCCTGCATCCTATGAATTTCCCTTCAAGTTCCATATAAATTGTATTTTGACTTTTAACAGTTCTTTTTCTGGGGGGGGGAGGTCTTTTTTGCTACCATTTGCTGGCTTGCTGGGAACACAAATTACTAATACTTGACTAACCGTATGGATATGGACTTTTCTACCACCCTGATGCAAATCTCAGATTCTTTCAAGTATGCTGGTCTTCAAGCCAGACTCTCATTTGTGTGACCCATCATTTTTGGTGGGGAGCTTGCTTCCAGTCAAGTTTGAAAGCCGTGTCAGTCTAGTTCAGCAAAATAAACAAGGAGTCCTGTGGCATTTTAAAATCATCTGATGAAGTTGGATTTTCTCCCGTGAAAGCTAATGCAATAAATAAATTTCTTATTCTTTAAAAGTACCACAGGATTTCTTGCTTGTTTTACTTCCAGTCAGTTGTTGCCTTCGTTCAGCTGCACAGCCTTGTTTTTAGTCCCTGCACTGCAAACAGACCATGTTTCTTCTGACTCTGCTACCTCAGATCAGATGGTGGCTGAGGCTTTTTTTAAGTCCTACTTTTTCTGGCTGTGGGTCTCTGTCCAGATGTCAGTTTTGTTTTGTGTATGCAGTCTGTTTCAACCAAGCCATGCCACAGTGTTGTTATCAACAACGTTCAAGATATAAGACTGAGTCGCTTTTCAGTGTTCAGCAATATGTGTCATGGTTTGTGGTTGCCCAAATTGAGATAGTGGACTGTAGTCACTATGTAGACACCATCCCCTATGTCAGTTGTCTTCATTCAGTTTAACATCCACCACTGCCTTAAGTCTATAGTCATCTCATATAACTGTGTCCCACTGCAGTTTTGGATGGTTGCCTGCTGCTACTGAGATTAAAAAAGACTCAAGAGCTGTGCTTGGTGTAAATACAAGACTGTGTTTTTCCTTTTATGCAGATCCATACCTCTTTACTATATGTCTTGTAGTGGCCACCCTGATGGTGGCTCTACATTGTTACAATTAACACCACACCTTTGCCATTGCTTTCTATGGCTATTTGACTGTTTGCCTCAGAACTGCCCACCAGTGCATAGTGACCTCTGGTCCTTGACTCATTTGCTGTAAGCAACTGCTTGATTAACCCGGTCTTCTCTTAACTGCTTTTGAGTCCTGTCTGTCATTTCCCTGCTGGGCCCCAGCCCCTCAGATCTGTTATCAAGTACCTTTTAAGGTATATATGTCTACATACTTCATGGAAGTTAAAATCCTAGCCTGGCTTGACAGACGGAGGCTAGCAAGACTCATGTTGGTGCTCTGAAGATAGTGGTGCAGACACTACTTTGAAGTTGTGGTTCAGGCTGGTGCTCAAGCTTGGAGGCGTGGGGCGCGGTGGGGTTTCAGAGCCCAAGCCCCCACCTGAGCCATAGCTTTCAGCACTGTCTACATGGCTATTTACAGACCTCTAACAGGAGCCCTGCTAGGCCAGGTCTGTCAAGCTGGCTGGGAGGCTTGTTTCTAAGGGCTGCATAGATATACTCTTAGAAGAAATGGGGCCCAGCTCTCCTTCGCATGTTGGGTATACCCTTGTTTGGCATAAGGGCAGGGCCACCCCAGGAAATTACAAATTGGAGAGAGCCAAAAGACAGTTCAGAGTCCAGAAATGGAGTGGGTTGAGAGCTTCAGGGAGAGGATGCCCTGGAGATAAGAGTTTCCTAGTGAGCAAAAACAGTGAGAGTCCTGTGGCACAGTAGAGACTAAGGCCATGCCTACACTAGGAAAAGTTAGTTTGAATCTGTTAATTCAAACTAATATGTCTAAGTTTTGTTTGAACTAAACTCAAACTTATTAGTTCAAATTAAAAACGTGGACTAATTTGAACTAACGTTAGTTTGAATTAGACCACTTTGTTAATTTGAACTAACTGCACTTAGTTTGAACTTAAGTTTAAACTAAGGGTTAATCATTGTCTACATGGTCCTTAGATCAAACTAACAATTGAACTAAGGGTTTAGGTCGAATTAACCAGAAGGTCTTACTAGTTTGAACTAAGCTTTCATTAGTTCGAATGAAGGAATTCCTTAGTTCAAACTAATGAAAGCCTAGTGTAGAGAGTTTGAATTAAGCCTCAATAACTCAAACTAATTTGCAAATGTAGACATGCCCTAAAAGATTTCTTCAGGCATAAGCTTTTGTGGGCTCCAACCTACTTTGTCAGACGCAACTTCTGTACACAGACTAACATGGCTACCTGTCTGGAAATTCCTAATGAGCAGTTTCACTGATTGTTTCTTTTCTTTGTCCCCATCTAAAAGTTATGTTGAAAATGTCCATTATTTTTCTGTAATTTAAGGAACTTCCTGCTCTATCATGCTATGAATTTGCAGGCAGCTGAGGGCATAGATGCAAGCTACTGTTTGACAGAGACCAATAGCCCAATTATCCAGCTAAGTTAAATTTAAACCTGAGAAGCAATATTTCAGTACTTAGGGTTTTAGATGTTTCTGCATCTTAGAAGACAAGGGCTGAGATGAACAGCACTAAATCTTTAATTAAAGAACTTCTAGTGATGCCTACCAAGTTTATAAACAGCAAAACATTTATCAAAGTCTTTATCAGAGCTTGTATCTCTTCTTGCACTCATGAGGGTGAATTAGATGTTGACAACATTTATGATGTATGTTTCACATTTTTTTCATGAACAAATGCCGAAGATGCTGTTATCAGTAGAATCTTGCACAACTTAAATCTGGAGGCTTTTCCTGATTAAGCCTTTTTTACAAGTAATAGTGGGTTAATACAAGAGATGAGGGCTGCCTAACTGAACTGCTTCTGAATGGAAGGTGTCAGGCAGCTTTCCTGAAAAAGGTAACTGGTTACAAACAAACAAACAAAATGCCTTGCAATGACAAAAGTTACAAATGGTAAATTATTAGTTGCTCTACTCTAATCCTATTTGTTCACCATTATTCAAAGATCTGAACAGATTTCTGCTCACCTTTATATTTGCATGAATGGCCTTGATTGTCAACTCTGTTCAAGCTCTGCTTACTTTGAGTGGCGAGCAGAGACCCAGAGGGAGTTGGTGTGCCTTTCTGATTCAGAGTCTTTCAATGCAATTACAAACAGGGCTGCACAGGGCAGCCCCGGCTTTTGTCACTGGTATCAGAAAGACTGGGAGCAGTGGATCTCTTTTCTGCCATGCACCCTCTCTCCCTGGTTATTTTTGCATTTGCTACAACCCCTCTTTCTCCCGGTATTGAGCATGGACAGGGGGATGCAGCTGCTGGAGGAGCTACTCTCAACAGTTTTCCACCAGCAGATAGTTTCTGTATGCAGGCAGAAATCTCCACCAGCTTATGCCAATTAGTTAAAAGCCTACTATGTGTTGCTTACACCATGCAAAATGCCCTTAAGTGACCAGTGAATTGGCTCAGTTTATGTGGGGACTGCCATTTGCAAACACACCTATAACAAGCTCCAAATGGGGGCCATATTAGTCTACTCCAGCAAAACAAGCAAGGAGTCCTGTGGCACTTTTAAAGACTAACACATTTATTTATCTCATGAGTTTTCATCAGAGAAAAATCCCACTTTGTCAGATGCTTTGAAGATGGGGGAAAGCATCTGATGAAGTGGGACTTTTCTCCCATGAAAGCCCAAGCGATAAATACATTTGTTAGTCTTTAAACATGCCACCAGACATGTGTAACAATTCCAGCAGTACCTTACATGTGAAGGGGATACAGTAGTTAAACCTGCTCCTGTCATTGTTTCAGTGACATTGCTGATGTTTTAACACTTCAGATACATACCTCACTGTCTCTTGAAACTCTAGGAATGGAAAAGTAAGTTGTTTGTCCTGTATTTTCTCCTGTCCATAAATCCCCAGCTTTAACTGGAACATTTACATGATGTTCCCTGAATATTTTAATTATCTTATTTTGCTCCTTGCTATAGTTTTAGTATTTTCTTCCAAGGAATAGAAATTATATATACCATCTCATCAATACAATATTTTTTCTCTTCTGCTAAACAACCAATTTAGTCTGCGAAGAAGACAATATAATTTAACTTTTTTTCTAGATTGAACAATAAAAATACAATTGAAAATTAGATTTATTAAGCCAGCTGCTGCATATTAAAAGTACATTTTCTTGTACCTTTACATGATTTCTCTATCCTGTCTAAGCCCTCTCCAGTGTGAATCTGAATGTTGTTGATCATAAGATTTAGTTTATAGACTAAGTGGAATTGCCCCTTTCATTCTGCTACAATTATATCTGGCAGAGAAAAAGATTTTGTTTTATTGAAGTCTCTGAATTCAGTACTTTTTCAAATGTAGCCAAGACAATAACAAACCAACTGAGATGTCAGACTAAACTCAATGAATCCAGATTTTTTTTTCCCCTGAAAGCGAGAGTAAGCACTTTAACTGATGTTTCTTCACTAGACCATGCTAAACTCCTGGTAACCTCTGAAGGAGTAAAATATATCTTTTTCATTTATAGATTCAGAAATATCTGCCTTGGATAGACGTGAAGAAATACCAACAAACAATACGGAGGAGAATATGTAGACACTCATTACTGGATTCTTTTCATGACTTTTGGGGGTCAAAACCAAAAGAAGTTTGTCAAAATAATGAGGAAAGAGAATATGTAATGTGATTTTTCTTTGCGGTATTTTTTCTTTAACAGGTTTCAGCTTGAATTAGATTTTCGCTTTCCTTTGTGTTTTTATTTTTCTCTCCAATTACTGCATTTCTTGAGAGGATTTTGAAATAAGGACTAGTATACAAAACTCACAGCAAATCATTGAGCCATTTAAATTCTCATTGCTTAGTATCTGTAGTGCAGTAACCCTGAAAAGCCCCAGTAATAAGCAGAACCATACTGCTAGGTGTTAGTATCTGTTCAAACAACAAATACTGTCTCTGGCCTAAAAAGTATACAGTCTCAGCATAAGACTAGGGGTAAGAGATAGGGTATACAAGGAAACAATAAGACAATATTATTTGCCATGGCAGCCAGTGGTCTCAGCACACTGGATGTCTAGCCAGTCAAGGGTCAGTACTGCAGCAAAAGAGAGGTTTGGGGTAGAGTTTCAAGAGAACTATGAGGTGGCCTTTTAAATTATTGTGAAGACTTTCCCCTGAGCAGAGAAGCAGCACATAAGCATGACGGTGCTTCTTCGAAAATCTAACAGGTAAGCAATTGAAACCTGGCAAGATTGGCCTGCAGTAGGAGGTGACATCATGACAGAGAACGTGGAGACAAGGCTACATAAGGCTTTGAAGACAAGCATTTTATATTTGATGCCATGGAGAAAAGGGACTCAGTGAAAGACGCAGAGTTGACTTGGTCAAAGTGAAAGAAGGATGGATCGGTCATTAGGGCAGTACCATAGGAACTTGCTCCGTTCTCTTCTCCACTGCTGAATTCCTGTGTAACATTAGACAAGTCACTTAACATGTCCTGTGCCTCAGTTCCTCGGCTGTAAAATGGGGATAACATTACTTCTCTACCTCATGGGGCGCTGTGAGAAGAAATATATTGGAGATTCTGAGGCTCTTGGGTACTCCCTTGCATGTACCTTAGAGCTTATCTACATGGCACCTTAGACCACAGTAGCTGGGGTCTATATTGTAACAAGCACCAGAGTGTGTACCCTGCTGGCGTCCACTGAAAGTTCTCTAGTTTGCCTTAATTTTGAACACTTTCAAACAGAGCTATGTTAATGCGCACTATGGAACTTTCAGTGCATAGCAGCGGTAGCTACGTGGGCCAGTTAATGCACAATATGCCGGTGTGTGTTGGAATTTACATCCCAGCCAGTGTGGACTAAGGCCTATGCGGACAAGAGCTTTGATCGAAAGCAGCCAGGCTGGTTTCAGCAACATTATGGATGCACATGAGTAGGTCTAGACTGCATTTATTAAGGCCAGAGAAAAGGACACTGCAATAATTGAGGTATGAGATGATGAGAGACTGGAGAAGATCCTGAAGAAGTTATGTGGCTGGATAAGAAAATCCTTAATTTATAACGTTGCATAGAAAGAATCAGCAAGATTAGGCATAGCCAAAAGAGAGAGTCAAGTTGAAGGTAACGCCCAGGTTTCAATCTTGACTGACAAGGATGATGTTGTATTCTCCATGACTGAGAAAGGGGAGAGGAGGAAGCTGTGGAGAGAAAGGTGGAATTTCTCTTACAAAAGATTATTTGATAAATAAATTGGTTAGTCTTGAAAAGTGCCACCAGACTCCTTTTTTTATTAGGAGTTGGTGGATGTAATAACGTATCCTTCGCCTGTTGGCACAGAGGGGAGCTGTAATACACCTTCACCAGTGGGTTGCATCAGAACTATTTTCTACCTCTTGTGGCAGGGAAAATGTTAAGATACCAGCAAGTGAATTGACTTGGACATAGTTTGTACTTAAAAACAAACAAGCAAACAAAACAAAAAAGCAAACCAAAACTACAGAACCATACTACTGAATACCAAACCTAGTGATAATGCTACGCAAACATCTCTTTCTCCTTCACAAAAAATTTTTCTCTTTGTGTCTTGCCTGAAGAAAATCAGGGGAAGAACACATTGAAAAAGGAAAGTGTACTGGCTGCCTGAAACCATTGGAGCATTTCCGGTATGTGTTTCTCTTATTTGCCACCCTTTCATATTTCTGTGGACATGTGTAGGGAAAAGGTTTTATTGCTCTAATATTTGTAATGAACAAAATCCACACAAAGCACTGCTCATGGGAGTATGAGCAGTGGAGAATAAAAAGATATATCTGAATGCCAGTTTGTGATGTTAAACCCTAATAAAGCTTGTCTTTATGATTTTTATGTATCACCCTCCTTCAAATAAAACTTTTAGGGGAAAATAGAACATTAAAATTGTATTAATTGTATTAATTATTTTGTTTTATAGTATTATGGCAGGAGCTGGCAGGTGGCACTATTACACATAGTTTTCCAAATTCATTCAGTTAGCATGTGAACAAACATTCAGAGTTGAGAAGGCACGCTGTTGTTAGCTTGGGTTTGGACAAGGTTCTATGTAAAGGCAGCTTTGGAAGAGGGAACTATATGAACAATGAAAGTTCTGCTCTTGTCTTGGTCTCAGATTACAATCCATTCTTGAGGTAAATTTGCTCCTTAGGAACTGCACCTTGGTGTTGGGCTTAGACTCATAAAGAAAGGATTGCCTGCATGCCGATTGACCACCTTTGCTCCAGGACTGGTGTACACATGTAAATAAAACAAATTACATTTTATAAATACCCAGATTTTATTACTGATTTCTTATCATCTGGGGCTATGCCTACACAACAAAAGTTAATTTGAATTAACAAAGTCAAACTAATAAATTCAACCTTAATTCGAACTAAATCTGACTTTAGTAAATTGAATTAAGTAAGTGCACTAATTCAACTTAAATGTTAAGTCAAATTAGTTGCCCTTCGTAAATTCAAAATCTCTGCCCTAATTTGAATGTATTTAGTTCAAATTAAGGCTCAGTACTGGTCTACACTGCCCTTAGTTCAAACTAAGACTTGAACTAAGCACTTAGTTCAAACTAAATGCAGGTGTTATTAATTTGGACTGAGATTTCATCAGTTTGAATTAAGGAATTCCTTAATTCGAACTAGTGAAAATCTATGAAGGACAGGGGCTAAGTTAGTTCTAATTAAGTCTCCTTAATTTGAACTAGCTTGCCAGTGTAGATGCACCCCAGGAAGCAGACCTGTAAGGCCTCATTTATGTGCCACAGCTTGGCAGAAAGTAGCAGTATAAAGATTGGCTATAAACACAATTGTAAGTGTATTTATAAAAGGAACACTGAATAGAAAACTATTCTGCTGATTTAAGCAATAACTAAAATAATTAAAATAATCTATTCAGTTAGTTTGCTGATTTAGAAGCTTGGGTTCAATTCAGCCTGTTGTTCATTGTTAATATATATTTGTGCAGAGAAATTTCATTCACATGCATGTTTGAAAAAACTGAATTGCATACAATTAGTTGTGATTCATTTATTCAAGAAAATAAAACATACATAGTCCTGTGACTATTTAAATGATGTAGTATTTGTGCTATTTTAATATGATTAGAGGCAGGTCTCATACTGAATTCATTTTTTTTACATATTTTCTTTGCTTTTTAGGTAATAATGTTTATAGTCAGAATTGAAGATTAAAATAATCACAGAAAAATGGGGGTAAAATATGGTAACATTTCATGTAATGGTATCTTATATGCAGCTGTTCTGAATTACTTTACTTCTTCATCAATGTATTCAGAAGTTTTTTCTTGCAGTTTAGACATGTGGGGGCTTTTAAACATTCACAGTATAGCAAATTGCAGATGAATTGCTCCATAAGGGTATTTTAAAAAAACATGCCTCATGAGGTATATTGCTGAAATTATAGTATGAAAAAAAAAAAAAACTGGAGGAAATCTCGACCTAATGGAATCAGCATTTAACTACTGTAACAGTAGTCACATTATATAAAGTCCAAACCTTAATACATTTCATCTCTCCTTTTTGTTGAAGCTCTGTCTTAAGTAAACCAGCCAATGCTAAGAATTGTTGATGCCTTTCTGACCCCCTTAAGATGTTTCTTCAAACAGTAATTCAAACCTTGTCTTTACTACTGACGAGTGGGTTTTTTATTTTTATTTCTATTTTTTATGTTGTTTTTATTTTTTATGTTATTTATTTATTTATTTGGTACCTCAGTAAGTAACATATTACAGTTATCTTGAGGTGAAACACAGAAGAAAAGGCACACTGGTTTTCCTGCGCAATCTATACTTCCAACCTTTAGGTAGTGCTGGCTTGCTAACTAAAATACAATAGTTACACTTTTATTATTCTTTACTCTTTGTGTAAAATCCAGAGACACTGAGTTAGCATCGTCTTCAGCACTTTACCACTGAGTTGCAAGAGGCTACTATTTGTGTATTCTCCTTCACATGATTGTGTAAAAACATTTTAAGCCAACACAGTAACCTGTCAAATAGGCATGGGCACATAGTATGTAAAAATTGGCTTTTCATTACAGCTTCTTGAAATACTTTGAATAAAGAGCTTCTTTGATTCAAATCTGAAATTTTGTGGAAAATTCTTGACATTGTTGACAATTTTTCTTAACATTTTTTAATGATTATGGCTTCATTCCAATATACACAAATATGTTGAGGCTAATGGGACTATTATTATTTCCATTATAATACCATATGGAGGTGCCAACTAAAATCAGGCCCTCACTCTACTAGTACTAGTACTAGTATTGTACAGAGACCAGGGGTTAAAGTATAATTTGGGGGCTTGTGGAACCCTCCTAAATTTCCAGGCCCCCCTCAACAGGTCTGGGGCCCCCCTCATGTAGGTCTGGACCCTGCTCATGCAGGTCCAGGCCCCCCTCACATACCCCTGCAACTGCCCTCAGTATCCATTCCCCTGTCCCCAAAATCCACCCCAGCCCCCAATACCCATTCCTTGGTCCCCAATATTCCCCAGACTCCAATACCCACCCCCAAAATTCACCCCCAGTCACCAATATCCACACCCCTGCCCTCAATACCCACCCACAACGTGAGCCAGGCTGCCCCAGCACTTATTGGCAGTAGCACGCTGGGCCAGGAGACAATCCTTCCTGCAGGCTGTGCTTGGAGGTTTTTGCCTCCAAAAGCAGCCTGCACATGCACAGGAGAGCTGGGATTCCCCCTAGCCCCACTTTCCTCTGCCTGCCAGAATGTGGAAGAGTGGTGTTCTGGGGCCTGCTATTTTTAGGGGATCAGCGTTTGGACCCCTAAAATAGAAAATGGAGCTGGAATGCTGCATTCCAAGGCCCACTGTTTTTAAATGGTGGGCCCCGGAACACAGCGTTCCGGCTCCATTTTCCATTTTTAGGGGGCCAGGAATGCTGAGCTCCTAAAAATAGTGGACCCCGGAACAGTGTTCTACCCCATTCTAAGGAACTTCAACCCCTGACAGAGACAGAGAGAGCCTTGCCTCAAGGAATTTCAGTCTAAATTGACAAGACAGACAAAAGGTGTGAAAAAGGAAGTATCACCCAAAATATACGAGTGAGTAGCAAGGAACAAAGAGGTTAAGCTGATTTCCTAGGGTCACAGAGGAATCACATAGCAAAGCCAGGAAATAAACCCAGTCCAGTGTTAGCAAAGCCATTTCCCCTATTCAATACTATTTCCCTGCTGTAACTATAATATAATATTTGTCTTTCTACTTGTTCATCTGCTAGCTTAGTGATTCTTAGTTAGTCATGAGATTATTACGTTCTACTATATTTTCACATACAGAACAGTCTCCCAGATTTACTAAGAGACTTGCCTACCTTCAGAGTTGCCTAGAATTAGTAATGTAAAATATAAGGTTGGAGGAAAAGATAGAAGCCTGATCTACAATAGAAAATTAGGACACCATAACTATCTCACCAGTTGTTGAGGTGTATTCCCTAAACTGCTGGGAGAATCCTTCCTGTCAGTATAGACAGTGACTATTCTGAAGTGCTGTAACAGTGCAGTTGTGCCACTGGAGTATTAAAAGTGTGGACAAGCCCATAAACAAGCCTTTCAGCTACAGAGAGCATTTCTTTAGGTCTGGGAAAGATCATTATAGGATCACAGATCAGTACAATGTGGAACAGAGTGATAAGCATAGGAGTTAAGATGTTGCAAAGCGCCAATCAGTTAATTGTCCACTCTATTTCAAATAAACCACTGAAAATGTGTTGATCCAATAAAACATTCTTACCCACTTAGTCTCTCTTATATCTTGAGCCCCAAATGGTTACAACAATAGTGCAAATAATATAAGAGATCTCCAATATGTATCTTTCTATTGCTTGGAATATTTGTACCACTTCTACCACTGTTTCCCACTATCTGTATGGAAAATATTTCTCAAGCCTGTACACTTTCAAACTGGTTGAAGCATTTTAAGTGTGACCAATGTGCCAAACACCCAAGTACTTTGTGCCTACATTGTCCATTCAACCACTTAAAATATCTCTGGTTTGGCTGAACCTTGGTGAGAGTGGCTCATGCAAAATAAAAGCAACATCACAGTGAATATCTCACCAGTATGGCATAACGATGTTTCAGATCTTATCTGTTGGCTGATGTAGCTGTTTGGGGATGCAAATAAAAAACAGTCTCCTCAGATGCATGACTGAAAAATTCTGTTCCTAAGCATTATGAAACTGTACATGACAGAGTGATGCATGATCTAAAACAGGCTGACAGGAGCAGGGTCATGTTCATATTACCACAGATATGTGAAGCTGTGTTTTCTAGGGCTGATTACACATCCATCACAGTGTATTTGGAAGTCTTCCAGACTTCTGCCAGGTTTGCCAAACTAAACAGTTGTGGTGGGAAAGACACTGAAGCTAAGTCTGAAAGGTTTTCTAAAAGGGAATTTAGATTACCTAGTGCAGCATTTGTAGTACAATTAAATGGCTGACTTAGTTTTAAGTATGAGCACAACTTTTTATGGTTTTGCATGTTCATGATGGCCTACTGTATTCTGTTCCGTATAGGGCAGTGGCTGCACACATTTAGCATACTATCCTAAACTTGATGCTTAATGAATTCTTGCATGATGAACATTAGAAATATGATAAGAGCAGCTGACACTTTCCACTAGCAATTCCTGATTCAAAAGCAGAGGTATAATCAAGGTAAGCTCAAGGTTGTAATATGTTACAAATCCGTATTCTCTCTGTTTATGTCTTCTGAATGGGCTCTTGCAGTCACACAAGTTGGCCTGTTGGGTTATGAGTTGTCCACAAACTCCAAAACTGAAGAGTTTGGTGAAAGTGAAAAATATGTAATTTAGAGTGACCAGATGTCTTGATTTTATAGGGAAGTCCTGATATTTAGGGCTTTGCCTAATACAGGCATGCCTTACCCCCTTCCCACTTTTTCACACTTGCAATCTAGTCAGGCTAATGTAGTTGGCAACATCGATCTACCACACTTAGATGTAAAAATCAGAAATCTTAAAGCAGGGAACTTATTTACCATTGTGTGACTCTAGTTTTATGCTATGCAGCTCCACTGATCCAGGCTCATTAGAAGTAGCCGTGTTAGTCTAGTTCAGAAAAACAAGAAAGAAGTCCTGTGGCACTTCAAGACTAACACATTTATTTATCGCATGAGCTTTCACAGGAGAAAAATCCCACTTAGTCAGATGCTTTGAAGATGGGGGGTTTTATAGAATGGGAGAAAAATAAATGCAGGAAAGATCCTGTTTGATGCCAGGTCTGTTTAATTTATAAGTGCATATTTTACTGAGAATCACTGATGGCCAGATGTAAAATAATCATCATCATCATCATCATGTTGTTTTCAGCACACACCCATGCACACTTCTATGCATTTACACTATATTCCAAGAACAGCTGCTCTGTTGATGCCATTGGTCCAGGCCAAAGAAACATTCAAAGTACAGCCATCTTCTGATTCAAAGAGGCTCCAACCTCTTAAAATGTCCCAAATGATATCTCTGCTTGTCTTAGTCAGACACGGCAGATGAGGATGGCTTGCAAGGCAATGTGGACAGCTAAATTTATGAAGACCGCTTTCTCACTGTAGAACATCTGGTTCAGGATTCTGCCAAAAATACATTGTTGGCTGACTAGCTAGCTATTACAAGCAAACATGCTGTACCTGGATGTCAAATATGAACCAGCTGTGCGTGCACCGTTGCTGATTCATCTGCTGAACATGCCATCCAATTGTTTGACTTACGGAGAGATTGGTGTTATGGAGAAATGAGTACCATTTAGCTATGCCTTCTACGAAAGGTGTATTATTGGGAAAACAGAACACTCTGATGTTCTATTACTGACCTAAACTGACATGAAAGAGTGACGAGTACACCAGAGAAACTGTGGCTATTTTTCGAGGAATAAAAAAACCTTTTGAAAAGCACTTATTTTGAAAAATGTTATTTCGAGATAGGAGTTCTCCATCTTGAAATAAGGCAGCTCCCCCCCGCCCCCCCGCCCCCGGCCCCCGACATAGAGAGTCCACACTGGACTCTTCTTCAAAAAAGACAGAGCCAACTGAAAAGATCAGCTGGCTTTTTTGAAAAAGCCCTTTTTTTCAGCACACAAGTAGGTTTAAGCTCCAAAAAAGTGCTCTGGTATTTTGAAAAAACAAGGCGCTTTTTTTCCTGTGGGGATCTGTAACTCTGGAGGACAACGGGCTCAAAAATCTCTTATCAGAATAGAGTTGCAGTATTGCAATTTTATCAGGCTGAAATCTTCAAAAGGTTTTGAGCCATGCAGAAACAGAGCCTCAAGGCACAACTCTTTTCCCCACCCTCTCTGTAATCAATTGGCTCATCAGTTTCTGCTCAAACTTGCTAAACTAATTAAGTAAACGCATTTTCCATAAGAGAACAAGAATGACATATTTCAGCCTCAAAGCTGAGAGTTGCTTGTGGCTGAAAATAAAGCATTAGAATGGAAATGGTTCTGACTTCAATGTAGGGCTCAACAAAATATGGATGTGTGCCTGCCATGGTGCCCAGGAACTGTACCGTGGTGCCTAGCTGTGCTGTGGTACTTCAGTTGAGGAATGCCCCTGGCAACAACAAAAAGGCCAATGGCACCTTCAGTGGTGTGCAACTTTTTCTTGGCGGCAAAAGTGTCTATGGTGGCAGGGAGAGCTACTTTGCAGTGGCAGCACTTTTTGGCAGCAGGAGGCCCTCTAAAGAGCACACACCTAGGCATCTCAGTTTTGGGGCTAATGCCTATTGATGCAGTATGTTTTGTTGAGGTCTGCTTTAAAGCCATTGTGGCCATCTAGTTTGACTTCCAGCACATTGCAGGCTGCAGAACCTCACTCACCTGCTCTTAGCCACTGACTGAGTAATTGAAGTCCTTAGATCATGGTTTAAAGACTTCAAGTTACAGAGAATCCACCTTTTACTCTAGTATAAATGTGCATGTGACCCATGGCTCAAGTTGCAGAGGAAAGTGGAACTCTGACCAGGGGCAAAATTCCTTCCTGACCCCAAATATGATGATCAGGTAAATCCTGAGCATGTGGCCAAGACCTTCTAGCCAGATACCTAGGAAAGAATTATCTGTAATAATTCAGATACCTTTCTATCTAGTGTCCCATCACTGGCTGTTGGATATATTAGCTGTTAGCAGTTGCAAATCTGCTGAATGCCACTGTAGGCAGGCCCATTATATCATCCCTTCCAAAAATGTATTAAGTTCAGACTTGAAGCCATTTAGATCTTTTTTGCCCTCACTGCTCCCCTTGGAAAATTGTTTCAGAACTTAACTCATCTAACGGTTAGATAATGCAACCTTAACTATTGTGGTCACTGTTGCTATAAAGCAGAGAATAGATACATAATATAAATAGCTTTGTCCACCTTAAGAGAGATGCACCTAATGTTTTATCTAACTCTGCTGGTGCTATCTTTGTCTGATTATTTCAACAGTCAGATTTTTTACTCTCTCACTCCCTTCTCTCTCTGTATACATATAATGGGATGGGACCCCCACTAACTTCAAAGAGTTTTGGATAAAATCCTTAATGTCTTAATCTATAAGGCCTGCACTGCTTCCCTGGAGAGATATCTGTTCGATCAAACAGATCTCATCATCAGGAAGTTTCTCTTCTTTTCCCAAATGATTGTCTTAAAATTTCCTCTCCAAAGTTTGTCTTTTTACTCTTTTTCTATTTCCCTAAATAATTCTTCCCCATGCAGGCATGTTGCCCTTGGAATGCTCCACATCCTCTCTTTAGAAACTTCCTTGAGCTATATGTGTTTAAGTTTATTAATCTTTTTAGGTACCTTTCTTCCCCTTTATTTTCACGTTGTGCCTCTCCGTTCTACCAGGTTGCAGCCAGAACTGGAACTAGAATTGTTGAAATACCATGAGTATTTATGGTCTGTCTCAAAGTCCCTGAAATACTGTGAGAAAGCCTACTCTTGTGAGATTTCCAGCCCTGCATTGCTGAGCCCTGAGATTCAGCTAACAGTTGGATGAGTACCCAAACTTTGTACTGATCTTTAGCCAGTCTTCTGAGGTTCACTCATCACCACTGGAAACATATACTTCATGAAGTACGTGCATCACCCTAGCACTCTGTACCCTCCACTGGATCCTCATCATATGCTGCATCCAGTTCAAGTCCATGTTCCTAGTCTCCAGAGTCCTTAATGAGATGGGATCAGGGTAGCTCATTGCTTGTGACCTCCCCAAGACCTCCATACTTTCTAAAGAGATACAGAAGCTAGATCCATCCAGATTGTGGGGAGCTGGTGACAGGACATTTATGGTGGAACTCAGAAGGTAATCTGTATCTTCAGAGTCCACTGTAAAATTCAGTTTTTCAGATAAGCTGACCCACAACAGCAGGAGCCATGGAGATGATTAAAGTCTGCTTTCCCACCCCATCTTCACAAACAAGCATGAAATCTCAGAAATGTGAAAACTGAAGTAACCCACCTTTAAATCTTATGCCTTCTTACTATATCATTGCATTAGTACTTTAGTGATTGGCATGCTATAAATGACAAACTGTCAGACAGTTAATAATGCATAAAGAACTTGTCTTATCAATCAGGTTCTTGGAGGCATAAGTTCTCATTGCTCCCATGATCAACTGCTTCAGGGAAAAAAAAATCAAAACCAAACTGCAGACCAATGCACCTACCGTGACCTCTCTTGGCTCTTTTCAACTCAGCTGTTATCAGCGTTCTTTGACAAATAGGCACATTTAGCGGCCTGAATGACTTACACTGTCCTTATTTTCGGCAGCTTTTCTAAAGAAATGCTAAAGAGACACAGGAAGTTTTAACACATCAGGTATCCGTTGTGCATCTTATTCTACTGCAGCACATTGTAAATACTTCAGATTTTAAAGTTGATTATGAAGAGTAATTTTCTTATTCCTGGACTGTGCGTATGGGTGATATGTTCCCCTGACACTGCTTTTTAATAAACTAGACTGTATTCTGCAAGGCAAATGACCTGAGAAAAATGTGAAGTCAGGGGCTAATCTGAGGTTTTGTAGGCATTTGCAGTTGTATGATACATTATTTACATGCCCGAAACAAAATCCCAAGGATCTTAAATTTTAGATGATGAATGGTAGACCTGAAAAAGTTTGGAGTTTCACTTCAGATAAGCACACAGAGGGTTAGATACTTGCAGTATCTTATCTGCTCAATCCCCTTCGGTCTTATTAAAATAAGACTAGAAATCACATCTGGACAAGATTTAAGTGAGATTTCAGACACACATTGATGCTAAATTGATCAGTCTTGTTTTTAGTGTCTGCTCTCCACCCCATCTCTTCAATTCCTCCTTAGCCCCTCTCTTTGATTCAGCACTTCCCTCCACCTTTTAAGGCTTAAACCAGATTTTGTCCCATTTCCTAATCTGGATACATGGCATCCACTTCCATGCTCTCCTACTTCATTTTTCACATGCAGAACAGGAATGAATCATCGCAGTAGCAACATCTCATATTTGAAGTCCTTGTGGAGGGCCTTTTTTGGGCTCAGGTTACATGCAGGAGAGATAGCAAGGGCTAAACTATATTCTTGTTATTTGTAGCCCCTCTTCTGTAGGATTACCCCTTTAAGTGGGGAGAGTTTGCAGGACTGTTTCAGACAAGAATCCCTTGTAGCGCTGCAACACTGGTGCTACAGACAAGAAGTCCCGTGGCATTTTTAAAGACTAACACATTTATTTATCACATGAGCTTGTGTGGGAGAAAATTCCACTTCGTCAGATGCTTTGAAGATAGGGGAACTAACAGAATGCATGGAAAATAAATGGAGGGAAGTGTAAATTGTAGGTGCTATACTATGAGAAAACCAGGGGAGTGAACTAACACTGAGGTGCAGAACGTCAGTGTGGATAATTTGGAGCTCAATTTGATCTTCCAAATGGATTTGAAGACAAGGCTGCCTGCCTCTCTCCTTATTCCATGGAAGGGAGTTCTGCATCCTGTTAGAATGATCAGAGAGAAACTAACAAAAGGAATCCTAATGGAGGTTTCATCTTAACCTCTTTGCTACCTCCCTCCTCCACTGCAGTATAACCCAGGCTAATATTAGAATAGAATCATAGGGTTGGAAGGGACCTCATGAGATCATCAAGTCCAACCCCCTGGGGCTTGAACCCAGGGCTTTCTGCATATGAAACAGAGGTGCTAGCCACTACATTATTTGCAGGGCTTTCAAAATCAATGCTATCCACAGCCTCAGAAACAACTCTGACATTATTATTGAAGGAGGCTGACAAAGGAGCTCCAGTTGCCATCATGAATAAATTGGATTATGATCAGGAGGCTTGTAAACAACTGTCCAACACAGCGTTTTACAAACCGCTTTCCTCTGACCCCCACTGAAGAATACCAAAAGGAATTGTGATAGCTACTCAAGAAACTCCCTAAGACAGCACAGGGACATATAAAGACAGAAACACCACAAGAACCGTGGCCAGGGATATTCTATCTACTACCTAAAATCCATAAAAAAGGCAACCCTAGATGCCCCATGATCTTAGGCTTTGGCATTCTTACTGCCAGCTTATCTGGCTACATGGACTCCTTCCTCAGACCCTATGTTATCAATATCCCTAGCTATCTTTGAGATACTTTGGACTTCCTGAGAAAAATCCAATTCATTGGTGAGCTTCCAGGAAACACCATTCTGGCCACTATGGATGTAGAAGCTCTTTACACCAACATCCCACACAATGATGGATTGCAAGCTATCAGAAGAGCTATCCCAGATGATGCCACAGCACAGCTTGTGACTGAACTTTGTGCTCACCCACAACCATTTCAGATTTGAGGATAATTTATACCTCCAAGTCAGTGGCACTGCTATGGGAACCCACATGGCCCCACAATATGCTAGCACCTTTATGGGTGACTTAGAACAATGTTTCTTCAAGTCTCATCCCAAAACACCTTTCTTTTATCTATGCTCCATTGATGACATCTTGATCATCTGGACCCATGGCAGGGATGTTCTTGAAGATTTCCACAGAGATTTCAACAATTTCCACTACACAATTAAACTCAGCCTGGAACATTCCACACAGGAGATCCACTTTCTTGACACTACAGTACAAATCGGGGATAGACATATCAACGCCACCCTGTACCGAAAACCTGCTGATCGGTATAGTTACCTACATCCCTCGAGCTTCCATCCTAAACACACCACACGATCCATTGTCTACAGCCAAGCCCTAAGATATAACCACATTTGCTCTGATCCCTCAGACAGAGACAGACATCTTGAGGATCTCTGTCAAGCATTCTGAAAACTACAGTACCCACCTGGGGAAGCAAGAAAACAAATTGACAGAGCTAGACAGGTACCCCAAAGTCATCTACTGCAGGAGAGGCCCAAGAAAGAAAACAACAGAATGCCACTAGTCACCACATACAACCCTCAAGTTAGACCTCTACAACAACTCATTAAGGATCTACAGGCTATTTTAAAAGCTGACGCCTCATTCTCTCTAGCATTCAGAGGTAGCCCTCTCCTCATCTACAGACAGCCACGCAACCTCCAACAGATACTCACGAGCCACTACGGATCTAACAACAGAAACATTTGGAATTAAAGCAGGCACATGTCCCTGCAACAAACCACGCTTCCAACTCTGTCCACATATCTGCACAAAGACACCATCATAGGACCTAATCAAGCCAGCTACTCCATCAAAGGCTTATTTACCTGCTCATCTACTAATGCGATCTATGCCATCATGTGCCAGAAATGCCCCAACACCTTATACATTGGACAAACAAGATGATCCCCACGCAAAAGAATAAATAAAAACAAAACTGACATCAGAAATCACAAAACAAAAAACAGTTGCTGAGCACTTCCATCTTTCTAATCACTCGATAAATGATTTGTTAATGACTGTACTCAGAGATGTCAATGGGACAGCAAGACTTCAAAGAGAAACAGCTGAAGTGGAATTAATATGCAAATTAAACTGTGTGAACGTGGGATTAAATTGAGCCTGTGGGTTCTTTTCCCATTACAAAAGGTAATCTGACTTCAGCCTTCCCAGGGTTTGAAGCTAAACAAATGTTCTGATTTGCTGTTACTGTATGACATGATCCTATGTTTTACACTGCCTTGCATTTATTTTCATTCCATTCTGTAAATTCCCCCATCTTTGAAGCAGCTGACAAAGTGGGATTTTTCTCCCACAAAAGCTCATGCAAAAAATAAATCTGTTAGTCTTTAAGTGCCACACGACTCCTTGCTGTGGGGTGTGTGTGTGTTTTGTTTTTTTTGTTTTTTTTTTGGCCAGACTAGACTAACATGGCTCCCCCTTTGGAAATATGTGCATATGATATTCTGTTCCTTCTGCTTGACCTCCACTTTACTTCTAACATCCCTCAGTCTCTCTGATAGATAAAGACTGTCTGGCCATTACAGTTTAGTTGGAAGGCTGGGACTGAAGTAGTGAATGTACATTAAAACTAGCTAGATAAGTCAAGGAGCAGCCCAGCAGAATTTGAGCAGAGCAGCAGCATTAATAGGTCAGTTCCAACAGGATATGTGAAACTCACAAGCTTTAAGAAGGTTCAGTATTTCCAGAGGTGAATTCCCATTGCTATAAATCATTCAATGACATAGGTTCAAGGTCTGATGTAAAGGATGTTTTTCTTCTACTTCTCAGGGGTTGCCAATGTTTCTTTACTTACAAATGGACATTTCTCTGGTTTTGCATTTATATGGAGCAAATCGAAAAGAGAGATTTCCTATATGCCGCTGAAATGATTATAAGATCACTCAATATGGGGAGAATATCACAAACAGAAACAAAGATCAAAGGCTAGTTTCCAACCTAGGAGTCATGTATATTACTGGCAATTCATTCATCATTATCATTTGCACTGCAATACTGTCTAAAATGCTCAGTCAGACATGGGCCAATTCTGCTAAATACTCTATAAGCATATAAGAAGTCACAACTATTAGCCTGATGTGCTCATAGTTTGATTGAAACAAGATGCAACAAATGAATTTATCAAACAAAAATGAGGGCTTAGAGGAAATGGCAATAAGGTCATGCATTACATATACAAAGAATGAGTAGGACTTGTTGGTTCCAACTTATCTCTGCTGCATATTTTCAGCATTCTGAAGACATACACCTTGTAAATGGGCAGATTCCCGCTTGAGTCAATGTTCAGCTTAGCCCCGGAGGGTGGTGGGGTATCAGAGAGCCCATCATTGATGGCACATAGGGTTCTAAGTTACACCACCGGAATAAGGCTTAATGGACACTATGCTAGTGAAAGACTTGTGTAATTCAATAAAGGTCCTCCACATCCCTCATGCCCTTACCATGCCCCCCTACTGTCTAATCGGGGTCAGGGAGGGCAGCAGAGAAACCCTGCAAGACGGTGACAGATGCAGGGCATTTCCACCTCAACAGGGAATGCTCTGCTGAGCAGGGCCATCCTTAAGGAAAGGTGAGCAGGGCAGCCACGCAGGGCCTCGCGCTTTGGGAGTCAAAGTGGGGCTGCACTGCAGCCAAAAGGGTGGCCTGGCCCAGCACTGCCCGTTCTCGTCCAGCACACGCACTGCTCTGAGCTCTGTGCTGGAGCAGCAGGGAGGGGGGTGGGAGACAGCACGAAGTCGGTATTGCTGCTCCCCCCGCTCCGGCTGCGCTGCCTCCTTCCTGCTGCTCCAGCACAGAGCTGAAAGCAAAGCGTGTGCGGGGTGGGGGGACAGGTGGACTTACAGCACTGGACCTGGCGGCCCTTTTGGCTGGCTCACCCAGTCAGGCATGGGACAGCTGACACAGGGGCCTACCCCTTCCCTGGGCTGGCTGGCACCGCCCCCGTGTGCGGGAGTGTGAGTGGGGGCCCCAGAGTGGGCAATTCACCTGGGGTCCTGCACCCACCTAGGAATGGCCCTGCTGCTGAGCCACATGGAATTTGATTATGGCTCCCTTTGGCCACTGGAGTGGTAGAAAGAGGCTGTTTCTGGGCTTGTGAACCTGGTCTGGAAGGCTATATCTACATTTAGGAAGGTTAGTTCAAATTAACTTAGTGGTTAATTTGAACTAAGTTAATTCGAACTAACATGGCCCCACTAGGAACCCAAATCTAACTAGAATGTCCATGGACAGGACTCGATAGTTTGATTTAGGAAGTGGGCACCATGGGAAGTGTGGCAACCTGGCACCCAAGAAGGGCCATGCCCCCACCCAATACAGAGAAAGAGGTTAGTTAACTAATGGTTAGTTTGAATTAACGCAGCTCCATTCGGTTAGTTCAAACTAATAAGTTCAAACTAATCATTACTTCAAAGTTGAAGGAGGTTTTATAATTTTGAAGTAAGCATTCATTACTTCAAACTAAGGACTTCCTTAAATCAACAGAATGAAAGCCAGTGTAGCCAAGCACTAATTTATTTTGAATTAATCCTCATTAATTCAAACTAAATTCCAAGTGTACACATATACTTAAATATTTCTGAGATATTCCTGAATCTTAAAATGAGGGAAACTGCTAGATCTGGTGATAACTATAGCACTCGAAAGTGCAAATAAATTAAGGAAAAAAATAAGGAAACAATGAGCTTCGGCAAGCTTCATTCCCATGCTTAACATGTCATAGTACCCTGCCCCCCATGCACCCCCAAAGACTTTTCATTTCTGCAACAAACTCCACTTCACCTTCCGCATAGAACCAATCACACTAAACATATCAAATTTTTCTATGTCATGCTTGAACACCCAGTTTTCTATGCACAAATACATGTATTAGTAAGTATCTGATATGCAGCTCTCTATTGACTTTGTTCTGCAACCTGCCAGAGCCTCTTCCACATAAAATGATATACTGGCACTAGCAAAGCAGTTAGAGGACTTCATGGAGCCTCTGGCTTTTCTCCCTTATTGGATTATAGAAATATCTGCATAGAATAGGGTTTACTGATAGTGTGGGGTGGGGGTATAATTTTAAACTGTGAAAGTCAATATAGTCACGGTAAAAACTTTATCAGAAGAAAGTTTTACAGAGTTCCCTAAAAATGCGCTGACTCTAGATTTATCTAATCTCCCATGGAAGTTCACTCCATAGCCAGATCTCCTTAGCTCAGAATATTTTGTCGTTTTCTTTCACACGCTTCATTCTGGACTTTCCCATCTGCATTGTCTCTGAGGAGCACAACTGCCTTGGCCGTTCATAGATGGTGATGAAGCCTCAAATATAGCTAGGACCTGAATCAATAGCTTTGAAGAAACTTAGATTGCAGTTGGGAAATGCAAGAGAAAAATGAATTCTTACAGAAAACAAAGCTTGATGTGGAAGATAATTTGATAGGGCTGGTTTGACTCAAAAGAACTGGAAATGAAGCATTGGCTTATAATGCAGTATTCAAAATGGCAGAATCAGCTAGACTTGGAAACGTAAAGCAAATTGAAAAACAAGTCATATTTTTCCTTTAAGTTAAACTACTATTTTTTTTACAAAGCCTCTTCCATTATTGACTATGCTGTCTTGAGAAATAAAGAAAGAAAGAAAGAAAGAAAGAAAGAAAGAAAGAAAGAAAGAAAGAAAGAAAGAAGCTCTCCTTACTTCACATATTTTTCAACACTGATTCAGTAATTCTTAACAAATTGAGGACTGACTGTCTTAATGAAAAACTATATGCCAATTACTTTGATCAATGGAGAGCTTCCCAGAGACATTTTTAAAATAAAAGAAAGGGGAAAAAACCCATCCAGAATATTCACATTTATATGACCTCTGAATACTAAAATCATTTTAGTAACACAGTCCTATGTCATGAACTTTAATGAAATAAAAACAAACAAGCACTTTATTCAGAGTGGGGAGAAAAAAGAACTTACAAGTTCATAATGATTTCCAACAAGGAATCAATATATTGCCCTATATTTTTAATAGTAAACAATTTAATAAGCAGCTGAAAGATGCATTATAGAAACTAGTGGGAAATGTACTTTTTAGGCCTAATGACTTTTGGTTCTTATTAAAATTTGCATAATTTATAGCAGATGAAAGACCCTACTGGTCATCAATTATCATATAGTCATGACTTGCCTTGTATTTGTCCAAACATTCTTCTGAATTATCCAACTGTTAAACTATTTGGTGTCAAAAAGTTTCTGGATAGGTATTTAGAGAGTTTCATGCTTCTTGCTTACCTTTGGTCTGTAGTTTCTCCATACATAAATATATCATGCTATATTAAAAACAGCCTTTATCTGCACAAGGGGTTTAGGGAGTAACTTTCCCTTGGTCTATAAGACAAGAAAAATCATTGTTTTCCCTTTGATTTAGAGATTTGATTTATAAAGGTTTACTTTTAAAGCTTCTGTTTCAAACGTGCTAACTTAAAAAGTTTTTATATATTGCCCAGATTTACTTACCCATTTTTAGGCTCTGATTTATAAACCATGTGCTCTTTGACTTAGCAGAAATCTTTGATTTAGGACAACACATTGAAGGTTTGTAAAGGCCAACTATTTAGCTGAGTGCATCCTCAATTAAAGTACAAAAAGGGGAATTTCAGGAAAAAAAAGATGTTTTATCCTGTTTCCTTTATTATAGTGTTTAATACTGTGCATTATAGAAAATATAATGAAGAAAACAGAAGGCTGCTGGATAATGTTTTCAAAAAGCCTAACATAAGAGCTTACATCTCACTGAAAGTCAATCAGCTTCAGGCATCTATGTCATTTAAGAACTTTTGAATATTGCACTGTTTGGGGGGTGGGGGGGTTAAATGCCAGGAGCTGTACTAGCCAAATTGTTTCAGTATCTTCATATCCAAGGTCTGTCTGCTGCTGAGATGTCAACATTTTACAAACCGCTTATCCAACTGAGTTTAGACACATACACTTACTTATTACTGGTACAAAGAATCTCTGTGAAGGATGTCTGTGATGTACATTTATATCAACTGCCATAGAAGACACAGTTTTTATAATCATCAGGAAAAAGGGATTACCCTGGTCTCTGTTTTTCTAACTACTAAGAGGTATATACAGTTGGTTATCTATTAAAAAAAATTCTACTGCTCATACACATGTAGTTAACTGAAGGAACAATCTCAGGTCTGAAATGATCTCTATGATGAAAGGTTAAGATGAACTACAGGAGAATTGGCACTTCTTTTATTTTGTGTGAGAGGAAATCTTATTCCTCAAGTCAAAAGGCAAGATTCCATATGGTTGACAGATCGACACTTATTAATACTGATTAGTGTAATGAAATATGTGGATAGGAGGGAGAATTCCTGAATGTTGTTTTTGTGTTTTTAACCATTTTGCTTTGCCTGTTTTTGCAATCCTATTGCTGCCACATCCTATAAACATTTAAACAAACATTAAACAGCTAATGTGTTTGCAGGTTAGCTATCTTATCAATGAATGTCTGTGTGCCCTTGTTTCTTATATCACAAAACAAAATACCTTCAGTCAACAAGTGGGGCCATGTCAGACTCCTCTCAAAATGCTGAAATGCTGCATATTAAACAATGGTCTGTTATGAGGATATTTCATAATATTAACAGTTTTTCAGAAGTTTTCCCTTATTATTTCTGTTAGAAGAACAAAACAGGTCATCTCAGAGGTGGACTGGGTTGAATGTTATCCTTTATTGCCTGTTCATTCCACCCTGACGCTGTGAGTGAGCAAAAAGGGGGCATTACAATCCTTTCACATTTAAATATATGCAAAAGATTACATTTTCAATGACTCCTGAGAGACCCATATTTGGTTACATTGACACCTAAATAATTAATATTAATAACTATGTGGTGAACATAATTATCCCTGACCGTGTTTACTGTTTGCAGGTTTTGCATCTATTGCACAGATTCTTTACCTTCAAACTCATTATTTTCTACAAGTAGAGAGGAGAGAGAAGGAGGGTGATAAGCAATGTTCCCATCCAGGACCTTATGTATGAGGGGAAGATAGAGAAAAAGGAAGATAACGTAACTTTTAACTAGCATCTTATTTACAAGACAGCAAGGCTTGCTCATAGTAACCCCATTACTGCAGTAGCTATCATTCAGACCAAGAGTTCAATTTAACCCTTTCCTACAATTTCCCTGGCCCTTAAGACATTGCATCTTCTGTCGGCTCCCTAGACACCAGACATAGCCTAGGTTGAGCAATTCTTAGATTCAGTGAGAGGACCACAAAGGAAATCTCATCCCTTAGATTTTATAGGCTGGATTCTAAAAAGAACTTGTATCCTGCCCCTTTGAAAGTCTATACAATTTTTAAATACATGAATCTTTTTATTTTAATGCATTAAAGATAAAAACAATTACTTTTTGTAATAAGATTGACTGAACATCTTTTATTTAAACATCAAGTTCTGCAAAACTTATTTACATTTAGGAACACTTACTTGTGTTCATTGAAGTCTTGGTCCCACTGAAATAAATAGCAAAATTTCCAATTACAGTGTAGCCAGAATTTCATCTATGGAATGAAATAGTATGGCATTGTTTGTTCGTATAGGTTTGGCAGCTATGCTAGCACAAATTGTATACAGACCTGGACTGCAAACTGTACAACCAATGCAGGTCTCATTCACACAAAAAGAACTCTTAGAAATTTCTTAAAATTAAAGCTTTGAAATCCTGGAAGTAGATTAACTCTTGCTAAATAGTGCATACATCAAAATGTTAAGTATTTAGTAATTTTCCCATCACTGAATTTTAAGTTAAATATTATTGAGCTGAGCCATAATTGCAACCTCAGGTATACATTTCTAGGGGATTTTGTGACTTACTGGAAAGAAATCATTCCTTTTTTTTAATTCAAATCAAATCATAGGGCTGGAAGGGACCTTGTGAGATCATCAAGTCCAACCCCCTGGGAATTGAATCCAGGCCCTTCTGCATGTTAAGCAGATGTGCTAGCTACTACACTATTGTACTACATCTTCAGTGCCCTTAAACATAACCTTATATATTTATTTCTTTCAGTTACATTACTGTTTTCACTTCAGACATGGGCCTGGCCACTGAACGTTGTATAAGAGAGGCTGGTGAGAGAATGGATGCTACCATTTCAGTAATGAACACACAATATTGTGTAGGATTGTTAACATATAGGGGGATGTAGCCTGCTTTATCACAGAAATATTGTCACATGTTGATTTGCTGTGTGTGACATAAGCTAAATGATGAATGGCCTAATATGTGAAGCTTTTACACAACAAACACATAGTCTTTTGGCCTTTCATCACTACTAATATAGCCGCCTCTCCTGTCTTCATAAACAGCTCCCAAATAAGTGTCAGTTGTCCCTTGGCTTAATAAAACTATTCAGAGTATAATGACAGTGCTTAGCACTAATACACTAAAAAAGCAAACAAACAAGGAGCCTTGGGGCACTTTTAAAGACTAACATGTTTGTTTGTTTATTTATTTATTTATTCATTCATTCATGCATGCATTAGTGTTTAAAAGTGCCACAAGACTTCTTCTTTGTTTTGTGAAACTAGACTGACACAGCTACCCCTTTGAAACTGAAAAAAACAATTTATGGTCTAGATTTCATTTGTTTTTACTTTTATTTTGATTAACAAACATTTCAAATGCTTTGAAGTATGATTGTGTTTGAAATGCACTCAAACTCATTCTTCCTTCTTCTCTTGCACTAATTGAAAGTCAGGCTACTTATAGAAGTCTGTTTCAGAGCCCAGGTTTGAGTCAATTAGTGGAAACAATGCAAGAAAAGATCTCCACCTAGTGGCATTTCTAAATGACTTTGTTACAAGTCTAAGGGCTTGTCAACGTGGGCAAGTTATATTAGTAGGTAAGGTAAGATGTGAATTTAAACCACTGTATTTATACTGGAGTAAGAGTGTCCATATAATGAGTTACACCATTATAGGAGTGCCTTTTTCCAGTTTAGATTATGTTGCTTTGAAAGCAGTTTAAAATAAGATGATAAAAGTCATCTTTAACTATACCATTATAATTATCCCATTGTGACTGGTGAAACTTTCCCATAAAGACACGCCCTAATTCAGTGGAGAGATCAGTTTCACAGATTACAATTATCTCTCTATGATACTGAGACTCTCCATATACTTAGGGAACTATTATCCAGTAGTAATGTAAATTTAAGAAATCTGATTCTTATCTCACATACTTTACATCTGTGTAACACAAACGAAACTCACCACAGTTGATCCTGATTGTTATTCATGCAACTGAGATCCAAAATCTAGGTTTTAATTCTCTTCTTTAAAAAGTTCTGACCTCAGTCTTAAGAAAACTTACACCATCACACTGGCTTTGATTCCCTTTGTACTAATATGTAAATCAGTTAGGATGAGCACATAGCAAGTGGGAAAAACTGGGGCAGGAGATTGAAGCTGGGGAGTTAATTGGTGCCCATATGAGAAAAAGCCCTGACTATCAGGACTGTCCCTGTCAAATTGAGACCTTTGCTCATCCTAAAATCAATAGAAATGCTACTGAAGTAAATGGATTTATGCTAGCATAATATCAGTGAAAGTATGATCAGAACAGGTCCCACAGTGTACTTTTGGAATGGCACAAAGTATGGACACAGGATGAATTAAGAGAAGCCAAATTATGTTAAGCTGTCGCTGCTGATCTGGATATTGCAAAGGGAACAAGGAACCACTCAGTTTAATTCTTCAGGCTGTTTTGGGCCCTGACTTTTACCCCTTTGACGTCTTCCACTACTCCCTAGTATTTTGGGTCCTATTAGATCCCAGAACCTTATGCCTGTCTACTTGGTTGGAAGTAGACAGGCATGAGATTCTGGGTTCTAATAAGTTCTGTGTAGAATAAAACTTTGATATATGTGGACTGGTTCCAACAAATACATAATTTCTCCTAACAATCACATATTAAAAATACACCAGGCCAAACGTGGAAGAATCTCTTTCTTTCTTTGTAAAGGTGACTTACGATACCAGAAAACAACCCAAAGTAACTCCAAATCTTGTGGAGCTTCTCAGGATTTGCTAAAGTATAATGGATAGCAGTGTGTGGTCTACAGTAACAAATCTTTCTCTGGATATGTGACCACTTTATCAGAGTGAATCCTCTCAACACCAGGGAACTCTACAGATACAAAGGGGTAGGAATCATCTTCTTGGGATTGCAGAGATACCTTTGTTGAATTCCATGTCGATAATGAGCAATGTTATAAAAAACCTAGATAGAGTGACACAGACTGACTTTATGGGGGTTGTTCCAGCTCAAAGGCTGGCGCAACCTCCATAGTTCTACCAACTCCCCTGCTTCACAGAGAAGGGATGGATTGGGTGACACATATGCCATTGAATCCAGTAGGAACTACCCTCTGAGATGATTTCCACAACAGTGGAAAGCATGAATCCCAAATCCTACCTTCTCACAGAGAATTGGTCCTGCGGTAGAATAACCTAGAGCTACCAGGATAAAGGTCTGTTTAAAATAAAAAATAAAAATACATTTAAAAAAAAATAGAAGGGGAAGAGAAGAGCTCCCTGAGCGGTTGCCTATATTTAATCAGAGAATTTCTAAAATGGGGCTGGAAGGACAGAAATACCCTGTTGCTAGGGATTTTAAATTGGAACAAAACTTTCAAAATTTTAAAATTCTCCATGAAGGGAAATCTGAAAAAAAAATCATAGAAAAATGTTTGGTTTTGATTTAGACTTTCATGATAATGTATAATATAAAATAAAAGTAATTTGGAATGACAGGTAATTTCAAAAAGAAAACTTTGAACTGTTTCATTGTAAAAATACCAGACTGGAATATTTCAGTATGATCAGAACTCTTTCCAGTTTCTCTCCCAAAAGTAATTTTGGCATACTCAGCAAAATTCCATGAAGTGCTTCCATTTCAACATAACTCTTAAGTTTTTCCAGACAGCACTTGTTTTAAACAGAGAAACACAAGAAGTAGGACTAGATTGCAGTTACGCTAGAGCATTTACAGCATATAGCTGTGAGCTAGCTGCTCTAAGATGATGGGAGAGAGCTCTCCCATTGGATAACTGCTCCAACCCCTGCGAGTGGTGGTAGCTTTGGTGTCAGGAGAAGCTTGCCCACCCAGTGCTGTCCATACCAACACTTATGTCAATGTAACTTATGTTTTTCAGGGGGTGGTTTATTGACGCCAATGAGCAACATAAATTGTGCCAACATAAGCTGTAATACAAACAAGGAGCCCTGTGACACTTCTAAAGACTAACAAATATCTTTATCACATGAGCTTTGGTGGGTAAAATCCCACTTTGTCAGATGCGTGAGGTGAAGATGACTTTATGAAAGGGGATATGTAAATGGAGAAAAGAGTAAGTCACAAGGTTAGTTCAGATTTTTTAGCAAACCAAGTAAGTTGTTTTGATTCCTACAGTGTGGAACAACAGATAAGAAGATGGGAAGGTTAAAAGAGGGAAAATCATATTTTTAATGAGAGAGCCAACCCAGATTTCTATTCAGATTTAATCAAATCTAATCTCTATTCAGATCTAATCACATATGCTGTTAAATCAGCATATTAATTCTATCTCCGCAGCTTGCTTTTAGATTCTTGATTAGAAGTGTTTCTGTTGAAACCCTATAACTATCATGGAGTCCTATGGCACTTTTAAAGAGTAACAAATTTCTTTATCACCTGAATTTTCATGGGCAGAATCCCACAAAAAATTCATTTGATAAATAACTTTGATATTCTTTAAAAGTGCCCTAGGATTCTTTTGTGTTTCAGAACTAGACTAATATCACTTCCCCACTGGCTCTTGTCATATCTTTCATAGGATGTGCAGGGGAGTTGAAAAGTTCTCCTGTTGATTTCTGAATGTGACCATTCTTAAATAAACTGTAATGTAAATACAGTCATAGTAATATGTAGTGCTCTTCAGATGTTGGTTTCATTTTCATGACAAGAAGGAGCCCTCTTCAGCCACTGGTCAATGTGAAAAAATCCTCCACCCTATTAAGCCTTGTGACAGCACATTTGAGACAGGCTGCGTTACTTTACAAAAGTGCTTAAATGAATTCATTTGGTTCAGCTGAGAACACAGTGCAGCAGTTCTTAACCAGAGCATTAAAAACAATTACAATGATAAAGTTTTCATGTCTGCTGAGTGGGATTATTAGTGTAATATACAGGTGAAATTCAGCTCTTTGGGAAGTGAATAAATGCATTTTTCACCCAACTTCCTTATTCTATAGGACGTATTCTGTATGCTCTGTAACAACCACCACCATTACTATTACAGGACATGAGAAAACCAATAAATGATAAGCATTGAGGAAAAGCATTCTGGGGAACAAGGCTGGAAAGGTTAGAATCACAGAAACTGGAAGGGACCATGATAGGTCATCAAGTTGAGTCCCATGCACCCATGGCAGGACCAAGTGCCTTCTTACAGTATCCCTGACAGATGCTTGTCTAACCTGCTCTTAAGCTCAAAGCAAACTCTGTAAAGGGAAAGTAATAAGAAAACTCAGAAGCTGAGATGCACAGAACTATGTCAAGGAAGGAAAATGTGTGTTTCTTACAGTTAGAATCATCCAGTCACTGGCAAGACATCCTTAGACTTCCTACATTGCACTACATCACGTTATTTTATGCCTATGTTTGAGAAACACATTTTTGATCCTTGTTTTTCCTGGAAAATCTTCACTGACAGGATTACATAAAATCAAATATTTGATTACTTGGTAAATTTAGCTGTTTTGGTAGTTCCTGATATCTTTGCTATGACCTTTGTTCACCTCTGCTGTCCTGAAACACGAAGTCCTTAAGGGATTGTATGGTTTTAAGAATGTATATTTACATGAGATCTGGCATGTGTACATACACAGTTAAGAAAATCGCTGAATTAAATTTTTCAGTGGTGTAACTTGTGACTTCAATGGAACTACATCAGGGATGAATGACTGATTACCTTCAAGTTCCAAAGAGGCAGTTGTGTTAGTCTAGTTCAGCAAAACAAACAAGGAGTCCTGGAGCACTTTTAAAGACTGACAAATTTATCTGTTGCCATCATTCTCCTGAGTGTGTATTTTCAGAGCACTAAAATAGCTATTTGTTATTTTAACCTTTTTTTTAAAAGCAGAAATGCCTTTTTCTTTATTCTATATCTACAGCATCATCTCACGTGTTTGTACTGTGGTAGTGTCTCTGAGCTCCAGTCAGGTTGATTAAAATTATTATCATCTGTGTTATGGGCGATAGTCCTTTCCCAGGATATGATGTGGGGTGCCGCTGGGCCTCCCCTATTTGTCCACTCCTAGATCCCAATTCACCATGCTTTGCAAGGTGGATCCCACTCCTGGGTTGGTCCACACCAACCAACTCCTAGGCAGTGGGTGTGAGCTCTAGAGCCACTCATGGGTTGGTCACCCAGTGTACATCTCTGTCTCCCAGACACCACACTAGGAATTTCTATCCCACAGGAATTGGGACCATTCCCCAATCACTGTAGACTCTCAGAATCCAGTTCTCCCTTTTATCAAAAAACAAACAAACAAACAAAAAAAAAAAACAACCAAACAAACAAAAAAAAAACCCACAGAGAATGCCTCAGCCCTTGCCCTATCAAAGTTCTAAAGTTCACACAGCTTTAGGTAAAACAAACACTAGTTTGTTGATTAGAATATGATTTTAAGTGACTATATAGCAAATCAGTGCACAATCATTCAATAAAGCATTCAGGAGTTGTCACAAACAAATAAAAATATAAACCACATCCTACCCTAATATCACTGTTTTGTCTCACATTTTAGTTTATCCTCATCATTCTTACCCACAAGACTGGCTTCAGGTGGTATTTAACCAGTCTTGTCCTTCCTGGCTATGTAGGTAAGCCCAGTGTCTTGGAGTTGTTTTCAATAAGGTGTCTCTCTAGCCAAAAGCCTCCTCCAGTTCAAAGTGTCTGTATT
Organism: Podocnemis expansa; assembly: GCA_007922195.1. NCBI lineage: Eukaryota > Metazoa > Chordata > Testudines > Podocnemididae > Podocnemis > Podocnemis expansa. Next base: position 10,983,572 of record ML682040.1, on the reverse strand, counting down.
TGTTTCCAACCCCCTGTTAGCCTGTCCTCTTCCTGGCCCAAGGTGATTTTCTTTGTTCCACCTGAGACAGGGAGCTCAATTTGCTTTGTTTTTCTCATGGACCTCTGCAGCCTCTGTGTTCAGATATAGCCCTTGGTCATGTGAAATACCTGGAAACATGCTTCACATCTGTACACATACATGATGCTGTGGGAAACATGACACCATAAAAATAGTATAGAGTATGCTATGTGCATTCATGATGGAACTCCTTGAATGGCATAATTGGCATCAAACCATACAATTACATTGCAGAAGTGAACAGACGAGTTGCCATAGATCACACATCCTGTGACATTATGGATCCTAGAACCCCACTCATGGGCCAATGTGCTAGGTGCTGTACAAACACAGAACAAAAAAGATACTTTCTGCCTCCAAAGAGCTTACAATGTAAGCATAAGACAAGAAATGACAGCTGGATACAGACAGACTGACAGGATCCTTTCTTGCTCAGCATGGTAAGGACACATATAAGCAACATCCCTTGGCCACAGAAGCTTATTGTCTACTTTGGGACAAGATGGAAAGCAAGGAAGATTAAAGGAAGCAAAAGGAAACAAGATGAGAAGGAGCATGAGAGAAGCACAATTAATATCATACGGTTACAAAGGCCAGTTACTGTACAAGTGGATGACTCCTTGTGGTTTCTCACCTGCAAAATTGGGATTGTAATATCTTTAATTACTGGGGAAAAAAATCTTTGCAATTTTTGAAACTTTGCAGGTGACTCAGTGACTCATGGCTAAAAGTAAAGTAGGATAAGCAGAATTTTTACCTGTAATAGAACTGCTAAATATTGCATGGTATTTTCTTCCCAACAGGAATGCACATGACATGAGCAACTATGGGTAGAAAGAGGTAAAAGCACTTTGTACATGCAAGATGTTTAATATCAGATGATCACATTCTGCTGATATCAATACACCCTTATTTCATGATTGAGATGTCATCAAAGGAATTTAATTTTTGTCATTTTTTCCTAAGATAAATAATATCTTCTGTTCAAAGACAAGATGTAATCCTCACCTCACTGAAGTCAGTGGTAAAACTCTCATTGAGTTAAATAGCCTATCCAAAGCTTTTTATCCTGATAGATGCCACCTGCTTTACTACTCATAATTTTAAAAATTTATTTTACTATGTTAGTAATTAAATCAAAGGAAATTCTAATACAATGTAACATACTGATACATTAATAATCTAATATGAATACAAATAAAAGTAATATTGACTATGTGTACATCAGAAATTTTAGTTCAGACTTGCTAGGCCAAACTAAAGAAGTCTATGGTTAGTCCAAACTAACCTCGGGCTAGTTTAAACTAACAGTGGCTTTTTAGGTAGAACTAGCTGCACATTCTAGTTCAAACTAACATTTTAATTCAAACTAGAATGCATGGCTAGTTCAAACTAACGACTTAGTTTGAACTAACCCTTAGTTCCAGTCTTGCCAGCACTTAGTTTGAAATAAATTTGGAACTAAGCACAGAAGTCTGAACTCACATTGATACCAAATAGTTCAGGCTAAGATTTGCCCAGTTTGAACTAAGACATTTCTTAGTTTGAACTATGCAAAGCCTAGTGTAGCCAAGAGCTAAATTAGTACTGAGTAAGCTTCCTTAGTCCAGACTAGTTTGGCAGTGTAGATATTGCCTTCCACAGGACGATCTATTTTGATTTCCACAGGAACATGAACTAAGAAACCACCATTTTTTATTTTATTTTATTTTATTTTATTAACGTGAGAACGTTCTTCCTGTGGGTTTGAATCAGACTCTTCATTTTACTTAAGCACACGTTGTTGTAGCTGAATATAAGTAACAGGAGAGGGCAGCAGAGCACTTATTACCTGAGATTAGTACTTAGCTGAGTGGCTGTATCATATACAATATTTGCATGCTTGTCTGTTTTCAGTACTTTAATTATTCCTTTATCTCAGTGTTCATGAAGGACGAAAGCTTGGGCCTATTTAATCGTGGTCATTAACTGCCTAATAAAGTCCTTTAGCAGCTTTTGCAGCTGGTATTGGCATCAACGTCCTGACCAAATTCAAAGAGGATGATGAAGTTCTGCTTTCCTGAAATTTGCTCTGCAGTTTCAATTGATTCATGGATTCCAAGTCTAGAAAGGACCACTGTCATCATCAAGTTGTCTTCTTGTATAACACAGGCCACAGAACTCACCCAAAATAATTCTTAGAGCATACAGCAGCAATAAGATTTGGGTTCAATATCTAGGGGTTGTCCTCCTTTGTAAAATGAGCCCCCTACCCATTAATCTGGGAAAACTAAACAGCATCTGCTAAGATGCTTCTAAGAGCAAATACTTCCTTGCTTGCAAGCATTGAATCTGTGCTCCCTTTATTAAAAGGGAAAGCTACATTATTTTGGGAACATGCTACAACCATGATTCAAAATCATGAAATCATAAGCAAACACCTATCCCAGTATACTGGACTGTGTCCTTTGCCTCAGTTTTCTACCTTTCAGCAAGAATGTCTCACAGACATGTTTCATGGATGTGTGCAGAGGCATTTCAGCCACTGTCAATTATTGGAATGGGTTAACAATCTGCTTGCTGCTTTTATCCATTTTTTGGCCTCTGCAAACTGGAAGGCAAACCAGAAATGGAGAGGGTGGTGTCAGATGGTAAATATGTGAAGTGGACTTGACTCTGAATTCTGTCTCTCAGCATGGAATAGGGCAAATATCTGAGAAAAACAGGCAGTTCAGATATATTTTAGAACTGCAGCTATGTAAAAATATTGCTAGACTTACCGTTTAAGACTTCATGCTTAGCAGTTAATTTTAGCGACATATCCCTAACTCCATCTTCCGCCCAGTGATTGAGTTGTTTGGTCAAGTGTGCAACATTCTTTTAACTGATTTGTCTCTGTAACTTTTGGGATATAAGAGAGGTAGGAGGTATCTGAGTTAGGCAGATCACTTCATGGATATGTTGAAAAGTTCTCCAGGTGCAGATGGAAGAACCAGCCATCTGGAAATCTATGACTGAGTCATCCAAAGGCTGCCTCAGACTTTTGAGGTAACTATGAAAGTGGGATCCTCTCTCTTGTATTTGTATGAGCTTAAGACTAACAAGTGGTGACTTCCAGTAAAAGCATTCTAATGGGAGTTGCTGGAGACCAATAAAGTAAGGCTTTAAAGATAAGAGCTCTTGATTTTGACTTTTCTGTGCCAGCCATATAGCAGGGGGAAAGCACTGTGTTTCATTGGTTTATTTCCTGGCACCGATTAGCAAAGACTAAAAGTTATGGGGTTGAAGAACCCAAAGTAGCAGTAAAATGTCCCTTTAATACGCCATTCCCCCCTCCCTTCACTGCCCCCCTCTCACAGCTGGTTGTCCATAGCCGATGAAGACTCAGAGTTCAGCAGTGCATTCACAAGGGGGCCCACCTCCCATCTGTAGAAAGGGGGCATCAAGAAATGCCTCCACAGCACATGCTGCCTTGCAACCAGCTCACCACTGCTGTTATCTAGACCCGCCACTGTGGGCCACTTGCTCCTTTTATTATTATCACAGCTGCTTGCTATTCATTTTCCCTTCTGGGATGCTGAATTCCAAGGTTTGTTCATTCTAGTCCAGTTGTCACTGATTTCACTTGGTAGCTGGGAACTTCTGTGCTGCTACCTCTTCATTGTCTTTCACTGCAACACACTTGCCACACCAGAATAAGGCTTAGGCTATGTTCACACAGGGCAGGCTTGTTTCGAAACAAGACGTTTCGAAACAAGCTGTTTTGAAATAACATGTTATTTCGAAACACCTTATTTCGAAGGACAAAAACCTTGTCCTCGAAATAAGGGAGCGAAATAGCAGGTCCACAGTGTGGACCTGCTATTTCACTTGGGGAGGGGGCTGCAGGCACCGGCGGAGTCAGGCGCAGGGCTGCGCCTCACTCCGCCAGTGCCT
>ML682040.1:10708445-10979197 GCA_007922195.1 Podocnemis expansa | reverse complement strand
CTGCAGGCACCCTCCAGGTGAGGTGCGGTGCCTGCAGTCCCCTGCAGCCCTCTGCAGACACCAGCAGGGTAAAGCACCCAGCCGTGCTTTACCCCGCCAGTGTCTGCAGCCCTTGCAGGCACCCCCGCCTGAAGAGCTGGGCTGCTTCAGGCAGGGGTGCCTGCAGTCCCCCTCTGCTGGCCAGGGGACACCCCTCAGCACCCTGGCCAGGGTGCTGAGGGTTCCCTGGCCAGGGTGCTGAGGGAGGGTGGCCCTTCCTTAGCACCCTGGGATGAAGGGTCAAATGCTGTTTCGAAACAGCTGTTGTTTTGAAACAGCATGTCCAGCTGGCATTGTTTCGAAAGGAGTTGTTTCGAAACAACTCCCTTTTGAATCAAAAGCAGGTTTAAGTTGTTTTGACAGAATGGCTGCATTTCGAAACAAGCAGTTTGCTTGTTTCAAAATGGCCGTATGTCGTGTGGCCATTGCAGTTCTTATTTCGAAACAACCCCTGTTGTTTCGAAATAAGAACTGTGTGTGAACATACCCTTAGTGAAGTTCAGTTTAGGCTGATCCCTTCAATCAGGGCATGCCAAGCACAGTTTTGTTGTCCTTTACACATATAATAAGAACAACAAAATTTCATTGCCCCTGTATGTGGCACTAAATTGAATTGTAGCCCCTAACCAGCCAAAACTGATCACTTTGGCAAAGCAGTTCTCTCTGCTACATTTCTTATTAGAATAGGTGTGTCTATGCAAATACAGTCTGCTCCTAAAGTCTTTTCCTCAGTGCACCATTAGATGTAATGGCAGAGATTATTTAGCCACCACTTAAATGTAGAGAAAATCCAATCTTAATTTTAAAAATGTCAGCATTTCTAAAAATGGAGAGTTCACCATTGATAAATTGTTCGCATGGTTAATTACCCTGATTGTCCAATTATGCTTTATATCCAGACTGAATTTGTCTAGCTTCAATTTCTAGCCATTGGATCAAATCAGACCATTCTTTGCTGGATGGAAGAGCCCATTGTAAAATATTTGTTCCCCAGATAGATATCTATAGTGTGCATTCATGACCCCTTAATCTTCTCTTTGTTAAGATAAATAGATGACTGGATATATCATATACTGGCTAAGCGAGGGAACAGTTGGGTGCACAGTTAACCAACACGGGAGATCCAGACATCATTGCATCATTGGGCTTGTGTGGAAGTGCTGGGATGATCAGGCCCTCCAAAGTTTTCCTGAGTAGCAACTGTGAGATTAAGTATTATATTGATAAAGGTGATTACTTCTTATTTGGGCAGTATCACTACTGCTTGAAATAAAGAATGTGATTATTTTTGCCTGTCAATTTACAACATAAAATGGCTAATATATTTTCCATGCACAAAGCAAGCTCTACACTACTTCTTATTTAGCATATTAATGATCTCGCTATTGCACATGCAGGCTTATACCTGGAGTTCTGACTAAAACAAAACAATAAATTGCTCTTTCTAGCTTGCTTTTGCTCAGATTTTACTTAAATTACATTCTCATATCAGCCTGTGAACTGCCAGCCATAACTATCCTCAATGCCTCTATTCAGAATCTAATGGATGTATTGACTCTGTGAACGTGGGGAAAGCTGTAGACATCATATACCTTGACTTAAACAAAGCTTTTCATATGGTCTCCCATAGTCTTCTTATCAGAAGGTAGACATAAAGTGGGCTTGATCATCGGGCTCAATGGATAGCGATAAACAGCTAGTGGCTTTGTCAGGTGACTGCTCACTCCAGAGTCAGTCCACACAAGCCTTTTTTTGATTGGTCCCAGGCAGCAAGCATACTCTTTCCAGTCACGTAGGGAACGAACGGTCCTCCCAGCAAGCACCCCCTGCCCCAGTTACCTCATCAGGAGCCACTTTCTTACAGGGGTCAGGACCTGTTCCCAATCACCATAAACTCAAGTCCTTCCATTTAACAAAGAAATGGATCATGCCCAGCTTCTTCATTCATACCCTCTAAAAAACACACATCTTAAGATAAAACAACTACCAGTTTATTGATTAGATTACAATTTTAAGTGAGAGAATGGCCAATCAAGGCAGAATAATAATATAAATGATCCAGGAATGACCACAGAGAAATAGAAGATAAAGCATGCATACTAAACAAATAACATTATCACAAATACACTCATCTCACCCCTCAAGTCTGTCTGTGATGGTTTATATCTATTCTCTGCCTCTTTCAGTGCAGGGCCTAAACCTTATTATAGATGTTTCAAGATGGAATTTCCCAGGAAAAAAGCATCAAGTGCCTCCAAGTGTCTCTCTTTGTTTCCAGCCCCACAGGGCACTCCTCCCATCCTTTTCTAGGCAAGCTGATCTCTTTTGTGTGGTTGGAGCCAGGGACCTCAATGTACATATTCTTTATTGCCTTCTCCAGCTACTTGCTTGCTCACACCTGTGGCTGTTTACATGCTGCTGGAAGAGAGTGCTGTTTGTCCCCTCCTTAGCCTTGTAAAACACGCCACATATCTGTGCACATACATGATGCTGCAGAAAACATGATATCGCAGTAATTGGGTAGAATATTATAAACATTCATAATGGAGCCTTGCATGACCTACTTTGCATACAATCATGCAGTCACAGCGAATAAGTGAATGGAACGGTTAAGCAGCTCATACCCTAGGGGTACACAGATGTGCATCCCGTCACAATCGAGGTCTAATGAATGGAGACCAGAGGGATGGGTGGGGCTCATAGCAGCACACCAGACCAGATAGCAGGAAGGGGATGTCACACTGCAATATACAGGAGTTCAGACTTGATCATCACAAGGACCCCTTCTGGCCTTGAGATGTATGAATCTAAGAGCCGGTGCTTCCTAATGGATTCTGAGCAGGATGCTTATCAATACTAATGTATGGATCTTTGCTGTTTGTAGTTACTGTTTTATTAATCAAGTTTAGGTTTGCTGTTCAGCAGGATATCTAAGAAACTTTCAAAAGAGCACAGTTTCTTCATTTGTCCCCCATGCAGAGGTTCTTGTGGTGCAGACTCAAGGGAAGGCTCAAAATGCTAGGAATGATAAGCACTGGCATAGGTTGCCAATCTTCTTCCTCTAATCCACAGGTTGTGGATTTCATCAGTTTACTGCTCACTTTCACGCTTGTGGGATTTCCAGTTACAGTATGTTTCTGCTTGTCAACATTCAATCTCCTTTGGGTTTTAGGTCATGTTTACAGAACTCAGGCACTCCCATTTACCATCAATTTAGTTTTAATGGCAAAATGAACAGAAATCTTTCTCACTCATCTTTGTTTTCTTATAAGTCAATTTATTTTTCTATCACCATGACAGGTACTTAAATGGCCTCTGTTATCATAGGAGCTAAGTATTTAAGAATCAATAGTGGAATTAGCTTCCATAACCCTGAGAGACAGGGAAGTGTTAGGGAGGCTAAATCCATGGATAAGTTGATAATTACCTAGTCTATTCATCCCTCTGAAGCACCTGACGTTGGACATTGCTGGAAGACAGAATGATAGGCTAGATGGACCGTTCGTCTGACCCAGTGTAGCTACTCTTATAGTCTTAAGTGCTGTTCTCCCTGACAACTAGCCAAGGTTAACCAGAGGGTTTGTATTGTCTTTAGTTGCCAAACTTAAGCTTTCACCTACCACTAGAGCAACTAATTTGAAACTGAAACTGTGAATCAAGGGATTGAGACCTATGTAGGTACTAGATGTACTCCAGAGGGACTATACAAGTCTGCAAACTCCTCATGAAAATCCAATATATATATATATATATATACTGTAGATAGGTAGACCGTGTGCTATTTTGGGTCAGATTTAAACTTATAATGATCTGGTAATGTGGGCTGACCCTTTAGGATCAGGAGAACCTTTTCGGTAAAGAGCACAGAGTTTTAAATAACTTCTTTCTTTACTGTACCTAGTGGCTGATTGGGAACTGAAATGTATGAAAGGTGTCTGTGTATATTTTGTTTTAGCTTATGCTAGCCGGTGTAGGGAATCAGAAGCATTGTTTCTGGGTGGCTGGGAAATCTGACTTCAGTGTCACCCACCAGTACTAGGAGAATCTGCTCTCCTTTTGCAGCCTACCTTAATGATGATATTATCAGGTGGCTACTTTAGGCATGGACAGGTCACACCTCTGTTCTTGGCAAGTCAATGTCATACATTTACCTTTTCTGAAATGCAGCTAGCTTTAAGAAAGAAAGAAAGAAAGAAAGAAAGATGATTCAAGGTTATAGTTTATTTTCTTTCCAGGTAAACATATCTTTGGACAATGAAAGATTCTCCTCCTCCTTCCATCCTCATTTTTTATTTTATTTTTTTTACACTGAGTGGCATGCCTGTGGAGCAATATTCTGCCATAAACTACAGTTAATGCAACTCAAAGTGAAACAGTCAATTAGATTACTAAGAACCTTAATCAAAGTAACATTTAGCTCCTTCTCTATGCACAAGATAGAATCATAGAATCATAGGGTTGGAAGGGACCCCACGAGGTCATCTAGTCCAACCCCCTGCCAAAAAAAGCAGGACCACTCCCATTAGATCATCCCAGTCAGGGTTTTGTCCAGCTGGGCCTTGAACACCTCCAGAGATGGAGATTCCACCACCTCCCTAGGCAGCTTATTCCAATGCTTCACCACTCACCTAGTAAGGAAGTTTTTCCTAATATACAGCCTGGACCGCCCCAGCTGTAACTTGAAGCCATTGCTTCTCGTTCTGCTCTCTGTTACTACGGAGAACAGTCGAGCTCCATCCTCCTTGGAGCAACCCTTCAAGTAGTTGAAGGTTGCTATCAAATCCCCCCTCAATCTTCTCTTCTGCAGGCTAAATAAGCCTAGTTCCTTCAGTCTTTCTTCATAGGGCTTGTGCTCCAGCCCTTTGATCATTTTTGTTGCCCTCCTCTGGACTCTCTCTAATTTGTCCATGTCCTTTTTGTAGTGGGGAGCCCAAAATTGGACACAGTATTCCAGATGCGGCCTCACTAGTGCAGAATAGAGGGGAATGATCACATCCCTCGATCTGCTGGCAACACTTCTTCTGATGCAGCCCAGTATGCCATTGGCCTTTCTGGCAGCAAGCACACACTGCTGACTCATATCCAGCTTCCCATCCACCATGACTCCCAGGTCCTTTTCTCCAGTGCTGCTATTTAGCTGATCCCTCCCCAGCCTGTAGCAGTACATGGGGTTTTTTCGTCCCAAGTGCAGGATTTTACACTTGTCCTTGTTGAACCTCATGAGATTCCTCTTGGCCCACTGCTCCAATTTGTCTAGGTCTCCTTGAATCCTGTCCCTGCCCTCTAGGGTGTCTACTGTTCCCCCCCAGTTTGGTATCATCTGCAAACTTACTAAGTGTGCAATCTATCCCATCATCCAGATCATTAATGAAAACATTGAACAGAACTGGCCCCAGGACCGACCCCTGGGGCACACCACTTGTTACTGCTTGCCAACTTGACATGGAGCCATTGATTCCTACACGCTGAAACCGTTGATCTAGCCAGTTTTCTATCCACCTTACAGTCCACGCATCTAACCCATACTTCCTTAATTTGCCAATGAGAATGCTGTGGGAAACTGCATCTAAAGCCTTGCTAAAGTCAAGGTATATCACATCAACGGCTCTTCCCGCATCCACAAATCCAGTCATCTCATCATAGCCGGCGATGAGTTTGGTCAGGTATGATTTACCCTTGGTAAATCCATGCTGACTGTTCCTGATTACTCTACATTCCTCCAAGTGTTTCAGGATGGATTCTTTGAGAAGCTGCTCCATGATTTTTCCAGGGATTGAGGTGAGGCTGACAGGTCTGTAATTCCCTGGATCCTCCTTTTTGCCTTTCTTGAAGATAGGTACTATATTTGCTTTTTTCCAGTCCTCTGGCACCTCCCCTGTTCACCACGAGGTTTCAAAGATAATGGCCAACGGTACTGCTATCTCATCAGCCAGCTCCCTCAGCACCCTCGGATGCAGTTCATCCGGCCCCATGGACTTGTGCACATCTAGTTTCTTTAAGCAGTCCCTAACCTGACCTTCTGTCACCAAGGGCCTCTCTTCTTCTCCCCAGTCTACCGTACCTAGTGTAGTGGGCTGGGAGCTGACCTTGCTTGTGAAAACTGAACTAAAAAAAGCATTGAGCACTTCAGCTTTTTCCTCATCCTCTGTCACGAGGATGCCTGCCCCATTCAGTAAGGGACCTACACCATCCCTGATCCTCTTCTTGTTATTGATATACTTGTAGAACCCCTTCCTGTTATCCTTCACATCCCTTGCTAGTCGCAACTCCATTTGTCCTTTGGCCTTTCTGATTTTATCCCTGCAGTCCCGAGCAATGTCTTTATATGCCTCCTTAGTCATCTGTCCTAGCTTCCACTTCCTGTAAGCTTCCTTTTTATGCTTCAGCTCAGTGCAGAGCTCTCTGTTAAGCCACAGTGGGCACCTTCCACATTTGCTGTGCTTCCTCCTTATCGGAATTGTATCTTCCTGTGCCCTTAGCAGGGTTTCTTTAAAATGCACCCAGCTCTCTTGGACACCTTTCCCCTTCAGATCAGTCTCCCAAGGGATCCTGCCCATCAGTTCTCTGAGGGAGACAAAATCTGCTTTTCTGAAGTCCAGGGTCTGTGTTTTGCTTCTTTCCTTTAATCATCAACTTGAACTCAATCATTTCATGGTCACTGCTGCCCAGGCTGCCATTCACTTCTACTTCCCTGATAAATTCTTCTCTATTTGTGAGCAGCAGATCGAGAGGTGCAAGGCCCCTAGTTGGTTGCTCCAGCATTTGTACCAGGAAGTTGTCCTCAACACTCTCCAGAAACTTCCTGGATTGCCTGTGCACTGCTGTATTGGCCTTCCAGCAGATGTCAGGGTAATTGAAGTCCCCCGTGAGAACCAGGGCCTGTGCTCTAGAAACTTCTGTCAGTTGTCCATAGAATGCCTCATCCACCTCCTGCTTCTGATCTGGTGGTGTATAGCAGACACCTACCACAACATCCCCCTTGTTGCTCTCCCCTCTAAACTTAACCCACAGACTTTCAACTGGCTTGTTTCCACTTTCATAATGAAGCTCTGAGCAGTCATAGAGCTCCTTTACATATAGTGCTACTCCTCCCCCTCTCCTTCCCTGCCTGTCCTTCCTGAACAGTCTATACCCATCTATTGCAGAGCTCCAGTCATGCAAACTATCCCACCATGTCTCTGTTATCCCAATCATGTCATAGTTCTTTGTCTGCGCCAGTACTACCAATTCCTCCTGCTTGTTTCCCAGGCTCCTTGCATTTGTGTATAGGCACCTAAGATACCCAGCTGATTGCCCTACTTTCCCATTTTGATTTTCAATTCTATTGTATCTACCTCCCTGGATTTTCTTTTGGTGTTGACCTCCCCCACCTGCCTCAGGCATTAGGGCTTCATTAGAGCATCTAAGAAGGTTATTTGATTCCCCCCGCATGTTCCAACTATCCTCTCTTCTATCCCTGTAGTTACAGTCCTGGCACCCCCCAAGTTCCATCCCATCCCCCTGGTCTCCCACATAGTCACTTACCTGTGGGCTTTGGTCTCCTTCCCCCTTCAGACCTAGTTTAAAGCCCTCCTCACTAGGTCAGCCAGTCTGCGTCCAAATACGCTCTTCCCCTTCCTCGAAAGATGGAGTCCATCTCTGCCTAGCAGTCCTTCTTCCTGAAACAGCAACCCATGGTCAAGGAAGCCAAAGCCCTCCTGACGACACCATCTTCGCAGCCAAACGTTCATCTCCAGGATGCATCTGTCTCTGCTTAGGCCTCTACCCTTGACCGGAAGAATCGAGGAGAACACCACCTGTGCTCCAAACTCCTTCGCCCACGCTCCCAGAGCCCTGAAGTCACCTTTGATCTGCCGAGGATCACCTCTTGCAGTATCATTGGTTCCCACATGGATGAGAAGCATGGGGTAGTAGTCAGAGGGGCGGATGATTCTCGACAATCCCTCCGTAATGTCTCGGATGCGGGCACCTGGCAGGCAGCATACCTCTCGAGAGACCTTGTCAGGGCGACAGACGGGTGCCTCCGTCCCCCTCAGAAGTGAGTCCCCAACCACCACAACTCTACGTTTCCTTCTAGCTGTGGTGGCTGTGATCCTCCCAGCCTTGGGGGTGCATGGCCTCTCCTCTTCCACCTCCTTCACTGTCTCTAGCACCGCATAACGATTCTTCACCACAACAGAGGGTGGGTTGTGGGCAGGGGTGGAGCACTGCCTACCGCCAGAGGTAACCAGCTGCCAGTGTCCTCCCCCTGCCACAGGCTCCCCATCCAGCTCCAGTGTTGTGGCAGTAGTCCCTGGCACCTGGATAGTGCCCTCCTTCTTGCACTTCTCCTCGTGGATGCTGTCGAGGAACTTCTCCAGGGTGTGGATACTCCTAAGCCGAGACACCTCCTCCTGTAACTCTCCCACCTGCCTCCTGAGAGATTCCACCAGCAGGCACCTGTCACATTGATTCATCTCCCCAGCCAGATCGTTGGAGACAGGGAACTGTAGGCTGCAGTCCCTGCAACTCCACACCAGGGTCTGGGTAGAGATATCTATGGTCAGGATGTCTGTCTGGCTACAGGCACAGGTAGAAGAGACAGAAGGGGCGCTGGCAGCAGTGCGGCTCCTCTTCACCATCGTGGTTTCACAAACTCCTCCCCAAACTCCCCTGTTTGCTGTCCCCTATTCGCAAGCTCCCACTGGTCACTCAGCCACTGGCTTTTAAAGCCTTCTCTGCCTAGGTCAGCCCTGGCCCCTCGTTAAACACACAGGGGAAGGCTGATCACAAGGCTGATTGAGGCTGGTGCTCAAAGGTGATCAGGGAACAATGGTGCAAACAGCCCCCACCCACAGTAAGAAACAACTAACAGAAGTCAGCTGTAATGGAAAAGTCAAACAGACAAACACATACAGTTAGCAAACCCTCACCCAAGCTACGCTCTGTCCTTTGCTGCTTTCAGCTAAGGGATCACCTTCACCTCCTTCTCAGGGCTTCACAAACTCGTTCCCTCTCAAACTCCCCTGTTTGCTGTCCCCTGTTCGCAAGATAGTCATTTTACAACCTCCTATATGCCTGGGGCTGGACATAACTGCTCTTTCCTAGCTGGAACTCAGGAAGCTGATTATTACTAAAAGAATTTGCATTGCATTTTAGATTTTCTCAAATTAGTTGAAAATTCATTTTGAAGAAGGGGGAGGAGGCTCAAAGTGAGCAAGGCAGGAGGCTGGTCATGCACCTAATAGCTTCCTGCCTGTAGGTGTCATTAATGAGTTCTCAGAACTGGGCTCTTTAATTATAAATGCAAGATACGCCAGTGCATATTACCAAACTCCCTACAACCAAATTCTGATAATTTATATCCCATGCTTTTCCACTGACTCCACTGAGCAGAATTTGAACCCTTGTCTCCAGAATATTAGGTTGTGAATGGCATGGAAAAAATGGATAGTCACGGTAGGACCTGATGCAACAGGTTAAGAAAGTTGCAGTCGACTGGAACCCGCCAATTCTCAACCAATAGAGAGAGAGCATTTCGTTTACTACATCTTGAGTAATTAACATGAATAGATTCTATGCTTGTAAAACTGAACTGATTCTTTATTGAGAAAACCATTTACCTATAGTCAGCAACTTCAGCTCGCACTTTAGCCATATCTATACAGACTGACAATGTGGGCCCTCCCACATGCTCTTCCCCTCTGCAGCATGTGCAAGTTCCATGCAAGTTGTTACAGAGGGAATTTTTTGACTATGAGAGATTATTCTTTCACAGGCACCTTAGGGATTTTCTCTTTGACTTCAGTGGGCTTTGGATCAAACCTTAAATGGAATTCCCATTTCTTTATCCAAGCTTTCATAAAATCGTACTTTCATCCTTAGATTTCTTTTTTCCACACACACAGATACCGAATCACCAAAATATCCCTTACACTGGTCTTTGCCAACAGGGAAGGAAGAGGGAGAGAGAGAGACTGTCATTTTATTTTATGCAATTCTTGGGAATTGCTGAGATAGTACAGTGGTAGGGCATATATGAGCACACACATAGATAGATGAAGAAAGAGTAAAGAGCAGTGAGGCAAAGTCACCATAAGGGTAAACTACATCACTGAGAGTAGAGCAGAACAAAAATAATTACAATACATTATTTTGTTGTTGTATAAAGATGTTTTTTTAGGTCAAATTTTGGCTGTGAGAAAAATGCTTTTTATTTTTATTTTTTAAATCAGACTGTTTCAGTTCAAAACATGTGGTTTTGTCTTTTTGTTCTGAATGGCGTTTCCAATTCAGATTTGGCCAACTAGAAAAAAATGATAAGAAACATCCAGAATGGCAGAATCATTATTAATAAAACAAACAAAACTCTTAAACTTCAAAGCAATCAAAATGTTTTAGTTCACTCAAAACAAATTGAAAAAACAAAACATTTCAATTTGAATCAACTCAAACTGTTTCAGTCAATTAAAAATGATTTTTTGTTCAAGTTTCAAATTTTTTTTAAGTTGCTTTTGGTATGAATCAAACCAGATTCTTTTATGAGGGAGAGAGCTAGGCTGTTCTCAGTAGTAATGGAAGACAGAACAAGGAGCAATGGTTTCAAGTTGCAGCTGGGGAGGTTGAGGCTGGATATTAAGAAAAACTTTCTCACTAGGAGTGTGGTGAAACATTGGAATGGGTTGCCTAGGGAAGTAGTGGAATCTACGTCTTTGGAGATACTTAAGGTCTGGTTAGACACTACCCTGGCTGGGATGATTTAGTGAGAGTGGTCCTCCTTTAGTGGGAGGGTTGGACTAGATGACCTCATCAGGTCCTTTCCAACCCTATGATTCTATGATTTTTCGATTTAGCCACTGAACTGAACCATCAATGAGTCTCTCAGTGCTAACGCTGGCTATGTCTACACTTAGAGTGTCAATTTGAATTACTGAATTTGAACTAGTCAATTAAAACTAATAACTATGGCCATGTTTATACAGTACTTTTATTTCGAAATAACACTGGTTATTTCAAAATAAAAGAAATTAGGTCTACATGATGTTTTCTTATTTTGAGAGGATGGATTCCGTCCTTTTGAAATAAGAACCGCCTTTTTGAAACAGGTTAAACCCTGATTGTTTTGAAACGGCCGTTATTTCAAAACAGTTGTTTCAAAATAACACCATTTGGAAGTGTTGTTTCAAAATAACCATTATTTCTAAATAATGCGTTGTGACCTTCACCCACGGGAAGAAGGAAGTGCTCTGCCCTGTCTGCGTTCTGAGAGGCTTCTAGAGCCATTTCAGCACGTGGCTTTGGAGCAGTTGACGGCAGATGGCATGGCCCCGTCTGGACCAATGAGGAGGTCCACCTGCTCCTCAGCATTTGGAGCAGGCAGGACCTCCTTGCCCGGTTCCAGGCTAGCCAGCGGAACCAGGCAGTATACACTGACATCACGGCAGAGTTGTCTGCTCAGGGCCAGGAGCGCAGCACCGAGCAGGTGCGCTCCAAAATCAAGGCCCTGAGACAGGACCACGTGCACACCAGGGAGGCACACGAGCACCACGGGGCAGGAAGCACTGATACCTGCCCCTTCTATGAGAAGCTGCATGCATTCCTGGGGGCTGAGCCCAGTGGCCTGCCTGCCCGGGCTGTGAACACCAGGCACCACCCCACCACCTCCTTGGCACCAGAGGGACCTGACAGCAGTCTTGAGGCATCCCTGGATGTTGGGGAGACTGCGGACCAGCCACCACCACCAGAGGCTGCAGCAGGGACCCCAGAGCTGATCCTCCTCACCCAGGGCAGTGCCAACGAGGAGGAGGAGGAGCAGCCCGCCGTGACAACAATCCCAGGGGACTCTGAGACCAATGACGGGACATCCTGGTGGACATCTGGAGCCCCTGTCGGTGAGTCTCCTTGCCCCATACAAGCAGGCAGGGCTATGTCTGCCCAGGTCACGGGCAGCGAGGGGGTCCAGCACAGGGACAGGCAGGGCACAGGGTCAGGGCGGGGGGCAGAGGCCCTCCCATGGGCACGGGTACCCAGGAGACATGTGGGACCAGGGTGACAGGCCCCTGCATGACTGGGCTGGGGTAACCCAGGATGGGTGTGACAGATGCAGTTGCATCCTGGACAGGGTGCACAGCATGCAGACCAGACCACTGGCAAGTGGCCTTGGGAGACTCCCCAAAGCAACTCTTCTGGGTGAGTGCAGCTCACATTGTGGGCACCACTAGGCCCTGCGTCCCACAGGACCCAAGTCTAGATTCCTGCTGACAGTGAGGGTGGATCTCTGTGCTGCAGACAAGCTGCACATAGGCAAGGCCAGCAGGCAGCAGGCTCCAACCCTGTTTTATGCTTCCTTCCAGCAGTTCATGCCACCGGCAGCCAGTGGGCGCGGAGCCCACCCAGCAGCACCAGACCAAGAAGGAGGAGGAGGAGGGGCCCCCGGACATGGGGTGAAGTCCTCACCAGCCTGGAGGACTTGGAGGAGCAGAGCAAGGCATCCTCCCAGGCCTGGCGGTGACAGCAGGCTGCCCGGCAGGATGCTGCCCTCCAGCTGGTGTGCCAGGGGGCCACCACGGATGACCGCCTGGTGGCTGCCTTTGAGTGCCAGGCCATGGCCATGGAGCACCAGGCTGTGGCCATGGATTGCCTTGGCACAGCCGTGGTGGATGCGGCCGCCAGTCTGCACCGTATCGCAGATAACACCGGCTCACTGGCAGCTGGCAGAGCACCACCTCAGCATGCTCCTCCACGGTGAGCCTGGACCCAGGGTGGTCCTGGGCAGGGCCATGCCAGACCCTCCTCCCAATGACCCCCACCCTAGCCCCATCTCCCAGTTGCAGACCTGACCCCCCAGTGACCCTCACCCTAACCCCGTCTCCCAGTTGCAGACCCGACCCCCACCCTAACCCCATCCCCTAACCCTCTCCAGCCCTTCCTTCCCCCAACCCCCTTGTTCTGTTAAAATAAACGTTAAGACATGATTTTGGTGCGTGTGTCGTTTTTTATTGGGTGTGCTGCACAGTGCAGGTGGATGGATGGGGACTGGCTGTGGTAGGAGGGTGGTGTGTGGTGGGGCAGGCCTGGCCTTCAGAGGTCCTCCTCAGTGACGAAGCTGTCTGTGAGCGCATCACGTACAGTGACGGCCCTTCTGGATGCCCGATCCTGTGGGGTCACAGATGCGGGCTGCTCGTACTAGCCCCCTATGAGCTGGGCCTCAGCCTTCCACACAGCTGCAATGGGCTCGCCCCGCAGTTCGCAAAAATTATGCAGGGCCACGCATGCACTTATGACCTCCGATGTCGTCTCCCCTCCAAGGTGGAGGCGGGTAAGGAGGCCATCCAAAGGCCCGCGCAAGCACCTGGTGGCAGCGGTTCAGATGCCAGCTAAAAAGCTGGCGGCGAGGATCAAGGGGCCCTGTGTAGGGGCGCATCAGCCATGGGCAGTGGGGATAGGCCGCGTCTGCCACAATAAGGATGAGCACGTCTACTCCCCTGACATTGATGTTATTGGGGGGGGGGGGGAGAAGATGCCCACCTCCATGCCCCAGTACAGGGCAGAGATCCAGAGAACTCAGGTATCATGCGCCCTCCCTGGCCAACCCACATAGCAGTTCTGGAAGACTCCCCAGTGGTCCACAAGGGCCTGCATGATAATAGAGTGGTACCCCTTCCTCTTGCGGTACTCTGCCACTCAGTGGTCTGGGCCCTCACAGGGATGTGCGTGGCATCCAGGATCCCCATGCACTTCAGGAATCCCAGGGTCACCATGCCGTCCATGGTGGCCTGCAGCTCCCTCTGTGTGACGAGGCGCCGCAGCAGGATCCTGTTAATGGCCCTGGTGACCTGGATCAGGATGATGCCGATGGTACACCTGCCAACCCCAAAGAGGTGCACCACAGACCTGTAGGACTCCAGGGTGGCCATCTTTCAGATGGCTATGGCCACTCTTTTGTTGACGGGGATGGCCGGACACATGGCGGTGTCCCTGCGGTGCAGCAGTGGGGTAAGTTCTGCTACTAGGTGGTCGAAGCTGGCCCTGGTCATTCTGAAATTCCACCTCCACTCGTTGTCCTCCCAGGTTTCGAGCACTACCCGCTCCCACCAGGCTGTGCTGGTCTCCTGGGCCCAGACCTGGTGAGGCACAGACAGGGGCAGGGGAACTAGGGCAGCTCTGAGGCCCAGAGTGCTGGCAGCCTGGGGCACACCCTGAGCAGCATCGGGGTCCCCGAGCAGAGTGTCCCCCAACAGGAGCACGCTCTGCAGGCGAGCAGCGGGCCTAGTGGCCACACGGTGAATGCTAGGCAGCTGGTCAGCATCGATCTCTGTTGCTTGCAGAGTCCTGCTAGCCAGAATGGACAGGGAAGTGAGGTCGGGGCCAGCTTTTATAGGATTGGCTGGCAACATGGCCACCGACATGGCCCAGGAAGGCGGCCATGTTGCCACACCTCCCATGGTGCCCTTCCACTAAAGCAAAATAGGAAGTCCACTGTGTGGACATGCTATTTTGATTCCAGCTTTTCCCTTATTTCACCTAGATTTTTTGTTATTTCAATTCCGGTTATTTCGAAATAACAGGCTACGTGTAGACATAGCCTATTAGTTCAAATTCAGTCAATTAGAATTGAAATGGCCACACAAGAAACTCCCATTCGAATTAGCATGTCCATGAACTAGACTTGCTAATTTGAATTGGAGGAGGTGCACCATGGGAGGTGTGGCAACATGGCCCGCTAGAAGGGCCATGCCACCACCCAATCCCTGACCAGGCTCCAGCACTCTGAGCCCAGCACAGGGAAAAGCATCCCCTGCCCAGCTCTAGCTACATCATGGCTAGAGCTGGGCAAGGGATGTTTTTCCCCATGCCAGGCTCAGAAGGCAGAAGCCTGGCAGGGGATGATTTCCCATCCCAGGGCTCCCTGGGGCCACAGTGCAGTGGGGGTGGGGGAGAAGGGATCCCTGTGTGTGGCAGGAGCCCCTGGTGGCTGCACATGGGGCAGGGTCCCCAGCACATGGCAAAAGCCCCCACTGGCCACATGTAGGGAAGGCACCCCCACGCACGACTTCTGCCAGCTGGATGCTGGACGCAAATGGGGCAGGAGCCAGGTGTGGGGGTGCCTTCCTCACACGTGACCAGCTGGACAGAAGCCGCACAGAGGGGTGCCTTTCCCGTGTGCGGTCAGCTAGGCAGAAGCTGCTTGTGGGGGGTGCCTTCCCCGCACGTGGCCAGCAGGGATGCTGCTGCACAGGGAGGTGCAGTGGTGTGCCTTTCTCACACACAGCCAGCAGGGCAGGAGCCACATGCATGGGGGGGGGTTCCTGTCCCCAGCCAGGAGACAGGAACCCTATTGCCTCCCCAGCCTGATCTGGCTGGGTGGGGTGGAGGCACCCTGGGAGGAAGGTCAACCCATTTCAATTTGAACTCACAGTGAGTTTGAACTGACATGGCCACACTGGGTCCATTCGAACTACTGGGTTCAAATTGACCCTGACTTTGAAGTCAAGCAATGTCTGACCACTTCAAAGTCAGGTTTCATCAATTTGAACTGAGGAGCTCCTCAGTTCAAACTGAGGAAAGCAAGTGTAGCCATGCACTTAATTGAATTCAAATTGATTGTCATCAATTTGAATTCAATTCTAAGTGTAGACATACCCTCTGAGATATATGAAATTGCATTGGGTTTGCTGCTGAGCTAAGCACATCCTTTCACCACATTATTTATCTAAAATCCTTTCATGTCTGCTGTTATAGGGAGAGGAGATGAGTTCATTACCAGCTGGCAGCAGTTTCTAGTAGAACAGCCATCCATCTGTCCAGACAAGGTGCACTGAGGAATCACCTTTCCTGACCAAAGTCTACATGGTATTGTATTTTGCTGAGCATCAATAGGTTAACTACTGACAAGAGCAATTGTTTGCAGTGTTTGTCAGGAGAATTTTGTTTGATTTATCTTAGAACTATGGTCTCTTTACTGCTTCAGCTCAAGTGAAGGGCAAGATCCCTTGAGTTCAACAGAACCGGAAGTGGGCCCTAAAATCTACATTGCAATCTGAACCTTGTAGAGAACCTGCTGAGGTTTATTTACTTCCAGTGCCTGTGAACCAAACTGTAGGGTTCACGGAGTCCTAAGGGCATAACTCATCTATCAGTGGTTAGTTTAAGCATTATACACTGTTTATCCTGTCATTGTTGCTAGAAGAAGACAATTTCTCAGACTGTGTGTATTTCCAGATATTTACATCATGTTCTTGGGCTTCTGTAACCTTTTCAGAAAGCAGTCTGATGAATGAACTATGCTTTTTTGCTGACTGATGGCAGGGTGATGCTGTGTCTGGAATTCTAACAGTACGGTCAATAGCATGGGAGATTTACGTTTTCTGAAGTGAGATTTTTATAGCACTAGACAAAGGAATCATTTCTCACTCACTGACAATAATCAAAAACAATAAAAACTACCTATCTTTCTCTCTAAAAGTACATTTATAAGAAAAGCAGCACTATTCTATAGATTAGAAAGATCTTGAAAACCAGCACAGTGCCCAGTAAATCTTGTACTTAGGTGCATTAGTGTATGATGAGTCCGGTTTAATGAAGACCAATCATTTGTAGAAGCAACTTAATTTGTCCCCAGACCAGGATACTGGCAGGACCTTGTTCAGTCCTACTCTTATGGTTAAACCAGGGACCAGTATCCAGAGAGGTTGTTCACCATTGCTGTCTTTGTCAGCGAAGTGGATGTTTAGTAGGGAGGAAAGCACTCTAAGGCTAAATGAAATACAGGGACTAAAATATGAGAATAAAAATTATGGGCAAAAGGATTTATATTCCTTGCTCAACAAAAATCTCTTTCCTCTACTTCAAGCTCTACAGTACAACGTGGTACAATACTGAACAGTATATTAATTAAATAGCTAATAACCACAGGAAAATGAGAAGTTGCTTTTCTGCCATCCCTAACTCTTCAAGCACAATGCAAATGGCCTAGACCCGATATAGAATGAACAGAGTGATTATAAATTATTCCTGTGAAGTGACTCCTTTTTAAATGACACGTTCAAGGTCTGTGGCACCAGTAGGACTAAAACACAGGAAAGGGGAACCTCAGTGAACTTGAGGTTTTGAACCCCTTGTGAACTATGTTTTGAGTTCCTCGCTTTTCATGGTTCATGATCTATCATCGCAATAAGGATTTTGACAAAGATTCAGGTTAGTTCTAAGTACACTGGGGAAAAACATTTTGCCTCTTTCTGTGTAACTAAACTTTTGACAAATGCTTATGATCTGTTGCAATAATGGATTTTCCCTTTGTGAGGCATCAGTGCATCATTCTACACATCAGCTGTACTGAACTACTAGTACAGCCAAACTGATTTTCATCGAAACCATTAAGGCTGTAAATCTCAGGGGCTAGTTCCTCAGCGGATGTTTGACTTCAGTGGAGTGACACTGATTTATGCCAGCTGGAGATTTGGTCCAAGGTCTTTTAGTAGGAATTACAATTTCTAGATGCCTAGAATAAGAGAGATGCAGGAGTTGAAATATTTCCTTCACACATGGGGCCAAGTTATAACCCTTCAAAACTCTAAAGTACTGAGACAGGGAGAGATACAGTGAGGAAGGGAGGCCTTATGGCAATATAAGACATGATACCTCATGGGCAGGGTCAGATTAACAAAGGGTTGAGAGGGGCTGGAGGCCTGGTCCCCGGCTTGAAAGGGGGCCACATGCTCCAGCCTCTATGCCCCTGCCATATCCAATTCCCCACACCACAAACACCCCTACCCTGCGAGTGGGGGGGTCAGGGCCCTGGGCCAGAGCTGTTTCTTCCCCAGCCCTGGGTTGGCCAGTTCACCCATGGGGGCAGGGCAGGCTGACCCCGTTCATCTCACTCTACTCTGAGGAGCCATAGGCTATGTCTACACTATAAAAGCTAAGTCAACTTAATAAAGTCTACTTAAAGTTGACTTTAAGTAGACCTTATTAAATTGACTTAGTGATTCCACACTGCATTAAGTTGACTTTATAAGGGTCTTAATAAAGTTGACTTTAAATGGCCACACTGCACTATGTCGACTTTCTTAAGTTGACTTTAATGCCCCAATTATGTTAAGTCAACTTAAGAAAGTTGACTTAACCCCTAAAGTCGACTTGAAGGGCAGGAGTTATTAAGTCGACTTAAGGAAGCCCTTAAGTAGACTTAATGAACTCCAAATGTGGACAGGGCTTTGCTTAAGTCAACTTAAGCTTCCTTAAGTCAATTTAAGCCCATAGTGTAGACATAGCCATACTGAGCAACAGCCAGCCCTGGCCCGGCCGTCCCCTCGGAAGAGAGCAAACAAGGCCAGCCTCCAATACTCCCCACTTCCTTCAACACTGGCAGGGAGGGGGGTTTGGATATGGCAGGGGCTGTAAGGGTTGGAGCCTGGGGCCCCCTTTCAGGCAAGGCCCTGGGGCTCCACCCCCTATAGACCTTTGTTACTCCTGCCTTGTGCTGTGGGAATGAGCTGCTTGTGTCACATAATGTTATATGTGATGCCACCGCTGACTTCAAGCATCGCCCACTACACAAGAGGGAGATGTGCTATGGCCATATCCCTTCACTATTCCTCCATGACCCTCCTAGGATGGCCAACATTGTCAGCAGTGCTTGCTGCGCCTGCGTGCTCCTGAATGCAGCTAAGCAACTTGTGACGGCTTCTTCTGCAGGTGCACAAGACAACAGGTAGGAGAACAAGGGGCAAGTCATAAATTAGACATTTACCTATGGCTTACAACTCACATGTGATTTCTGATTTGGACAGCTGGGGGGGGGCACTCTCAAAATACAGGGTAGTATAAATATTTCCTAAATGTTCAAACCAGCCAGGGCTCAGCAGGAATGAGGTCCGGTGTAGAAAGAGAAAGCAGCACTCTGATTGTCTCAGCTAAGAGTAATTTGAAACATCTTGCTCATAGTCTTATATATAAGAAATGTTACAATCCAGGCAAAGGCTCTGGGTATAGGCTTTTAATAATTTGAAACTGGTGTGATTTGGCAGTACGTCTTTGCTAGAGGATTAATGGATTTGATTTTTTTTTTAAATACTAACCATACAAAAGTGTTTGATTTAAGCATGATAATGTTTAAGTTCACCACTACCCTGTGATCAAGGTAGATCTGGTAAATTGCTATCTAGTGTTTCAGTACAGCAAATGAATAATTACAATTTTATTTTCACTTGGGTGTATTGCAGACATTTTATTGCTCAAATGAATGAGTTATTTGACCTCATGTTCAACAGTATAATTTTATGATTTCTGGAATTAATAATAGTCATAGTTATGGCAAAGCAGATAAAACACTGCTTGGGCTATTGACAGAGCTGACTATAAATTGTTTTAAAAAAGTTTACTCTTTTAAGAATAAGCTGGATTTCAGTGATTATTATCATTTAATTGGAGTAGCACCAATGCTGTACTAGGTTGGATCAACACACATAGAAAGACACATTCCCAGGCCACAAACAGTTTACAATTTGAGAAAGCAAGTGTAGCAGAAAATGTGAATTTGAGAGATACACTCAAAATATGAACATTGTAGTACAGATTACTTTATCTGAGATCAACAGGAAATCCATGATGCACTGATTTTTTGTAATATGACTGGTTATTTAGCTTAAATGGTGAAGACTGATGCAACTTCAAACAGAAACTGCACCTTGAGGGCTTCTTCCAAATTTCCATTGGGAGTCTTTCCTTTGATGTTGGCCATTGTGTCAGGCCCTAAGTAATCCTTTGTGGCTCTCTACCAACTTACACATAATATCCTTCAGTGTTTTGCAAACATTAGTTAAGTGCACCTCACAATACCATTGTAAGGAAGGTGTTATGATACCCATTGTACAAATGGGTAAGCTGGGAATACAATTCACTCATGCTCAGGTAGCAGGGAAGTAGTTGAGCCAGGAATAAAACCAAGGATATCTGCCTTTGTCCTATATTCTGCCCCTATTTCTGATACTTTAAAGCTCGTGTGCATCATCAGTCTGTCTTTCCTGCACACACAGCCTCACCAAGGACCACACTGCTCCATCTCTGAATATTGTGTATGGCAAGGATGTAGTTAATGTCAAACATTTGAAGCATCACAATACCATTCTATGAGTGTAACCAGAGCTGACCGAAGGTTTTTGGAGCCCTAGGCACCTATGATTTTGGTGCCCAACCTCAGGCCAAGCGGCAATCCAGCCCAGGGGTGCAGGCAAAGCAGCAACTTGCAGGCCGGGTGGTGGGCCAGCTGGCATAGTGGGCCACGTGGGGGGAAGGGGCAGCAGGTGCATCAGGCCATGTGGGGGGGTGGCTGGTGTGTCAGGATACACAGAAAGGGGCAGCTGGTGCGCCAGGCCAAGTGGAGGGCCGCGTGGAGGTCCAGCTGTTATGGCAGGCAGTGGGGTGGCTGGTGTGGCAGGCTGCAGGCCGTCCCCAAGCCAGCTGAGCTGAAGGCCTGCAGAGGGGCTCCTGCCCCTCCATTCCTCCCAACCACTCCTCCCAGTCCCCCGAAGCCTGTTCCTAGCCCCCACCCCCAGCACTTACTAAAAAAGATTCTTGCCTTGCTGCACCCCCTAGTGTTTGGTGCCCTAGGTGATTGCTTAGGTTGCCTCTATGGCAGGACCAGCTCTGAGTGTAACCCCTGACCTGCATCTCCCACCTTCTATCACTTTCTCATTGTGCATTTCTAGAGGTAAGCTCATGGGTCAGTAACCTCCTATCTGTGTAAGTTTCTATGAAGCATCTAACATGTTTTTGTGGTGCAGTCAAATTAATGATTGCCCATTCTGTGTCAGCTGAGACACGGCTGTGTTTTAACGCTGTACCTTAGCAGTTAATGATCTCCTTGTTTCCATTCCAGTGACTTCAGGGAGGGCGTGAACTTGAGAGCACCAGTTTGCCCTTTAATGTCAGATTCCAGAAATGAAGATAATTAATTCTTAATACAATATTAAATTCTGTGCTGACTTATACACAGTCCTACTTCAAGTCAATGACCTAGAGCTCCATGAATGAGGGTGAACATTGATTTACATGTGCATGCAATTCCTGTGCAATCCATAGCTTCATGGGCTGTGGATCAATGTAGCATTTGACCCTCTGTCTAACAGAATCAAGAAACCATCAGTAAAAAGAATTAATATCTTGCCACATCCCTCACTCATTAGTTCTAATCATAGTCCTCAGAAGCATGGGCACATTTTTCAAGTGATGCCTTTCATCTGTCACCAGAACAGCTGGGTGAAAAATATTGCTGATGGGGCTGTTACAAGAAAAGCCTCAAAGCTTGTTCTGAATACAAAAATGTTATTGCTGGTTTCACGATCAGCTCCACAAATCTTTTAGTAGAGATCTTCTAGTCCTAGGCACAAATCGGCAATGGGATGTGAGGAAGAAAATGAGATGAGCACACCAAAGTGAGATGAGCACACCAAAGCGAGATGAGCACACCAAAGCACAATCCCTAGAAGAGGAAAACCCTGATCATTTCCTGGCCCATAGAAGAAGGGAAGGGCTCTGACACCATAAACTCCTGTTCTCAGATCTTGGCATGATCCCTCCATGATTTCCTAGCACAACAGATGAGGAACAGTTGGACTGTTGGCAGATAGGATAGGGAAAATTTGCAGTGCAGGGACAGTGAGCTCCACAGACAGTTCCCTCAGAAATCAGTGAAGAACATTCTGAGAAATTATTAGAGCTTCAGTCTATATTTGCCTTTCCAAGGAGCCAGCATGGTGCTGGAAGATATGATGACACAGAAAGAACTGGGCCTAATTCTGCTCTGAGCCACACTAGTATAAACCCAGAGTAGCTCCAATGACATCATTCAATGACACCATTCAATTCAACAGTAAGAGAAAGCTTACAATTTTTAGGAGTGGTGACAAAGTATAGTTTAACCAATGAACACTGCAGAAGAAAATGAAGATAGGCAGGTGATCTTTCATAATGGGAATTTAGAAAGTAAGAACTAAAGTGAAAAAAGTAAATATACAATAAAATGAGAAGAGAAATGAGTCAGAGATGCAGCAGTGTCAGTTTGACTGAGTGTGAACTTATAGGTAAATTAGTTCATTGTACTGCTTATTGTAAAAACAAAAACAATGGCAGTCCTGTGGCATCTTAAAGACTAACAAATTTCTTTGGGCATAAGCCTTTGGGAGCTGCAACCCACTGTGTCAAATGCATAGGATGAAGTGGGTTGTAGCCCCCAAAAGCTTATGCCAGAAGAAATTTGCTAGTCTTTAAGGTGCCACAAGACTTCTGTTGATTTTGCTATATACAGAGTAACACAGCCACCTTTCTGGAACTTACTCAAAACCATTTACTGTATTTGAAAAACTGAATCTTTGAGAGTCTTTAAATCAATGATTCTGTCTTCCGATGAAGTCAAAAGACATCACTGACATGAAACCTCAGGTATCATCAGATTGATGAAACCATAATGTCATTTTATGGTGATAAGTGGAAAACACCATTCTCCTTCGAGCACTGCTCACAACATTCAGTTACAGGTGTCTAAGTGCCGCAGCGCACGGTCGCTCGGAAAGTCTTTAGCATTAGCCTGTCAGGTCAGGGCACCTGGCCAATGCCCCCTCCATGCTGTGACCATGGCTATATAGGTGACTGTGACCCTGACCTTCCCAGTTCCTTTTTCTGCCATTAGCGTTAACTTGCAAAATGCAAGTGCCTGTCTTTCGTGTGAAATTCAAGATGCCTTGTTTCAAACCGTGCTTGGAATGCTGCAAGGCTTTTCCGATGGACGACCCACACAAGAAATGCCTCTCTTGCTTGGGTGAGTCCCACCTTGGGGCAGAATGCTCCATATCCAGTCCTTCAAGTGGAGGACCTGCTTAGAAAGGGAGCGCTACCTCCTCTTAATCTCGGGGAGTGGAGCAACCACCCCCTGAAACCAGCCAGGTCACAAGCGCTCCACCGGATCCCCAGTCGTCTCGGGCTCAGGAACCCCACCACTGATCATTGGTATCAGGCTCGAAACCTCAACCTGCTATGGTACTTCTCCAGCACCGAGCTCATTGGTCACCGGATAGCCCCTCAGCTGTACCGAAAAAGGTACCAGCACAAGCACCCCCGATGGCCCAAGAAGGGCACCATAACCCAGCTTTTGTGCAGAAGAAAAGGAAGAAGACCAAGGCAGCACCATCTCCACTGGTACCATGGGACATGGTACCGCCCCTCATGGTACTGACGTCAAGCCCAGTACCAGCATCAAATCTGGTACTGCTAGATCCGGTACCATCAGACCCGGTACCAACAAACCTGGTATCGCATTCTGACCCGGCACCAGCACTGAAAGCGGGACTGGCATCCAGCTCCATGCTAACCTCTGACCCGGCACCGATCTGTGACCAGGTGTTTGCAGTCAGCCCAGCTCTGGGATCCAGCAAGGCGCCGCCCAGCCCTCCGCTGGTACCACAATTGGGTACAGAGGAGCAGGGAACCTCACTCCATCACTCTTCTGAAGAGCCCTAGGTACCGGGCTCATGGACATCAGGTGGAGTGTCTTCCAGATCGTCCTCCAAGGACCACCCCTCCCCTTCTCAGGAGGAGCATCTGAGAATGAGACTGCGCAAGAGCTCCCCATCCCCTAGCTCAGTGAGGTCAACAAGACCATGTGTTCATGCGTAGGTGTCCATGCTTCCCACTGAGCCTATGCCTCTAGTGAGATCGTCCCATAATGAGGACCCTCGATTGGCTGAGCACAACAACCAAAGATGCCTCATCCTGCTACACCCGATCACCTCCACCGGAGTCCTCGGACCTCTCTGATGACGAACCTGATCCTGATTCTATGCAACACAGTAGATCCTGGGCCCAATCCTTCTCACTACCAGATAAGCATCTAATCGACATGTCTGCTGACCACGAGGGGGATCCCCGCATTGAGCAGGACCTTCTCCACCATATGGCTGCAAACCTTAAATTGAAATTGGGAGTAATCCAAGAGGAGGATGACTCCCTCTTCGATGCTTGCCATAGAGCCCCCCCAGCAAGGGTGGCAATCCCGTTACACTCAGGAGTATATTGCATCGTTCAAGAATTCTGGCAGACACCATCCTCAATCCCACCAATGTCCAAAGTTGCAGATAAGAAATACTATGTCTCTCCTGACATGTTCTCTTTCCTATTTCATCACCCCACCCCAGAGTCTTTGGTGGTTGATGCTGTAAACCAAAGGGAGAGACAGGGCTAGTCGAGCTCCATGCCCAAAAACAGAGAGGCGAAGAAGCTCAACCTCATGGGGCAGAAGGTATACTCCTCTGCAGCCCTCCAGCTGCATATCTCCAACCATTCAGCCTTAATGACGCATTACATCTTTAACTTGTGGGAGGCCATGTGAAACTTCCGCAAGGCCATCTCTGAGGAGCGCCCGAGAGATTCCAAGGCAATGCTAGAGAAAGGGAAGAGGGCATCCAGGGATGCTCTGGTGGCAACTTGGGATGCAGTGGATACAGTGGCCCGCACTATGCCCTCTGCAGTTGTCATGCACCGGTCTGCCTGGCTCCAAGGCTCAGGCCTATCCACACAGATGCAGCAAATTATCCAAGACCTCTCCTTTGAAGGTCCTGACCTTTTTGCCTCATCCACGGATACAAAGCTCCATGGTATGAAGGACTCTAGGGCCATGCTCTGTTCCCTAGGGATATACACCCTGCAGTCCAGCAGGCGCTCGACAAGACATCAACAGCTTCAACAGCAGTTCCAGAAAATAAACCAATAGATTCAACTGCAAGGGTCAGTTCCCAAGATCTCTCCAGTTTCCCCAGCACCACCTTGGGGACCTGGACAAGGACAAGAATCGTCCAGGTAAGGGGGGGAAAGCTCAACACCTAACAGTCCAGAAGGCATGGACAGGGGCCCAACTGCACCTCGGGCCGTAAACAGCGTTTTTGACAGTCGCTGCATGGGCAGTGAGCCAAGGCCCCTATTCTCCCCCCGCCGCCTGTGCCACTTTGCCCACCGGTGGGCCCATGTTACATCAGACCACTGGGTCTTCAACACGGTGCACGAGGATACCACCTCCAGTTCCTTTCAACCGCTTGGGACAGACAACTACCTCCTTGTGCAGCACTGGGGAATCAAGAACAGTTATACTGGCTCGAGGCTGAATGCCAAAAACTCCTCTCTCTCGGGGCCATAGAAAAGGTCTCCAAGTGGGAGAGGGGCAAGGGGTTTTACTACTGATACTTCCTGGTCCCCAAACCCGACGGGGATCTACAGCCTATTTTGGACCTCAGAGTGTTAAACAAGTACATAAGGAAAATAAAGTTCCTCATTGTTTCCCTGCCTCAGATTGTCTCCTCCCTGTCCCTCGGAGATTGGTTCACAGCCCTTGATCTAAAGGACGCTTGCTTTCACATAGCCATCCAACCCCACCACAGAGCCATTATCAGTTCACCGCTCTTCCCTTCGGGCTATCGCCGGCTTGCAGGGTGTTTACAAAATGTGTGGCACTGGTTGCAGCATTCCTAAGCAGGAAGGGCATCGAAATCTACCCCTATGTAGATGACTGGCTCATAGTAGGGAAGTCAAGCGGCCAGGTACAACATCATGTCAAACTGGTAGTAGTAAAGCTCTGCAGATTCCTCGATCTCTGCATAAACACAGAGAAGGCAAAGCTCCGGCCCACTCAGGACATAGAATTCATAGGGGCGCAACTAAATACCAATCGAGGCATGGTGTCCTTGCACCTGTCAAGATTTCAGTCCCCATCAAGATTTTTGCACCATCATTACGGAACTGCAAGCGTTGAGACTAACCACAGCTCGCCAGTGCATGCAGCTTCTGGGCCACATGGCGGCTGCCACCTCGGTAATCCGGACAGCACGCTTGAGGATAAGACCCTTCCAGCTCTGGTTCTCCATGATGTTCCACCCATGGAGAGATCACCTAGACAAGGTGCTCTCAGTTCCCCAGCACGCCCTGGAGTCCCTTCAAATCTGGAGAGACCCCCGTTTTGCAATGGGGGGTATTCCGTTCAGGGAGTCCAAACCCTCAGTGACCCTAATAATAGACACTTCAGACTCAGGTTGGGGGGCCCATCTGTCGGGGGGCCTCTCCACACAAGGTCTCTGGACCCCCGAGGACAAACTCCTCCACATAAATGTGAAGGAACTATGGGCCATCAGACTGGCCTGCATCACCTTCCTCGACAAAATTCATGGCAAAACTGTCGAGGTCCTCACAGACAATACAATGGCCATGTTCTATACCCACCGGCAAGGGGGGGGGTACGCTCCTCAGCCCTGTGTGAGAAGGCATGCAAACTGTGGCAGCTGGCGATAGACCACCACTTTATGCTGGTTGCCTCCCATCTACCAGGGGTGAACAACGGCTTAGTGGATGCACTCAGCAGGAAAACCCTAGCAAATCACAAGTAGTCCCTCCACAACAAGGTATTTTCCCTATTGACAGACAAATGCGGACCTCCCCTGGTGGACCTCTTCACCACCAAACAGAACCACAAATGCCTCCAATTCTGTTCCCTCCAGGGTCAGGAGGAGGGCTCACTCAGTGACGCCTTCCTCCTCAGTTGGTCGGGGACCCTGATGTATGCCTTCTCGCCAATTCCCCTAATCCACAAAGTGCTACTGAAGGTCCTTGCGGATGGAGCATGCATCATCCTGATAGCTCTGGACTGGCCCAGACAACACTGGCTCCTGCTCCTGCAGGACCTGTCCATAAGGAACCTGCTTCTCTTTCCCCAGTGGGTGGATCTCCTAACACAGGACTCAGGGTGCCTTTGGCACCTGAACCCAGGCCTCCTGCACCTGACAGCCTGGATGGTCTCTGGCTCAGTGAGCAAGAGAGGTGCTGCTCAGACAGGGTTAAGAAGGTCCTGTTTGGTAGCAGAAAACCCTCCATTAGGTCCAGATACACGGCCAAATGGAAACGCTTCTCCACCTGGTCCCATGACAAAGGCATAGATCCTGTCACAGCACCAATCCATACAGTTCTGGACTATCTTCTAGACCTTAGAGAAAAAGGCCTCTGGCTGTCCTCACTGAGAGTCCACTTAGTGGCAATTTCGGCCCTTCACAAAAGGGTAGATGGGGCCTGTCTTTTCACACCCCCATATCTCACAGGTTCCTGAAAGGGGTGGAAAAGCTTTTTCTCCACCCTTGTAAGCCCATCCCTCAGTGGGATCTAAATGTTGTACTCCGGGCACTAATGCAGCTGCTGTACGAACCCTTGGATTCAGCCACCCTACTAGTTTTGTCATGGAAGGTGGCTTTCTTAGTAGCAATCACCTCAGCTAGAAGGGTTTCAGAGTTGCGAGCCCTTTCCTCTGAACCCCCATATACAATGTTCTTCCCGGACAAGGCGGTCCTTCATCACCAACCTTCCTTTCTACCCCAGCTGGCCACCCCCTTCCACATGAACCAAGAAATTTGCCTGCCAGTTTTCTATCCCAACACCTAGGTCACAGAAAACCAGAGACGGTGGCACACCTTAAATGTGAGGAGAGCACTCTTAACTTATATTGAGCATACCTGACCCTTCCGTAAGACTTCCCAACTTCATAGAGGTCGCCAAACGCATGAGGGGTTCCCCAGTGTCCTCTCAGTGGATCTCCAAATGGATTGTTAACTGCATCAAAGACTGCTACAGAAGTTCAAACACATGGTCATTGATACATACCTTCACAACACACTACGTCATTGTCCAACAGGCTAGAGATGGTGCCACTTTGGGCAGAGCTGTACTCAGTGTGGGTAGACTGTAAATCCTTCCACCATCCTCAGGTGTGGCTAGCAGTCACCTGTAACTGAATGATGTGAGCAGAGCTTGAAAGAGAACAGTTGGTTATTTATCAGTAACTGTCATTCTTCGAGATAGGCTGCTCACATACATTCAGGCACCTCCCACCATCCCCACTACGGAGTTGGCAAAGGTATATGGGACTAGGAGGGTCAGGGTCACGGTCACCTATATAGCCATGGTTGCAGTGTGGAGGGGGCATTAGCCGGGTGCTCTGACCTGACAGGCTGATGCTAAAGACTTTCCAAGCTACCGTGCACTGCGGCACGTAGACACCTGTAACTGAATGTATGTTAGCGGCCATCTCAAAGAGGGACGGTTACTGGTAAGTAACCAACCGTTCCAATGTATTCCCATTGAGATCCTAGGGAGTTACCCCAGGGATGAATTTGGCCCCTTGTCTCTATCTTGTCTGTTGTTAGAAGACACATTATCAAGATGTTAAACCATCCAAACTGCACTTCTGTCTTCTATTCCCCCAAGTACACATTTGTATCACTTTACATTCCAAGTGCCTTCAGAAAAAGAAATGTTTAAAGGTGAAAAACAACCTGATGTGACACTGCCTGATTCCAAAACATATGTCCTTTTGCCCTTGCGTAATGATCCTGTCATTCTGGATGGTGAAGTTGAGGTAATTTCACTGACTAAAGTAGAGATTGCTCAAGCATTTAGAACAGCCAGAAACAATAGAGGAAGGAATATACCAGCAGATATGATCTCTCTTGAGTGATCTCTGCATTCTTCCAATCCAAAAGAAACAAGGACTGTGATGGTGCTTTTAAAGGCTAACTGGTTTATTTATCGCATGAGCTTTCATCGGAGAAAACCCCACTTTGTCAGATGCTTGAAGGTGGGGAACTTACAGAATGGGAGCAAAATCAGTGCAGGGAAATGTAAGTTATAGTATCTGGTCAGACTGTAACAGCAAATCAAAGCAGTTCTGAGGATTCGAACAGTGGAGTACAGCAATTAGCAGGGAGGTGGATGGGGAACAAGGAAAGTAAAATTACCTGTTGTAATGGGAAAAGAATCCATAGTCATTATTCAGCTCTGAGTTCACAGAATCAAATTTGCATCTAAATTTCAATTCTGCAGTTTCTCTTTGAAGTTTTGATTTATTATCTATTTGATTGAGCACAGCTATTAACAAATCATCAATGGAGTAAGCAGGGAGGCTGAAGTGTTCTCAATGATTTTTGAATGTTGTTATTTCTTATGTTAGATTTGTTTCCATTTATTCTTTTGCGCAGAGACTGTCTTGTTTGTCCAATGTAAAGGCAAAGGGGCATTTCTTGCCCATGATTTCATACATCACATTGATAGATGAACAGGCGAATGTGCCCTTGATGGAACAGCTGACTTGATTAGGTCCTGTGGTGGTGTCTTTTGTGCAAATATGTGGGCAAATTTGGTAACGTGGTTTGTTGCAGGGATATGCGACTACTTTAATGCTTCTGTTGTTAGGTCTGTAATTGCTGGTGAGTATCTGTTTAAGGTTGGGGGCAGCTGTAGGTAAGCGATGAGTAGTCTGCCGCCCAAGGCCTGAGAGAACAAGGGATCATCTTCTAGAATAGGCTATAAGTCCTTGATGATGTAGTATAGGGGGTTGACTTGGGGGTTATAGGTAATGACCAGTGGCATTCTGTTGTTTTCTTTTTTGGGCTTCTCCTGTAATAGTTGACTTCTGGGTACCCATCTGACTCTGTCAATCTGTTTCTTCACTACGTCAGGTGGATACTATAGTTTTAAGAATGCTTGACAGAGATCCTGAAGGTGTCTGTCTCTGTCTGAGGGATGGGAACAAATGCTGTTATAGCTCAAAGCTTAACTTAGCTTTAGAGAATGGATTGAGTGGTGTGTCTTGAGAGGAGCTCAAGCGATGAAGATAAATATAGTGGTCTGTAGTGTCAAAAACACTACAGTGAATTTCCTGCGTGGAGTGTTCCAGGCTGAGGTGATCATGGAGTGGAAAGTGTTGAAATCCCTGTGGACATCTTCAAGGGCCTCCTTTTCGTGGGTCCGGATGATGAAGACATCATCAGTGTAGCATAAGTAGAGGAGTGTACTTGGGAATGGGACTGGAGGAAGCCATGTTCTAAGTCAGCCATAAAAATGTTGGCATATTGTGGGCGCATGTTGGTAATTATAGCAGTACCACTAACATGAAGATATAAATTATTTTCAAATCTGAAATGGTTGTGGGTGAATACAAAGTCACACAGTTCAAACACGAGTTGTGCTGTGACATCATGTGATAGGTCTCTTAGGCTATGTCTACACTGGAGCGTTAAGTGAAATTAATCTGGCTTGAGTTGATTTAAGCAATTCTGTGGCCAAATTTGGAATTTATTTAGTTGACTTAAAGCACTTGCTTAAGTTGACTTAATCAAATCTGCCCTGCAATTCAACTTAAGCTTTTAAGAAGACTTTACAAGGCAGGAAGCCCCAGGCCCTGCCCCCTGCCCGGTCCCAGATCCCAATCAAGCACCAGGGGCCCAATATGACTTTGCCTGATCCAGCTCTAGCTCCCACCAGCAGGTGGCTGGGAGCCCAATCCAGCCCCAAGCCCCTTGCCATAGGTGGCAGGGGCTGGGAGCTGGCTACTGCCACTGGCAGCAAGCAGCACAGAGTTGGATACAGCTTGGAGTTGCTTGTCGCAAGCGGCTCAGAGCCGCAATCTGGCCCCGAGCTGATTGCCTCCACCAGCAGGTGGCTCCGTAGTTTGGTCAATTTCACAGGCTACTCCAGATCTCAGGAATAGTCTGTGAAATTGACCAGGCTGGGTCACTCAGCTGTCTCATCAGTGGCATCATTTCTGTTGATGCATAGGGTCTGAGGAGAGAGTCCACAGAGCCAGATAAGCATGCTTTAAGAGTGCCAGTGCCTGAGATGATGGGACGACCAGGGTTTTCAGGTTTGTGGATTTTCAGCAAGAGATAGAATATCCTTTGTTTGGGTTCTGGGGGTGTGCCTGTCTTGATTTGTTCCTGTGCTGTTTTGGGGAATTTCTTGATTAGGTGTTATAGTTCCTTTTGGTATTCCTCAGTGTGATCAGAGAGAAGTGATCTGTAGAAGCAAAAGAAAGGAAAGGCTACTGCTTAGTGAATAAAGCTGTTGAGTTTTAGGAGAACGTCTCAGTGGCTGGACAACTAGTCACATTGGTGTGGTTTCTAAAGTATAATGGCCCCTTTGGTTTAGTTCTTGTGGCAGGTTTTGAAAGCTCTGTGTAAAAAATGATCAAGGGTACGACATCTGGGATATGGTTCAGCATAATGGATTTAGAAATTTGCATAAAAAACAGAGCCAACCTGAACCTTCACCGTTGCCCCAAACTGGAGTATAATAAGACTTTTTTAAAAAAAGTTTAGGACAGTCTGACTGATTCCCAGCATAGTCATGGTTCTATCCTTTTCAATCCCGGAGACTTAGCTTCCAGGTTATCCTCCCCTCTGCTAGCTCCTTTCTCTCAGAGATTCTTTCCCAAGGCATCCCAACTTTCCATCTGATTCCCTAATAGCCTCTTCCAAACTCTTTAGTTGCAACTGTTTGCTAGGACTGAGGTTGCTTTATGTATCACCTTCCAACAGACCACACCTCTCCTCATTTATAAATAATGAGAATATGACTGACAGAGGAATGAAGAAATCAAAGTACGGCTGCTGAGGCAAAGCTGAACTCCATGCCATTACTAAAGCAATGCAGCCCAGCTGTGGTAATTGTAATCTTTAATCCAAAAGATCATAAAGTTTGTGCTTCAAGCTTTGGCTTGACCAGTGGCTCTCATGGTAAAGATGCACCTGAGTATTGCAAGTAGAGAGTTAAATAATGCAACGTCTGATAACTCACATGGTATCAACAACGTGGCATCTAGTGATAAAGAGTATTGGATGGGTGGGAGGAGGTCCTTGAATACACAGAATTTTGATTGTAAAAGGTGACAGCATGACTGGGCTTGTAGAGTTAAAGAAGAAGCAGAAGCAGCTCCAAGATAAGCAGCAGATGAAATGAGGGAAGTCGGTAGATAAGACCAAAAAGAAAAAAAAAGAATATAGAGTGTCAGAAAGCCAACATAATATGTATTCTGTGACTGATAGCAGTTCAGCTAGTGGCTACATATAAAACAGAAATCTTAGGGCATGCCAGGCAGACAGGGTGGTACAGCGTGGTAGAGAAAGTAGAATTCGGTAACAGCACAACTCAACAGAGGTAGGCTGGTCTGAGTCATGAGGTTAGCAGGATCCCTTTCTTTACAAGACAAGAGGTAGGAGATGCTGTAATTCT
The DNA here is from genome assembly GCA_007922195.1 of Podocnemis expansa. Lineage (NCBI taxonomy): Eukaryota > Metazoa > Chordata > Testudines > Podocnemididae > Podocnemis > Podocnemis expansa. The sequence goes on along the minus strand of ML682040.1, from coordinate 10,947,091 downwards.
AGGATAGTGAGAATATTTTTTGGATTAGCTATTTGCAATTTATAGTTGTATGTATAGCAAAAGTAGTGAGAGTCTTCTGGCACCTTATAGACTGACAGATTTCTTCAAGCATAAGCTTTTGTGGGCTACAACCCACTTTGTCAGATGCATCTGACGAGGTGGGTTGTAGCCCACGAAAGCTTATGCTCGAAGAAATCTGTTAGGCTATAAGGTGCCACAGGACTCTTGCTACTTTTGCTATAGTTGTATGTATGTTTCTCATTGCTATAAATATTGTTTTGCACCTGGTTCCAGGTGATATGTGGTTTTCAAGCTTACCTTAAAGAGTAGCAATTTCATTGGAGAAATGAAAAAGTAAATGACCAGTAGCAGGACTGCACGGGGAGTGGGGGATGTGAAATTATTTAGCATTAAAAGGGTATGTTCCCGTGGAGAGTGTTTAGGACTATGATTCAATCCCCAGCTATGCCACTTATTGCATGCATGACCTCGGACAGTTATTTAACCATTCATTTGCCTTCTGTAAAAGTGGGCTAATAATATTACCCACCTTTGTAAGTCACCTTGGCTATGTCTACAGTAGAGATCTCAGGTAAATCGACTTAATAAAGTCGACTTGACCCTTAAAGTTGACTTTAAAGGTGAGAGTTATTAAGTTGACTTAAGCAAGTGCTTAAGTCGACTTAATGAACTCCAAATGTGGCCATGGAGTTGCTTAAGTTGACTTAAGCCTCCAGTATAGACATAGCCCTTGAGATTGTAATATACAGAAGAAAGGTAATATACAATGTAAGTGCTAAGTATGTGTATTTGTTATTACAAAAAATAGAAAGAACACTTGGCTATTATTTGATAACACAAAAATAAAGTCTCTTTTTAAAAAGTAGGGCAGACTCACCAAAAGCGTGATATACTGAGAACTACAATCTTTATTTGTGGTGGATGAAGGGATCACTCTCCAGGATTATCAATGGACTACATTTCATAAGCATTCAATTCATACATGAGTGTTGATGAGTCAGTGAAACAGCCTGTCTGGAATTTTTAAAACAGAACAATGTAAAAGCAATGAAGTTTTGGCCATCGTATTTTGAACAGCTATGTGTTTTTGAAATTACAGAATTCAATTACATTAAAATTACTGTTCCCCCAATCAAAAATAAAATATTTGATCACTCTTTGGATCTGACAGATCTCTTCCCTCTAAAGCTTATGGGGGTGATAAATGTGGCTGTGTATCATGTTTATTTACCCTCGATTCTGGAGGAAGTTGAATCAATTATGATTCCACAGAAAGTGAACTGTTACATTCTTATATGAGTCTATCACCTGGGTAGTGATCCTTTATGTAGCTTAAAGTGAATGGCAAAGGCAAAAATTACTAATATGGTTAAGAAAGGTTAGCTATTTAGAATTGTAGGCTAAGTAAAAGATCAGATGCTGTTAAGTGAAGCACAGGGCCAGTTTCTACTCCTTTTATATATATAAACCTGGAATAACTACAATGATATAAAATACTGATCATGAAACATGATATAGGACACTTCTAAATGACAGCTGGATTTGGCCCATGCTTCTATTTCACATCTATTTATTTAACTGGAAGTCCATTATTTTGGGTCACTTTACAGTCCTTAGTGTACGATCCTGAACTATCACTTTTGTATAAAATTTTTATTCCCTACAAATCAGTAACACTGGGTGTTATAATAAGAAAGAAAATAATGAACTCCTTCAAGGCTGATAGAAAATTAATTACTCTCTTCCTTTCTGAGTTGATTGTATGCTACAATCTGTGTATAAATGCTCACCACTAGCAAGAGACCTCACAGTACAGTTAATAGAGAACAAAATAGGGCCTTACACAGTTTGATTTTTATTTTTTATAATTCGAGTGGATAATATCAATGTTTATTTTTAAGCTTTTATATTTTTATCAATTAAATTATGTGTGGTAAACACTTTTTAAATTTTCATAGTTCAAGGAAATTGGGGGAAGGAGTCAGACAATAATTGTTAGCAACAGCAGATGGATGGGACTCTAATAAGATGGGATGCTAATAAGTTCTCAAGCAGCATTTTTCTTGTCCCTGTGTAAATTTTGATTATTATTGATGGAAATATTTTTTCATCTGTTGTATGTGAAATCCATGTTTACCAATGTTTACGGATAAAAATCTAATCTTTGCAAGTTTTAAATTTACTGTTTCTAAAATAGTTTTTAAAGACTACTGAGAAGTGGGTACGCCTACACTGGAACCTTAGGCCAACTTAAGGAAGGTTAAGTTAACCTATAGACTTCTGCAGGCATGTTGAGCTTATATGAAGTTGACTCAAGTGCTTCCTTAAGTCGACTTAATACCACCAACTCTTAAGGTCGACTTGACACTTAAGTCAATCTCACTAAGTAAAATTAATCCAGGGTAGATGGGGAAAGACCTTAAGTTGACCTAATTGGCCTCCAGGCCCCCTCACAGAGTTCCTAGAAGTTGCACTTCTCTAGTGCAGTGTGGGACAGCTCCCACAATACACCACTCCTCCATTGACCTAGCCCTTGCCAGTGTGGATGCAGGCGGTCAACAGGAGTTTTCAATGTTGACTTTCTGAGAGTATGTCTATACTGGTGGCGGCAAATTCGCCACTGTCAGCTCGGCATTCCAGGAATGGTTCACAGTGACTCTGAACTCACTGCTCCAGTCCTGGAAGCTGACCCCAGAAGTCACCACCAGTTACACGAGGAATTTTACATTCTGAGCATAATTGGCAGTCAACTGCCACCGAAAAGACCTCTAGTGTAGACTAGGGCTAATTTGACTTACTTAAAGTTGACCTTCTTAGGTTGACTTAACAGAGCCTCCAGTGTAGACATTCCCTAATTTATTGTTCCACCTGCTGAATAATGATATGATTCCTTGATTAAATTAGAATACTTTGGGAAAGTGGAAGTATTTCATGAAGAACAGTATAGGATCAATGCAGGGATGTTTTTCCATGTTTCACTATGGCTGTCCATCTATCTATCTAGGCAAAGAAAAAAAAACTTACTTTGGTGATGACTGAGTCCAGGGGCCAACTACTTCCTATCAGATATAGACCTAAAAAAATATATGAATAGAATTACAATCAACAAGGAAGGGAAAAATTCACTGTAAAAAGGTTCTCAGTGGATGGATTTCTTCAAAAAATAAAAAGAAAAAAGAAAATATATAGTTAGAGATTTAGAACAAAAATGTCATTGTTAGGTAAAGGAGTAGAGCCTCACCTAATGTAAATCACAATTCTCTGCTGAAATCAATGTATTAACATGGAATTATAGCAGCTGAGGATTTGGCTCATATTTCAGTATCACATTACAAAAAGGCCTTCAGTCTCATGACACTGTCAGCATACAATTTGTTTATATCTTATGAAGCCAGGAAAGTTCAATGCATCATGGTATTTCTATGTCCAGATAGGATATAATAGAGTCACCAACTGAGGAGTAAATTTGAAGGTTTTCAGCAACCTGGCTACGACTATTCTGAACAATTCACTATATTTGAAAGCAAGAAGATTGGGTCAGTGCTTCTGCTTTGTAGACAAATATTTCTAATGAAGAATAGCTGATTTCCATTTATCAGCTACTGTTTCTTTAAAGAGATATAAACACAGAGTACCTTGCACACTAATAAAAAGCATAATACCAGCGGCCAGATTCTCTTCCCACTAAAACGTCACGGCAGTCGTTAGCAGTTTAAATGGCCCCAAGAGTTGTTTCTGCTTAGGGGAATTCCATTCTGAATTTTATACAGTCACTATCACACCACTTTGCTACACTCATTTGTGGTATTGCATTGACCCCTAAATTCTAGTCTGAAGTCAGTGCCCCATTGTGTTCCAGCTAGACAATGTATATATGCTGTATATAACAGAAAAGGCATTCCTAGGTGAAGGAGAAGTGATTCTTCCTTATAACCAAGATCCTGAGTTATTGGGATGGCCTCTTCATACGGTAGACAGCTGGGCCCAAATTAAAGCAGTCTTGATGCTGCTCTAAGTTGTGTAAATGCCAAATCAGAAACTGGCTGGCTTCATGGTAGGGAAATGTAACTCTGGTGTAAATTAGACTTCAGTCCTGGACAAGAGGTTATAGGCTGATCAGTAAAATTGAATCTGAATAAAGAACATTTGTACTTTTCTCATTTTCAAACTATACATGAGAAAAACAAACAGACAAAAATGATGATTTCATAGCAAATATTTCTATGATCTATGTTTGTATTTCAATTTCCACCCTTCAAATAATATTGTGGAGTTGCTTCAGTGAAAGCCATATAAAACGCACACAAGACAGCAAACCAGGGGTTTCGCTGGTGCTGGGCTTATGGGGCTTGAGCCCCGAATGTTGGCACTAGAGTCCCATGTCTGCCGCAGCAGCGGCTGCAACAGCAGCATGCTTAAAGCATGTCAGCCCTGGATCTTTTTCTGGGCCACGGGGTGTCCTAGGGCAAACTATGGCTACACAGATTTGCTCCAAGAGGAGAGGAGCCATAATTGGGCTGCAGGTATTGAGGGTCACAGGGGCAGAAGGTTAGCACAACTGGATGTATTATCTTCTCCAGAGGGGGAACTGTGGTTGAGCTGTGCTTCTTCTTTGTGTTCAGTAGGCTGTACTTTTCAGCAGTATTAAATTCACTTGAAAACAGGTTGTCTATTAAGTATATATAGATCAATATAAATATAAACTATCAATTATTGATAACTGGAACTTTCATACAAGTTGCTTGACTTAACAGGATACACTGTAGGCTGGCAAAGGACTTCAGCTTCTCAACTTTTTTTTTAATTAAGTTTTCAGTATTTATTGATATAATCTTAGCATCTTAAGTCAAGGGCTCCGTGGGTAGATCTATCAATTGCAATTTAATTTTCTCTGCGGTACATTTTTGCCTCCTGCTATTGCTTGACTTATAAATTAAAAAGCATTACCTAGCTAAATAAAGTTATTGTGCTGTTTAGACAGTATTTTGCTGCAATGCTTCTAAGAGCCTGGCACGAAAAATTCAGCCAGTTCAAAGAACAGTGAGACAAAAGTGTTCCTGCTTTCCTTTCTGTGCCACCATGTTGGGTGGTGTTATTCTTTCTTCTTGCTGTTTGTATATCACCAGTGCACAGAAGCATCAGCTAGGAAAAAAGACCCCATATTACTCATTACAAAGGCCCTCTTTGAATTGCAGGATAAATGTCAAAAATTGGGACTGAGTTGTAGACAAGTCATAGAAAATTATGGAAAAGTAATAATGGACCTTATTATTTGGGGTGATAAAGTCCATTATTATTTTTCCACAATTTTGCACTGCCAGCTAACAGGGGACTGCGAGCGGGATGCTCAGGTTGACAGAAGCCTCCAGGGGCTGAGAGCAGGGACTCTTGCTTTCAGTTTGGGGATGGCTGAGGCTCCCATTCTCAGTTTCCACCTGCCAGAATTGTTATGGAAACCTAATATTGCAGAATCCATAATTTCAGCATTAGCGCAAGTTAAGTAGGGCCTTACTCATAACAAAAAGATGGTGCCTGCACCAAAGAGCTTCCAAGTGCTGGTACCCCCCCAAAAAAATCCTTCCTGCCAGCTGTGCAGAAATTGTTTCAATGTATTTTTTTTTATTTAATTAGTAAAGCAGAAAGCACTAGAAATGTCAGCATACATTGTCTACTCCAGGAAGATACTATCTCCCATTTGAACTTGAGCATCAAGGCTGTGGACACTTTAGAAATCTCATTAGACTAGCCAAGATCTAAAGTGCTGCCTACAGAGAATGGGTGTCTAGTATTTATACTTATATAATAAAAATAATTTTAAAAAAATCCATGGACCTTAGAAGATGTGTTCCAACTATCCTGATTTTGCTTCTGTTTTACCTCCTTCCACTCCTCACCTCCCCTACAACTTTGACCGTTTTTATTGATTGATTGATTGATTTGGTCTTTTCAGAGTGCAAATTCTTTGGTGCGGTGAGTGGGGCCCTGATCCTCAGTTCTAGAAAAGTTGCACTTCACATAGTCATTATTTCAATGTATTTATTTATTTAATTACAGTAGCGCCTTGAAGAGTTACCTGAGATCAGGGGCCTATGGAGTGTGGCACTGTACCAACACATTGTAAGGGCTTGTCTACACTGTGTATTAGTGCACACCAGCTATGATGCAGATTCTAGCATTCATCTGCATGTTATGCACTAATTGTCTGTGCAGACCCTGCTGGCGCACACTCAAGGGTTCCCTAGTGAATACTGGCACCGTACTGCTTGAAATGAGACTAGAGAATTTTTAGTACGCTCCAATGGGGCCAAGAGACAGCATGTGACACATCAGAATTTACACACAAAGTGGTGCCCCTTAATGCTCCACGCAGACAAGCCCTGAATATGGTCCTTGCCACAGAGATCAAAATCAAAACAGACATAACAAAAGGTGGGAGAAATTAAGAATTCTTATTCCTATTGTGAGCTGACATGCAGAGGCATTAAGGAAGTCTGCAAGAGAGGCAGAAATTGAACCTGGTCCTCAGTCCCACTCCAAAGAGTGTTTTAACTATATAGCTATTCTTCCTCTAAGCCCCTTTATACTCCCTGAATACTGAACTGAACTTTACTACTGGGGGCTAATGTAAACTTTTCCATAAGGGATAGGAGACTTAGAGGAGCATGCTTAAAGGAGTGTATACGAGCTCATGGGGCACCTCCAATTGAGGGTGCTATAGCTGTGACATAATACTCTTTGGTTGGTCACTTTGACTGCCAGAAAAATTTCCACAGCGTTGTCCATTTTTTCTGGTGGCCTGGCATGCAGACTGAGGTCCAAGTATACAAGGACTCCTGCACATTTTATGCAAGTGCCAATATGTCCTAGACCAAACTCATTGGCATGTTAATGCCATCAAAAGATCAATCTTGTTACCTTAATAACCATGGACTACCTCACTAAAATGGCCCATTTCATCCCTTACAGCCACATGTCCTTTGCAATACCTCTGTCCACTCCTGCTATACAGCATGGTTTGGTTCCACCGAGTCCCATATCATGTAGTTTTCTAGCTGAGGCCCACAATTCATTTCTTCCTTTCGGCATGAAGTGTTCAGGTTACTAGACATCTACAAATCTACTTCTGCTGCATTACATCTTCAAATAGATGGACAAACTGAACAGCTGAAGTAAATAGGGTAGCAGTACTTGAGATGTTTTTTAAATTATCACTATGGTAACTGGTCCGCACTCCCGCTACATGCAGAGGTTTCATATAACACTAACTATGCTTGTTCAGGTCAGAACCCTTTGCTAATTATGGGTTTCACCCTGTTTTCACCCAGTGCTATCAGCAGCCTTCCTGAGCCCTGCTGCCACCACCTCAGGACAACAAATCCATTTTATTTAAGAGAAATTCAGGAACTACCAAAAAGAGGCAAAGAACACTCACAAGAGGCATGTGGACCACGGATGACAGAAGCTCAGCCATTCACAGGAAGAGTGGTTAGTCACTAACATCTCCAGATTGGATTACCACAAAAATAAGAACCAAGTAGAAGTCTCTAGGTTTTTATAATCCTCTGAGTCTCTTCTCACTGCTTTACATATCACTGATTTTGTGTCCTTTTGGACCCATCACTGAGAACCAAAGTTGGAAATTCAAAATCTGTCATTTTTTGGTCAGGGAACTGGAACCACACATTGAAAATCTGCCATGTTTGTTCAGGGTGTAAGGTGGGATTCGTTTGCCTTCTTTTGGAAGTGTCCTTGTGCTTACCTTTGTTATACTATGGCCCTCGTTACCTTTCAGGCACAGTTTCTTCACCCAATCTGCAAAATATGCCCACCTTCCCCCCACCCTTTTTTTTAAGCCATGAACTAAAAACAATTTCCAAAGGGGCAGCCGTGTTAGTCTAGTAAAGCAAAACAGCAAGGAGTCTTGTGGCACTTAAAGATTAACAGATTTACCATGCAATAAATGAATCCGTTAGTCTTTAAGTGCCACAAGACTCCTTGCTTTTTATACTAAAAACGTTTTCCCTAACCAAACCACCAGTCAAAATCCAGGGTCACTGGGGCATGGCATGCTCATTTCCTCACAGATGTGTGGCCACCTGTACTATCTTGTGGACTGGTAAGGGTAGAGTCCCGAAGAAACTCTTGGGAGCATGCCTCCCATACCCACTTACCTCACTTGGTAGGGGAATGTCACAGGGCTCACTATGACAAGCACTGCCTTGAAGGGAGAGATGATATAACTTCCTGCATGGCTAAAACCTGGGTCGGTGGGGTTTTAGTCTGTTGACACTGTTGCTGGGCGCTTAGGTTGGATTTCTGCTGGCAAATCCTCTGAGGCTAGGCTTGGGGAGAAGTACAATCTAACAGTGTTACTGTAAACTTTTAGGTCAGCAGATCGGTTTCCCTCCCCTGAAAACTCACTGCCTGCAGCTCAAATTCCCCCTCATTGAATTAACCCATCAGATTCCTTCCCCTGAGGGCTCACTTAGTAAAGGTTAGGTGTTTTTTCCCTACTTCTACTCCTGGAGTCTCCCTAAGGGAAAAGCTTCCTCAGTTTCCCAATCTGGCGGGATTCCCTGAGGACAACCATCAGTTCTTCTGTCCTGAGAGCTCACTGCCTTAGGTTTAAAAGGTTCAGGCAGGAGGTAATGGGTTCTGAGGGAGAGAGCCCAGCACATCCATCTGATTTTAGAGTCTGTGGTTTATTGATCTATTGTTGTACAATTCCTAAGCATGGGTTTGATAAATGATAAATGAATACAGCAGTAAAGCTGGTAGCTCACCAAGAGATATTGCAGTTTCCAAATGAATCTTAGTGGCTAGTCGAGGTTCTGCTCTGCACCGTCATTCAGTATAGGATGAGGTCAGAGTTAGGAGGCACCTGCTCCACAGTTGGACTGGTTTGTATTTATATATTATCTTTGGCAATAGCTGCAAATTTCCCTTTTTTGCAAGAGGGTCATTGGAAAAATGAGCAAGAGAAGAAAAAGCATACCCTGACCATATCACATGCACCTGTTGCCGTCTTCATTGTTCTTAGAAGTCACCTACAACCCATTACCATGGCACATATCATATTTACATTTTTGTGGCTAAGCTATTATTCAAGTGTCTGAAATATTTCAAGTTCCTCTTAGATAATTTTAGGATATTTTCAAACACCCCCAAAAGGTCCTGTGGCTCTTAAACACTAACAAATTTATTTATTGCATGAACTGTCATGGGAGAAAATCTCACTTTGTCAGATGCTTTGAAGATGGGGGAACTTGCAGAATGGGAGGAAATAAATGCAGGGAAGTGTAAGTCATGGGATCAGATCACACTGTAACAGCAAATCAAAGTTTTGCTCAGCGTGACCTGATCCTATGACTTACATGTCCCTGCATTTATTTCCTCCCATTCTGCAAGTTCCCCCATCTTCAAAGCATCTGACAAAATGAGATTTTCTCCCATGACAGTTCATGCAATAAATAAATTTGTTAGTGTTTAAGAGCCACAGGACTCCTTTGTTTGTTTCGCTGAACTAGTCTAACACAGCTGCCCCTTTGGAAATCCCCAAAAAGTCATTCATCTGTGTGCTAAAGGTCCCTTTTTCAAATATTAAAGTAACTGTCTGGGTTTCAAAAGGTCACGCCATGTGTCACATCTGTTTCTCCCTGTCTTATGTTCTCTGTTTGATTGTGGACAAAAAACTGTAAAATGCCTTGCCTACAGCAGGCCCTGACCAGAAGCTCCTATTAGTGCACTGACTGATACTTGTATTTAAATAGGAAAGATATCATGGGGAGTCAACTGAGTAACAACACAGACTCATTATCTACTTCTGCTCCAGATCCTGTTTGCTCTAGACTCTGGCTTCTGACCCTGCTTTTCCTTCAGCTTTGCTATTTGCTTGCTGTCTCTAACCTGGAGCCTGATCCCAATTTCTTGATATCCATCCCTACCACATTTCCATCTGTCTGCCATCTGCAAATTGGTACCTGAACCAGGCTTCCTGGCATGCTGATCTGGCTTTCTCCTGACCCAACAACTATTCTGATTGTAACTTAGCATCTGACAACTGCACACAGGCAGCCCATGTTCGGGCCCTGTCAGGTAGCAGCCTTCACACTAAGAAGATTATACCATGCCCAGGATAAAGAGATAGTGGCTTTGCTCAGAGCTCTTCACTCAAGTTATTTTATCTGCTCCAGAAAACTGGATCCTGGGTTTTGGCATCAAAGTATTGTGGTTCTCTCTGAGACCTATTCTACTCAGCTTAACCAGAACATTTTGTTTAGTTCTGGGAGAATACTTTATCTAGTTCTCAGGAATCCAAAACCTTTGTTTAAATGCAAACCCATCACTGAGGTTGTCTTTGTTGACATTTCATAAAACTACACCTGACATGGATTCTTCTGAAGGTTCCTCCCAAAGTAACATCCCTTCAAACAATGAGGAAGGCACTGTGAAGTCTCCTGGTGAAGGAAGTCCCATCCTGTTTTTTTTCCACTCCTGGTGTTTGCTAAATAATTCAAATTCCTTTGATCTCCACCCCTTGTTAGCATGTTTATCTTTAATGTAATTGCATTTCCATTGCCCTGTAATATACCTTGGAAGTACAGTCAAGGTTGCAGCAGGGCCTGTCCTCCCATAGAGGTGACCTAGTCGGTCACCTTGGGTGCCAAAAATTAGCGAGTGCCAAGGGCTGGGCTGGGATTGCTCTGCTCCCCGCCCATGGCCAGACCCGCGCCTGGGGCACTGTTCCCCACCCACAGCTGGATACTGGCAGCAGTGCCATGCTACTGGGGTGAGGGGGCGCAAAATCCCTGTATGCCTAGGGCAGCAAAAAACCTTGGGCCAGCCTTGGGTGGCAGAACCACTTTCCTTTACCTAGAGGGTCATAGCATCAGCTGTGCCTGGCCGACACACTTTAAGAACATAATTCTCAATACCTCATTTATTTTGCATTTGTTCTTTAACTCAGGGGTTCTCAATCTTTCTTTGTCCTGACACAATTGGAAATATGCACCAACTGTGCCAAGGCAGATGCTCGTCCTCCAAAAAAGACTCCACCACTGCTAATAATTTTGGCAGTGGACAAGCCTGCCTGCCGGCACCCTCCACCAAAAAAAAAAAAAATCTACAGTTGCCTGCTTTTTCAGAGGTGGCATAAGGCCCCCCCCCCCTTCCGGCTAAACCCCTCCTCTAAAACAAGGCACCGCCAGACTTTTGGCAGCAGCTTGATGCACAGGGGACCCACGGCCATTCAGCTGTTTCAGTTGTGGCACAAGCAGCCCCTTCTGTCACAACAGACTGAACTTCTGGAAGACTGGAGAGGGCGTTTGTTTTGGCGGTGGGTGGGGCAGTTTTTTTGGCAGCAGGTTGCTTGTGGCACCACATTCAGCCATGTGTCGTGACACACTATTGTGTTGCAACACAGCGGTTGAGAGCCATTGCTCTAACTTACAACATGGACTACTGTTAATGGTCTCTGAGCTTTTAATTTTTCATTTGTATCTGAGATGACACCTTTTAGATACAGGTTATAAGATTAATGAGCTGAGGATACACCCAACTGGTCAGGCCAGCTGAAACTCATTACAAGATACCTGCTTTCCTGCAGTGGGATGCTATGAGGGTCACAGTAGCACAGTGAAAAATGAGGTCAGGGTAACTTAACGAAGTGGGATTTTCTCCCTTGAAAGCTCATGCGAAAAATAAATGTTAGTCTTAAAGTGCTGCATGACTCCTTGCTTTTTTTGCTGGATTAGACTAACACGGCTATCTATATGATGAAAACCTAACTATACAATTATCCTTTCAGTGTTAATTAGCTAGGTAGTGATCAACAGCAACACAGGTATGGAATTTTCAAGATATCATTATAATGTTAATCGCATCTGTTCAGATGTAGAAATGCTTTAAGCTTTCTAGGCAGTTCACATTTCTTTTTGAACAGGAGTTAGGGGAAGTGAGCCTTAGGAAAGATTGATTCATTTCATTCCTGAGAAATCTCTAATGGAACCAATAGCAATGATACAGGAGTTAAATCTTTTCAATTTGTATTGTTTTCCCTTTGTAGAATGTGCAAGAGAATTATTGATTAGCTCTACAAGCAAATACTTCTCTTGTACATTCACAAATTAGCTCTTTCATACAGTAGACTAAAGAAAGAAATGAGAATGTTGTTTCAGGTACTGATATGTTAAAAGTTTGTGTGTGTTCTCAAATACAACACAGAGCAAGATTTTTCTTTTTTCTGCTTCCCCTTGCAGGGTGGATAGAAAGAAAACAAAAATTGCACTATTAATCAGAAACATTTGAGAAATATGGTGAAATTCATTTAATACATTTTACAAATATTATTCAACTATATCTGGTTTGAAGTCAGGCAAATAAGAAAAATAAGAGTTGCTCTTTATAGAGCACAATTCTAGTACATAAGAAAAGAGGTTAATTCAAACTATGCAAGCAAGATCAATAGCCAACAAACTTGCTCAAATTAGCATTTTGACTTTAGTGCTCCAATATGCATAAGAAACAAGAATCCTATCAGGATATTTAGCAATAATTCAAAACACCAAACCGGTAAAATACTAAATGGAAGCAAAACAAACAAGGAGTCTGGTGGCACTTCTGAGAGATTTAACCTAACATGTCCTGAGGCCATTAAATTGTTATCTGAAAGCTTGCTTTTACATCTTAACCCCGTGATAGGTTTCACACTTGTGAGATTTATTTTTGTAAGAAAAGAGTGGTCCCTTGAGTTTTGCTGCTAACTATAAAATGTGACTTAATTTAATTCACAAAGAAACATCCAATCACCTGATAAGGAAACTAGCCTCATAGGCAATTTCTGTTGAGACAGCATTCAAAACACTTATTTGGACCTGTTACTTAATTGCATCCTTCTTGGAGGTTTTTCACATCACCACAATCTTCTGCAGCTGTCATACTGATTGGCAAAATGAAACAAACTCTCAATGCCACTAGACTCCTTATTTGTTTTACTGAACTAGACTAACATAGCTGTCCCTTTGAAATTTCCCACTCCTGCACCCTATGCCTCAAAACTCAACTCCAGACTGCTGACCTGTCTGCCCTTCATTCAGCAGCCGCAGACTAGGAAGCATCACTGATTGGCCTTACTGTCATTAGCTGGACTGTCCTTTACCACTAAGTGACATCCCGGAATAGACTGAAGCAGCAGGATCAAGCCTGCAGCATTTTTGTTAAAGAAACTGGAGAGCGCTGGTAATGGCCAAACAGTGTTTTCTAAGGTTCATTTGAATTCTGAAAACGTGTTTACTTGTTTGACCATGTTTATATATCTCATAAATGGCTATTAGTGGGCATTGCATTCATAGCAGTCTGTCTGCTGTAATGTTTGGGGAGCAGTGTGTTTTCCATACAAATATACACATTTTCTTGTGAATAAAACTGTTTGCACACAAGCAGGGATATTCCTTAGTTAGCACTAGATATTCCATAATCTTTCATTTATAATAATAACAACAACAACTGTATTTAATTGGCACCTGAGGCCCCCTACTGCGAATCAAAGTCATATTATGGTAGGCACAGTACATAGTCTTATGGAGACATGATTCTTCCACCTCTCCTCCCAGGGCAAAAAAAAAAGGCAAAAAAAAAGATTATAATTTCCAGTTTAAAAAGCTTCACTTATTTACTAAAGGAATAGGAACAATACAACTGGTTTTAGGTGAGGAAGGTGCTCTGAATAACAAGTAGTGAATACTCAAAATTCACTGTTTGTGGACATTTAATAAGCTAAAATTGGGTTGAACAACCATTATCACAGAAATGAAGGGTCAGTTCATGAACAGAAAAAAAAGCTATATGTATGAAATAATTTATTTAGTTTAATTTATTTACCCAGTTGTGGTATCAATTATAGTTTTTATATTGCTATAGCAGCCAAGAAGGTAAGGTTGGGAAGGATATGAATCCACAGGCTTCAGGGCATAAACCAGCCACTCAATAGCAGGGATTAGGAAAAGTCTTCCCTTATGGGCCTGTTATTCTGTAAGTGCCTACATCAAAGTTCCTTGTGTCTTCTGTGAAGCAGCTGGTACTGAGCACTGCTGGAGACGGGCTGCAGGGCTAGATGAATCACTGGTCCAATCCCATGTGGCAAGTGTTGTTGTCCATATACCATCATTGTGTTAGTCTTCATCAAGTTCATTTTGCACTGAGGCAGGTCAGGCTGGGTACATAAATCTTTAAAATGTTCTTTCAAACATTTACTGAGACTCCAATGATGTCCCTGCATTCATTAACATGTTGCATAAGAACAGGATGAAACCTGTTCAAAGGATAAATTTACTCCACCTCAGCCTCCCTAAATTCTGTTTTGCATATGAAATCCAGCTGTGCTTTGGAGATGTATTATAATATGAAAAATGAGAGTCCTGTGGCACCTTGTAGACTAACAGATTTTTTTGGGCATAAGCTTTTATGGGCTGCCACTTCATCAGATGCAAGTCGGTTGGAGCCCACAAAAGCTTATGCCCAAAGAAATCTGTTAGTTTATAAGGTGTCACAGGACTCTTGTTGTTTTTGCTGCACACAGACTAACATGGCTACCTCTCTGGAAATTTCTATTATAATAATGTGTCATTAGAACCATAGAAACCTGGCCATGTTATTGTATTGCTTCAGAAAAATGGCCAGAGTTCTAGAGATTGACCTATAGTATAAGATTTATTTTGAGGTGGGAAATAGAATTGATTTTAGCTTTTCAGTGCTGCCCCTGGCATGATTGGAAAGGTGAACTTTAAAGAGGTTGTTGTTTCAGTGCTTCATTAAAATGTACAACACATAGCCACAGAGGCATGTGAATTCTCCTTTATTTCACCAGTGTTATGCACTCCAAAGTAAAGGGATAAGAGCTTTGCCAGTCTCTCAAGGAAGCCCCAAAACTGGAAACATGGGCCTGCAGAGAACTAGCTAATTTGGAAGCCAAATTTGTGCAACTGAATGCTGGGGATAACTTCCCCGCCTTATCTTTTTTCTTGCATTTAGTAACAAAAAGTCAACACCTTTCTCTGAATCACCCTATGATAGCAATGTCCATTGCGCACTTGTTACATTTAAAACAAGCATCTTCATATTTTCTCCCATACAGAACCTTGCACTTGGGAGGAGTTTCCCATAAACATCTATAAAACAAGTGCATGATTCATCTTTAAATCCCTCCTTAAAACTTTCTTTTGGCATAATTCTGCTGTGACCCCAGGCTACCATGCCAACTAGTAGTGTGTCAGTGTTTCTTGTTCTCTTCCTCCTGTCTGGCCGTACTCATCTGTTGTCTCTTGTTTTAAGTTGTATGCTTTATGTAGAAGAGATTGTCTCTTGGTTCTGTTTGTACAATGCCTAGCACAGTGGGATTCCAGTCCATGCATGAGACACCTAGACAATAAAATAATGATAAATGGACTAATTAGTGGAACAGTAAATACCAGAATTATTATGAAAGAAGGAGAAGTTCCTTAGCAGATCTGTGTAAATAGGGGACAAGGCAAAGGATGAAAAGGTTTGAATGAAAAATTAAAAAAAAAAAGTGAGCAACATTAGAACGTTGACCCTTTTTTTTGTCCCAAATGAGAAGTTCCATCTCAGAATATGAACATTTCTGACATTCCAAGAAGGCTGTTTCAGAATATTTTGTTTTGAATTTTCATATTGCACATCATAAAGCAGTATCAAAATGATCATTTTCCTGCCAAATGTTTCAGTTTTGACAAAACTTCACTTCAATTGGGGAAAAACAATCAAAAATAGTGACCAGCAGTGCTATTTACAAGCAATAGCACTAGGGTTTAAAGTACAGTGCGTTTGGGCTTCCAGCTATCATCAAATGAACACAATAGTGAATGAGGACAGATGCAAATGGATTTTTAAGCTGCAGGTTGCTATTTTATTAATGCCCCCCTCCTATGTCAAATTTTATCTGCCCATCTTCCCATATCAGGTATCAGGCTGGCCCTCTGCAGGGCTTTCATGGCATTTATCATATTGAGCATAACCCAGAATAAATTCTTCACTATCTACCTCAGTGATTCAATCTGTTTTGCTGAATCTTCTCACCCTCCCCACTCCTAAGGCAACAGAAGATACCAAAAAAGGAATGAAGATTGCAATCTTCACTGGACACTAGCTTCTTGGGGCACCAGCAAATAGCATGGTCACATACACCCTCTCCACACTGCCTCGTATCAAGGACTATGTCTACATCTAACTGCTTAGTTCAGACTTGCTTACTCTGAACTAAACAGTTCAAAATTAGTTCAAACTAACCATATTTTTTAGTTTGAACTAACTTTTTAGTTTGAACTTGCCGCACTTCTTTTAGCTTGAAATAAATTTTTTGTTTGAACTAAAAAAGCATAGCTAGTTCAAACCAGAAGATATTTCAGACTAAATATGGTTAGTAAGAACTAACTGCTAGTTTGAATTTATTTAGTTCAAACTAGCATGACCATATCATGCTAGTTCAAACTAAAATTTGAAGTAAGTTTGAACTAAGTAGTACTTGGTCCTGCTATGAGTGCAGTGGACTGGATTTGATAACTTCTCAAGCTATGTCTACACTGGCAAGTTAGTCTGGACTAAAGAGGCTTAGTCCATGTTAATTTAGCTTATAGTCACACTAGACTTTCCCTAATTCAAATAGACTAACATTTAGTTTGAGCTTAAGAAGTTTGAACTAAGCTGATTAATTCAAACTAACCACACGTTCTAGTTTGCACTAAGCATTCAAACAAACCTTGTACTTCTTAGTTTGGACTAACAAGTCCGAACTAACTTTTGCAGATGTAGACATAGCCTTATGGTCCCATCCAGTTTTTATGTTTCTATGAAAAGGGAAGCTTGAACTTCAGTATGAAGAATTTTGTAAGGTTTTCCTAAAGTTTGATGACCAGCACCAGTTCATACACAGGATTCAACTGTAAATAATAAATTACAAGTTTATTAATTCAGTCTGGGGTGGAGCTCTAGTGAATGCAGATTTCTGCAGTGGCTTTTGAAGAACACTTGCCATACCTAGCAAGAGAACTCTTCTGCTGGGGACAGGGTTTTTGTAACAAGCTAGCAGCAGAGGATTGTGTGCCCCAGAATAAAATTTCCAAGAAAGAAGCTTGATACTACAATCAAGTATCTGAGACATGATTTTATGAAAGCCAGGTTTGTGACAAACAGCATATAGTGCCCATACAAGCAGGTAGCATGAAGCCCAGATGTTTCTTTTTGCCTTTGAATAGTAGTCAGAAATACCAAGATATTTAGGGGTTACTTTAATGTTGTCAGGGAGAGAAAGTTGTTTAGCTTCAGGGAAGTAAGAAGGACAAAAATATTTGATGGTAATAGAAAGAGTGCAGATGCAGTTCTGATCAAAGTTGCCTTATCTTTTCGGTTTATTCATATTTGGAATATCACATGATTATTTATGCATAATAGCAGAGATACCCTGTTCAAGCGTAAAAGATCATTGCTGAAGGAGGTCTGCCTGAAAAAATTCAAAGTTTCATAATTTATTTTCATTCTGATGCAGAATGAAAACTAGACCCTTCAAACCGTTTTAGTTGAAATTTTTAATAAAAAGATCATTAGATGCAAATGTAGCTTTCATTTTTATTTACAGTTAATTTTAGTGATATAGTATTGCACCATTGAGAGTTTGGCTCTGGCAGCTACAATCAATGGAGTTATCTTTGCCTGTTTTAGATCTAGAGCTCATAGAAAACACATGAAACCATAGACATGTAACACACAAACACAAGAATAGAGTCTAATATCTTTTATCAGTTTTGTTAAAAGTGCCAACAAAGTTATGAACGTCACAGCATATATACTTCCTTGATAAATCCATTCACCCTGTATAGTTACAGTCATATTCACAAAGGTAGTGTTAGAGTCTGAGGGGTCTCTTATGTAGTGATATCAATAAAGAGATGGTTCCTGTTGGAGTTTTTCCACAAGAAGCTCAGTTTTCCCAATCTGGGAACCTTCTTTTTTATATTGTCATTTTGCTATACCTTTGTTCTGTACATGTTTATAAATGTGTTAATCTTCTTTTTTCTTGTTGATCAGAATTCTCCAAGACTTGTTATAACTTTTTTCTCACCATTGTGTATAGTTCTCTTAATTCTCATTAGCATTAGTTCACAATTTTTATCCTCTGGTTTAAATGGATGATAGAAACAGATGTGCCTCTACAACAGTGGGCAAGTTTTCACAATATTACCTCTTGGTACCTCTTCCTATAATATTAGGGCACCGAGTTAATCTTCGGTCACTTAGTTACATCAACGTTTCTTATATCCAAGGCCTAAAATAGCTAAGCTAAAATCGTCCAGGCCTCATTTATAGTCTTCGTGCTTCAGTGTTTCTTTTTAGATACTTAGTACATAATTATCATTTCTAAATACCGACTCATCTTATCCTTCTGTAATCTTACAATTTAACTCTATTTCACATACCCATGATTATACATGACAAAACATTAATTAACCATAACACAATAAATTAATAATAAGTTGAAATCATTGGCTACAAACATCTCATTTCAGTTTCTGGTTCCCTGCAGACTCTCCTCTTCCAGAAAGAGCTAGAAATTACAGGAGCTGGCCAGTGCACTGCAGAGACATGACATAAAGCATCAGAACCCTATTGGCAGACTGTCAGGATTCATTAGGAGAACTGAGGATTGAACAGCAACTCTAGTTAGATGATAAAAGAGCAGCTTAATAGCACTCATGGAATCCTAACTGCAATCAAAGGAGTGATTGCAGTTTGTAGGATTACCATGCTGGCTTTAATATAGCTAACACAACTAGAAATATCTGTGAAGGAGCAGAGGCACAGATTTCAGTGCATGCAGCCCACCCTGGTTGGAACCTTCTTTATCTACTTGCATTGTTAGCTCACACCAGGTCTATGCTACCATATCTTCTTTGCTATCTTTAATGTATTAAGTAGCTTAAAAATAGCTTGCGTATACACAGCTGAGCTGCAATCACACCTCTTATTGCAGTGTAGACGTAGCTTTAGAAGTCAGAAATATAAAAATATTGTTTACAGCATCTAGTTCATCTCCCTGTAAATGCGGTGCTATGTGCAAGTGTTAAATGGCTCAAGTCATTGTTCATAGACCATATCTATTGCCAGAATGATTCCCAGTCCAATAGTCCTTTTAAAATAATCATCACAAACTTTAAATAATTAGCTACATTTTCCCTCTCTAGATTTTGTTATAATAAAGGGCAGATATTGCAATGCTGTGATTTTACAATGAAAAACAAAATTCTACTTAGCCACTAAACAAAACTTCGACTTAGAAATGCTTTTCAGTCATATCAGATCTGTTTTGAGTGAAGGCAGTTATTTTTAACAAGTACCAATTCTGATTGCTAATTCTGACTATGCTCAGAAAATAATTTAAAAAAACATTATGCTTATATAAATGAGCACAGATAAAAATAACAATGGCATAGTCCTCAATTTATTGTTCATCAGGTTGATAGATGTGCCTCATAATTTCCCCTTACGATACATTAATTCACAGTTTATGACATGTAAACGTCACTGTTAGGGATTTTTCCCCCTGGTTTTCTTTCCACAATACAAGTATTGCATAATCATTATTATTTCTAATCTATGACAGCAGAATTTAGAACGGCTTGTTTCAATGCAGGACTGGATAAGAGATTTTTGAAATATTAATCTACCTGACTAATGTGTGGCATTGATTGGCTATCTTGGGAAATATTGATATACGAACTAGGAATTATGAATACCAGTTGCTGTACAAAAAGAAAATAATGAATTACATTTTATTTCTCAAACCAAATTATGAATGTGTATATCTGAATAAATATACACATAAATGAAAGATATGTATGGATAGCCTGGTTTTGTTATGATGAATTATGAAATGATATTGTTCCAAACCATGATAAGTCACATTCTGAAAAGATGCAAGTAGCACTGAGTGTTCATATTTACCAGAGCTCCATAGGTTATAATAAACATTCACTTCCAATGACAATATTGGAAAGCAAAGTGCAGACTTCAGAAGTTTTGATTAAATTTTTTCAGCTGAAGGCAGACCAAGCCAGTAACAACAATAATTTTATTTACTGAATCTGTCACACTCTCTGGAGTGGCTCAAAAACCTAAGTACAGACAACAAGAGTCCTGTGGCACCTTAAGGATTAACAGATTTCTTTGGGCATAAGCTTTCATGGGCTCCAACCTACTTTGTCAGATGCATCATCTGACAAAATGGGTTGGAGCCCACAAAAGCTTATGCCTGAAGAAATCTATTAGTCTTTAAGGTGCCACAGGACTCTCAGGGTACGTCCACGCGTCTCTTTTATTTCGAAATAACGCTGATTATTTTGAAATAAAAGAGATTAGGTCCACACGACGTATTCTTATTTCAAAATGACAGGCTGTGTCATTTCGAAATAAGAGCCATCATTTTGAAATAGCCTAAACCTTCTTTAAATTGAAACGGCTGTTATTTTGAAATGGTTATTTTGAAATAATGCCATTTGGACATGTTATTTCAAAATAACCATTATTTTGAAATAACACTTTTGCCATTCTCCTTCCCAGGCGATCATCCTTTTAGCCTATTTTGGGTGGGGGCATGGCCCAGGCAGGGGGCCATGTTGCCACACCTCCCATGGTGCCCCTCTCCTAAAGCAAAATAGCAAGTCCTGTGTTTGAACATGTTATTTCGCTGTGAGCCTTTCCCTTAATTCGAATTAACATTTTCTTAATTCGAATTAACTTATTTTGAAATAAGGATTTTATTTCAAAATAACTCATTTCAAAACAACTTATTTTGAAATAAAGATGTACGTGTGGACATAACCTCATTGATTTTGTTGTACACAAACTAACACGACTAGCCCTTTGAAGAAAACTTGAGTGCCAGCTCAGGGCTTTGAGTATCAAGTATGAACTCCTGAAGCACTGTAACAGCCTTAACATGTAGTCAAGACCATGCCCTTGGGTGCTCAAATCTATCTTGCCACATGGGCAAATTTACCTTTCTGACAGATTGTTCCTTACATAAAAAGTCACAATAATATTAAGGGTAGTCCCTGTCCCAAAGTTCAAATCTACCTCATTTTTCATACCAAAGACAACACTTGCAGCCAATCTTATAATAAACTATCTAAGTGTTTAGTAACTAGGAAAAGAAACAAGACTTATAGGTAAGTTTAAAGCAGATAAACACACATACACAAATAAGTTACAAACTTTGGTTTAAAAAAAATAGAAGCTGCTGTAATGTTTAAGCTTTTATGTCCTTTCGAGCTAACACAAGCTAAATGTTCAAGGACTAAGTCCTGTGCTTAGAAATCTTGCCCTTTCCTGAAATCAAAGCAGCAAAGGAATACCAATT
This sequence comes from Podocnemis expansa, assembly GCA_007922195.1. Lineage (NCBI taxonomy): Eukaryota > Metazoa > Chordata > Testudines > Podocnemididae > Podocnemis > Podocnemis expansa. The sequence continues at coordinate 10,925,646 of ML682040.1, read as the reverse complement.
TCTTCTTGACAGGGATTTTTATTTCCTTCCCTCAGAGCTCAAGCTGATGGGAGAAGTATCTGTGCATGTCTCCTCCACAGGTGTGGGGGGAGCAATTAATAAAACAACAAGGAGTTGTGTGTCACTTCAAGACTAACAGATTTATTTTTTGCATGAGCTTTCGTGGGAGAAGATCCCACTTCCTGCTTGTTGTTTTTTTACTGGACTAGACTAACACGGATATCCCTTTGGAGATTGACAATTAATAAAAGTCTGTAGTACCCTGATATTCCAAAGTGCCTTGTCTGATGTCCGTCAGCCTTCTTTTGTTGAAGAGGCAATGGAGTCTCTTGTGGTAAATTAGTACAGTAGAATCCTGTTCATCCAACCCTCCATTATCTACCTCTTCATATTAACCAACCAAGCAACATAAGCAGGTCCAGATGCCAGTGATGTCTCCTGTGGCCACTAGACAGTGCTGCAGACGTGCATTTTCCAGATTATTAAAACTTTTGATTATCCAAGCAAACCTGGTCCCAGTTAGGTCAGATAAACAGGATTCTGTTACATTTCATGCTTGATAATGCTTCTCTCCTGATTATGGGGCATCATAATTTTAGAGCACTCCTAGTTACAGAGCAAACACTTAAACATAACCGTCTAACATGGGATACAGACATCATAAATAAGAGTAATACATTCAGCATCCTACAAGTATTTCATAAACACTAAACACATTCTTAAAACATTAATCTCTATTTTAACACTTTTAATACACAAGCAAGCCAGACTGGTTTGCAGGTATGCATGTGTCAACGGTCAGTGAGGCCTGGGGGCCTTGGCATGAGCTGTCATCTAATCTCCTGGCATCATAAAATCTCCTTACTGAGATAGCCAGTACTCTGCCAATACCATTAAAATTCAACAACCAAGCAGTAATTCATATAGAAGAACATGATGGACAAAGAAGCTCAGGCAGCAAAGAGGAAGATACGTGAGCAAACAACCATTAAAATACAAAATCCTCCTGTAACATCTGTGCTTTCAAACTTTATTTGAAAGTGGGGCAGGATAGACTGAAAGGATGTCTATCGGTGGGAGTTCAAACCACAGCATCACTATGGCAAAAGCTTGCATGCCTCCTGACCTGAGGAGAGATGGCAGAATCCCCAAAGTGAGTAGCACTAGAACGCAGAGATATAGGGATGTTCAAGTTCCCCATGACCTGAATTTCAGAGCAACTCAGCAGCAGGCAATTTGTTGCCAATGCCTGTTAACCAAACTTTGTCAGATGTAGTGTGCATAACCTAAACAACAAATTTCAATGTAGCCTCTTAATTCACATAAACAGATGGTTTGTACCAGAAACATTGTGCAGATCAGCCAAATTTTAAAATCTGCTCCACGGTACAGGAAAACTCTTTAGTATTTTAAAAATCTCATGGGAAATGTAGCGCTCACGAAAAGGACAGCAGAAGTCACTAGAAGCACTTTTCCCACAGCATGAGGTCTGGGCTGGAGATGATATAATTTAAAAAGTGATATTGCCATTTCTTAATTTTCTTTTTATTGATGCCAGTCAACCAATAAGTACTCCCCATCTATTTCATATAAAACTAATCACTCTTGGTTTTACTGCTTGATGTCTCAATAATGCTGAGGCATTTCCTGAGGCAAACAAAGTTATTTAATATAATATTTAAGGCCATTTGGGGCCAGTTTAACCTCCATTGATTTTGAGGTAAAAATTGGCACTTAAAAAACAGATGTGCACAAGTAAAAATATTTATAGATGACAGCATGCAAGACCAGTTGACTTTAATCTGGTTCTTTCTTCTTGAACTATACTGGCAGAAGATTTGGCCAGAGGAAAGGTCCCTACATCCATTTACCGCCATAAAAAGGTCATTGTTCCACCTCTCCCCTCACTGTGGTGATAGCCACTCCTAAATTTATGCTGGTGTTTTAATCTATTGTTACTTTCTATGATCCCCAAGACAAGAATGGACTTAAAAGTTAATTCTATATTTTGAAGCCTGATAACTGTTTCTGTCATAGAGGTTCTTCCAGATAAATCATGAACAGTGAATCCAAACAAAATCACACAGTGAAATAACTCAGAGAACAATATAAATCTTGGAATCAGTCATAGTTCTCTGCCTATTGATTTATTCTGATGCCCAGTACTGTAATATTTGAACCCATCTAAAATAATAAATCACAGACATTGATCCAAAAAGAATGTTACTCTTTATGAAGCACATCCAACCTTCTCTAACAATGTCTTGATTTTTTAAGAGAGAAAATGTGGATAAAGGTAATAAAATGGGGCCAGCATAGGTTAGGCAGTGGGTATATTGAGACTGACCAGCAGTGTGCCATTCTTTACTGGAGCTCCTCTCTCTGTCTGTTTGTCTGTTTTCCTCTACTAAAAGTGTAAAGTCTTTAGGTATGGGCTGTCTAGGTATGTGTTTGTGCAGCATCTGGTGTGATGGGCTTTAGTCCATGACAGTCTCCTGCAATATCAATAAAAAGAATAATAATTGTAAGTTAAATTTTTTAAAAAAATGCTTCTAAGTAACAAAGTGTAACCATTAGGAACTCTGCCATGTTATAAAATGAGACAAAAGCCCTTCATCATCAAGGGATCAGAACTAGAAAGGTGGATGTGGATAGCCAAAAGGAAATCAGGCTAATGGCATGCCAGATGGTGGTTTGCATCTGGGGTTTCAGTGTAGGCCCATCTCTAATAATTGTATTAAAAATTATTTATGGGTCATGATTATCTACTATCTTGCATGTTGTCTGCTTGCCTTGCATTGTTTAACTCTATGCCAGATATGTGCAAACGGGCTGAATGTGACCTTTGATTTGGTAGTATCTTACCGTTGCTTTGGACAGATGTACTTGCCTATGCAAAGTGAAAGGTGTTGACAAATCAGATCCACTTTGATTAAGATGCATAGGGCCAATTCATGAAGTTGTATTTCCACTGAAGTCAATAGAACTGCCAATTGACACCATCTGGGCTTCTAGGCCTAGTTCCTGAGACACTATAAAGAGGCTGGGGTATATACATTATATTACATTCAAATAAAAGGAACATCCCTTGTAAGAGAGACATGGGGCATAATATAATGAGCGAGCAGCATGGTGGGCAGAAGTCAGGGGGAATATATAGCAAGTGAACAAAGAAGCCTTGCACTCTACTTTCATCCCTCACTTTACCTTGAATTAACAAGACACATTTTAAAGGAGATCTCATCTATATGCTGTGGACTGTCTCTGTAGAATCCTTGTCTGAAACATTCACATACAGTAATGAGATTTAGCAGATATGGATCTAATTTCCCTCTGTCTTACATTTTGTGTAGTCACTTTCATCTTTGCAAAGAGGATTTAATACACAATCAAATTAGAATTCTTCACTCACACTAATGGTAGCACAATACACTGACTTTACACAGCTGTAGATGATAACACATCGTGCAACTGTGACAGCCACATCTTGGCTGATACATCGAGGATCAAACTGGGCCCTCAAATGCTATTTACATGAGTTGCTACAGCTGCTGGACTAAAAAGACAAGGTACTGTAGCTGGGGCTATCAGAGACTCATACCTTCTGCCTTACCAGTGGCACCCTCCAGTAAGTAGAAAATCAAGATCAGCATATTCAGGGGCCAAGAGGAAAATCCTGCCTTTTTAGTAATTAGCAGTGTACCATTGCTGCAATAAAAAATGGAGGGAAATTACTTGCTTGTGTCCTTGGCTTTTTAAATACCATCCAGTGCAGTTCCTGACAATCTGGTCTGCATCAAACTCTAATTGCCCTTTCATGGACATTGAAGCTAATTTGGCACTCAAGTTACATAAGGGGTATATTTGTTTCCCTGCTGTTCTCTGGGATCAAAGGAATCAGTTTTCCTAGCAGGTAAGTCAATTCTAAGTTGTTGAGTTAGCCATTAGAAGCCTGGTACTTTAGTCTAGTTCTAGCTCTTTTGCACAACCTGTATGGCACAAGGGGGCAGAATCTGGTCACAGATGCTTAGCTGGGAATCCTCTTTGTGGAGGGGCTCTCTCGGTGGCTGTAAAGCCAAGCAGAACTGGCTTTTACACCAGCTGCTAGCTCAGTGGTTCTGAAGCAGTGTGCCGGGGCACACTGGTGTGCCGCGGGAACACCCAAAGTGCGCCGCAAACATGCCTGAGAGCTGGGATTAAAGTTCCCTCCCTGATCAGCCCAGCCACGTGGTCTGTGCAGGGCTGGGAAAAGGCAGTGGTTAAAGTAAGGGGGAAGGCACTGGAACACAGTTCTGGGACCCCTATTTTTAGGCAGATAGTCTTCTCACCCCCCTAAAAATAGAGGAAGGCACCCAAACGTGGAGTTCCACAGGTCCCCCTAAATATACTAGGAGCAGCCCAAATGCGCCATTCAGGTGGCTCCACCTTAAGCCCAGCCAGCAGAGAGGGGCAGGAGGCCAGGAGTGTGTGAATCTCCCTCTGCAGGGCAGAGCAGCTTGTGCAGGCAGCCTGCAAACAGCCGAGGTAAGGGCTTTGGGGGGGAGAGCTGCTGGGGGTTGTGTGGGGCAGGTGTGTGTGTGTGTAACAGAGGTGGCTGGGAGTGTCTGTGTAGCTGGGGTTGTGGGGTGGCTGTTTCATTGGGGGTGTGTGTAGCTGGGGGAGGTGGGGTGGCTGTGAGTGGGCAGTGTAGCTGGGGGCTGGAGGTCTAGTTCTGGCCCTGCAGTGATGGGAGGGTCCATCACAGGCAGCAGGGGGCTGGTGGATGGGACCCACTGGGGTGGGAGGGAGCAGCAGTGGGGTGAGGATTTGCCTTGGGTGGCAGGGAGCCACTGTGGAGACGGGGGAAGTGGGTGCTGCGCCATGCTCCCCTGCCCTACCTTCCCATGCCCCAGGTTCCCCCTGACCCCCCAAAAAAGCCACTTTTGTTCTCCCTTCCTTTCTTCTCTCTTGCAACCCATCTGCTGTTCCCCACATGGCTGCCCTTGTCCTCTTGCCACCCCTGCCCTGCTGTGCTCCCCACACTCACTCCTGCCACTGCACACAACTCCTGACCTCCTGTGTTTTGCCACCCCTGCTCTGCTACCCTTACTACCCCCACACAGCAGCATTTCCAAAACACTGTGCCATGGTTCATGAATATTCATAAGTAATTTAATTTAATTTAACTATTCTTGAGCTTTTTAATGATGGTGTGCCTCGAAAAATTTGAAGGTATCAAGGTGTGCCACGGCAGAGAAAAGGTTGGGAACCACTCTACTAGATGACACTCTAGGGAAAAGGGTGTGATGAGGTGGCGGGGGGGGGCACCAATTTTTAGCTCATGTGCGTTGTCCTGGACTACTCTAAGTTAAATCACAGTCAGGCTCACTGGAACTTGAGACTCCAGAAGCCATAACAGGCTCCTTGGTGCCTCACCCTGACCATTTTCACTGAGCAGATCTCACTGCAGGTAAAAGGCTTGTGTATTATTAATTATTATTATATTATTATTGTTGTTGTTTTATTTGTTTGTTTCTTGCTTCCATAACTCTTTTTTATACTTCTTTTTTTTTTTTAAATTCCTCTTCTGTCATTTTAGCATCCATTCATGTAACTGTTGCAAATAACAGAATAGGATCTAACTAATTGCAGGTAGTTGTTGGGCAGTCAAGGTGAGACATGAAGTATTACACTTCAGTGAGAAATGAGGGAATGGAATCTTTCTACTGACTAATGTCATGTAGCACATTTTTTGATCCCGAGTCTAGCAGCTCTTGTCTGCCCATCTGATCAATTATCAGATTTAAAACTTTACTGCAGATCCAGAGACTACAGAATGCCTGGAGAAATAGTGCATCTATCAGTCTGAAATGGGGTCAAGGGAGTTTGTGTCCCACAATTCACACACGTGTGAGTAACTTAAGGCCCCATTCATGACACAGACCCAGACACAAACACACAGACACACACGCAGTGTTTTTAAAACTTTAAAGAGTCTCACTGCATATTAAGAAGTCACACAAGCAAAGGTCTTGTAGCATCCAAAAAGAAGGTGAAGCAGGCCGGCTGTCCCAGTGCATGGGGAGCTTAGAAAAGTTTGTTATAGGATGTTCCCTCAGGCCAGTTCTGTGGGTTGGTTGCATATCACCCTTTTTGCCTCTTCTGCCCTTCTGGAATGCATAGAGGCATAACTGCAGCTTCATTTTTATACCTATAATGATTTGTTGTTCATTTATGCAGTAGACAACTCAGCACTCTGCATCCTTGGTTTCAGGAGCAACTATGGAATTTCTTATCCAAGTGACCTAAATTGTAGGTGCAAATCAAGGGCTATGTGTACACGGGGAATATAGTTTGAATTAAGGAGAATTAATTTAAACTAAATTAGTGCATGTCCACACTGGCTTTCATCAGTTTGAACTAAGGAATTCCTTAGTTCGAATTGGGAAAGCTTAATTCGAAATAGTAAAATGTTCCTTTAATTTGAACTAACTCAATGTGGACATGTTAGTTCAAACTAACCGTTAGTTCAAATTAAACACAGTTTGACCTTTTTCCTCCCAGGGTGCATGGCAAGAGGGAGGAAGTGCCTTCCTTTTTTATGGGATTGGGTGAGGAGATGGCCTTTCTTGGGTGTCACGTTGCCACACTTCCCATGGTATCCCCCTCCTAAACTGAACTAGCAAGTCATGTGCATGGATATGCTAGTTCAATTTAAGTTTCTAGTGTGGGCATGCTAGTGCAAACTAAGTTAGTTCAAATTAATCAAAATTAGTTTGCACTAAAGTTCAAATTCATCAAAATTAGTTTGCACTAATTAATTTGAACTAACTTAGTTCAAACTAGCGTTCTTAAGTGTAGACATAAGCAAGGGGATAAACTTTGCAATTGTGTACCTGCAAAGATAGAAATCCAATTAAGGCCAGGCTGCTGGTTTGTCCCTAGATATCTCAGATGGGCAACTCAGTAACTGCAATGAGTTCTTTTGGATTCAAACTCCAGTCAAAATCAACTAGTCAACAGGCAGTTACAAGCAGATTTTCCCCCCCTTTTACAATATTCTTTCCTATAATCAAAATTCATTTGCACTGCTGGTAAGTCTGGATAGTCTGAAGGGGAAATATATGTATTAGTTCAGTTATGGATATCAGGAAAGTAAAACAAATGTTGCTCCAAAATATTAGTTGCCATTGGCTTTGATTTTTGATTCTTTTAATGTCTTTTGTGAACTAAATAAGTGACCAAGGAAATAAATAAAAGCATATTTACCTCATACAATTCTACCTACTTCTGAACTTGGAAGTTATAATATAGTCCTTACAAAAAATTCATGGTTAATGATTTGTAGCTTATCTTGATAGATGGACCGATAACAATATTGTTGTTTCAAAACCAGAAAAAAAGTTATTGTCATTCTGTGTTCTAACAGATTTGGTCATCAGAACAGCATTGATATATTACACCATAAACTAGACAGCTTTATTACATAAGAGATTTGGATTCTGCAGCTCTGTTTAGATGCAGCCCTATTTAAAGTGTATCCATTACTCCCAAACCCCAGACATACTAGCCGAGAAAAAAGGAATATGTTGTTTACTTTCTTGAAATATGCTCAGCCTGACCCGCCAAGGGCTCAAAACAAATCTGCACCTAGAGTTGGTCCCAGAATCTGTCAGAACACTAATACTGACCTTTCTGCCTGCCATATTTAATGGCAAAAAAATTAAAAAAAACATTGATTCATGAAATAAAAATATCTCTGAATCTGTTTTTATTTATAGTCTTGTGATTAATCTACTTGCAATTCATTCTAGGACAATCTTCTCACTTAGAAATGTTTATATCTGAGCTTGCCTAAAAGAATAGGAGCCTAATTTGTTGCTATCATGCACCTTATCTAGTTATACGCAAACTGGATAAAATGTGTACAAAACTAGTGCAAAATACTCTCAACTGAGCAAAGGAATTAATTCTAATTACATAGAATTGTAACACAAATGACTGAACAAGGTGCATGGCAGTGGAAAATCAGGCTAACTGTAAAATTCAAAAAAGTTAACAAAATTAAACCATTTTTACATCTCACCTTTTTCACTATAGTCATGAACTCATAAAGAGAGTAATTGCATCTTCAGAACTCATGTCATGAAATTATACTAAAGGAGAAAAATCTCTGAATTAGAACCTCAAATCATCAGGGTTTCACTGAAATCAATGGATTTGCACCAATTTATAGTAACTGATGCTCCAAACTTTGGCCCCTGCTGTTCTTTTATAAAGGGATTTTATTCCAATATGGCCATAATAATTCACTTTGTTCACAAAATGTTCAGGGGCAATGTTATGTATATCAGAACAGATTATCATAAATGGATCCTTCTAGCCTAAGAAAAAATAATTAAGAATATGTGTAACCCATATGCCTAAAGGAGCTATCTGTTTTAGGGACCTCTCGAGGCTGGGTTATGTTGTTGGGCGGATTTGGCTGCTCAGATCCAGAACCTTCTGCAAACTGAGTGGTTGCACTGAGATGCTCCCTGAGGTCTTCTAGTGTGCTGTGGTCAGATGCCATGAGAGCAGTAGCCAAAGTGTTGTAATGAGAGGAATTCATGTGCTCAGTGTTTTGACTGGGAGAAGCTATGCCAGGAGTGGACAGCAAGATGTTTTCTCCCTGCTGTGGAGCATTTTGCAGCAGAGTTTTCTCATATGTGACTGCTTGCTGGTTAATTAGTGAACTGACTAAATGGTGCTAATTCCAGAAGAGAAAGAAGAAGCCTGCATGGATTCCTACCTAAGACTCCTGGAACTAAACAGGAGGATTTCTGCTTCTTGCAGCTCAAGTCTTTGGACTTGAACAGATACTGCAACTGAGATATGGGTGAATTCCAGCTAAAATTTGGGGCTTTAGGTTTTTTTTCCCCCCACTGCTTCTGTGGGGATTATTCTGCATAAACTGATTTTGTTTTTCTTAGGATAAGATTTGTCATGGTAGTCATTAATAAAGGTCACTCTTTGTTTTCAGGTAGTATTTTAATGTGGGGAGGGTAACTGAACAGTCTGTGAGCCCCATGTAGACTGAATCCTGGGTCTCCAGCTGCTTCTCTGTAGGAGTTGAGGGTTTTTGGGGTTTTTTTGAGGGACTGAAGAAGGGCAATTAAATGAATTCTAGCCCACTCAAAGGTTACATATGCACATTGTCTAAACATGGAAAGAGCATTTGACACTGACTATATAGGAATTCTTGTAAGCTGTGTCTACCCTTAGATTGTTAAATCAATTTAACTTAAATTGATCTAATTGAATTGAAATAAAAATCATTAAATCAATTTAAGTTAAATCGATTTAACATGCCCCCACTAGAAACCCAAATTGAACTAGCATGTCCATGGACAGGACTTGCTAGTTTGATTTAGGAGAGGGGCACCATGGGAGGTGCAGCAAGATGGCCCTCAAGAAGGGCCATGCCCCCCCCCATATATAGAAAGAGGAATGCACCCTGGGAGGAGAAGGGCAAAAACTGTTAAATCAAAATAATGGTTAAATCAACATAACGCAGCTATACTGCGTTATTTCGAAATGATCATTTTGATTTAACAATCATTTTGATATAAAGTCAGGTTTATTATTTCAGAATGACCATTCCTTATTTTGAAATGAGGGAGCTCCTCATTTTGAAAGAAGGAAAGCTAGTGTAGACATACTTTAAACTGAAATAATCATCGGTTCGATTTAAAGTGTAAGTGTAGACATACCCGTAGTGTTCATGGTGAGAATGGTGTTTTCTCACCTGCACAGAGAAAATGTTACACACTATTAAACAGCCACTTGGTGCAATACCTAGAATGTACATCCTTAGCCACTTGCCATCCATCTTCTCTGTCACTGAAAGGTGAGTAAATGAAACAGGATTGATGATCTAGAGACTGATAGTAGAATAGGATGCCTTTCAGTGCTAGGTCAGCAACCTGAATCGGCACAGTTCACAAATTATCTTCGGACCTCTGCTAGCTAATGACTGTCCAAGTTTAAATGAATTGCTGATGATTTCAGTCTGGTTTCTAGTGGGCAGATGCTGACAACATAAACAATATCATAACTCTTATTAGAAATCTTCTTGAATAAGCCTACATTTGAAAGAACATGGAAAATTTTTACTGCCAGACATACAGTGAACTCTCAAAACAGACAACAGTTCTGACCACTAATATATAAACTAGTGTTGCAAAGGGGCAAATGTCATAAAGCCTAGGGAAACTGTCGGCAAATTTGACTGGAAGGAAAACTGTAGACCTCAAAGTTTGAATGAAAATTGGGCTTTATTGAAGAGAACTCTATTAGATGATTAAAAAGCCATTCATTCACAATTAAGAAACTGGATAACTTTGGGTAAAACTCCTTGTGGTAAAGAGGGGGGATGAGACCTGTGATTAGAAATTTAAAAAATAATCACAACAAAAAGGGGAGAAAAGAGAAGCTGACAGGGGTCAGTATGAATTAGAAGTTAAAGAAAATACTCAGAATAATATAGGTACATGGAAATGGTAAAATTGATTAGGTAGAAATTGTAAAATTGTTATTAATGATGAGGAAAAGACAGAAGTATTCAATATATATTTATTTCCTCTTTTTGTAAAGAAGCAGGATAATGTTCTTGAACAGGGTTATTTCAGCAAGCAGTTAGCTGTGGCCAAGTAACTGCCAATTACTGGGATAGATCATCAATGATTCTGCTTGCTGCTTTTAGGCCTTTTTAGGAATTTAGCATAACTAGGCAAACAGGGTTGGGAGGAAGAGGGCCAGTGAATGTGTGAAGTGAGTTTAGCTCTATGCTAGCTCCAAATATACTAGGGTGAGTGACTGCAAAAGACAGGAAGTTTGGGTATATTTTAGAATTGTCTGTATGGAGGAATTTATCAAAGTAGCATTTTAAGATTACAGTACTTGCTCAACAACAATTTTTTTTTAGTGACATGTCTTTGTAATTCCTTCTTCTGTCCAGATCCAAAGGGGTAGCCATGTTAGTCTAGTTCAGCAAAACAAACAAGGTGTCGTGTGGCCCCTTTATAGACTAACAGATTTATTTATCACGTGAGCTTTCATGGGAGAAAAATCCCACTTCATCAGACGCTTTGAAGATGAGGGAAATTACAGAATGGGGTGAAAATAAATGGAGGGAAGTGTAAGTCATAGGAACAGGTCACACTGTAATAGCAAATCAAAATAGGTGTAAAGATTCAAACACTGGGAACCAGCATACAAAGGAAGATGAGGTCAGATCACCTATTGTAATTAAAGAAAAAAACGATGTCCTAGTTAAGACCTGAAGCAACACAACTGATTTGCAAATGAATTCAATTTCCTTAGCTTTTCTTTGAAGCCTTGATCTAGTATTCATTCGTTTGAGCACCGCAATTAAAAAATAGTTAATGGAATGATCTCAAACTCCTTCTGTCTAGTGATTGATTTGTTTTGGTCAGTTATGTAACTTTATTTTGATTGACCTGACACTGTAACTTTTTGGGTGTAAGAGGAAGGTAATGATTTTGAGTTAGGCAAATCTCTTCATGGACACGTTTGTAAGGATCTCCAGGTGCAAACAGAAGGACTGACCATGCAGAAATCTCTGAGGCTATGTCAACACCTAAAATCTTAGTTCGGACTTGGTTACTCTGAACTAAGTGGTTCAAAAGATAGTTCAAACTAAGCATTTTCTTTTTTTTTTAGTTTGAGCTAACTTTTAGTTGAAATAGCTGTGCATTTTTAATTTGAACTAACCAGCTGAACTATTTCAAACTAAGCTAATTTTTTTAAGTTCGAACTAGACAAAGACTAGTGTAGACCGGGTTCAAATTAGTTTGAATTAAGGCTCCTTAATTTGAACTAATTTGCTAGTGTAGACATAGCCTGGCTAATTCACCCAAAGAATTCCTCTGACTTGTGTGTACCTATCAAGATCTGGGGTACTCTAACCACATCTTCTGTGTGTAAGTGCTTAAGACTAGTAAGTGGAGACTGCTAGTAAAAGTGATTCAGATGGGAATTGCTGGAAAACAATGAAATAAAGCTGTATGTTAAAAGCACCTAGTTTTTTACTTGTGTGTGTCAGCAGTATAGCAGGCAAAAGTAATGTGTTTCCTCTGGTTTGTTTCCCAATACCAGGAGCATCACTGTCCCAGGGAGGGACCTAGGGCACCGGCCCAGGCCCCACCCTGGCCCACAGGACACACCCCTAGCCTGCAGGCCATGCATCCCTGGCCAGGGACAGGCCCAGAACCAGCCACGGGTTGCCAGCCCCACACCCCCAACCGGGGCCGGGGCCAGAAGTGGCCGTGGGTGGCTGGGCCCCAGATCCCCGGCTGGGGACGGGGCTGGAGTGGCCGCTGCTGCTGTGGGCAGCTGAGCCCCAGATCTCCAGCACAGTCGGGCTGGAGACCAGGAGAGGCAGGGCCCCACCTGACCGGGGGCACTGGCTCCAGGATTCAGGGCATGGACCCCATGTTGCCGGTGCCAGTGACGCCCCTGCCCAATACTGACTCAGAGAAACTACAACTTACTTCATCGAAGAACCAAGGGTAATGTTCTCAAGTCACTGAAAACAATGTTTTGCAATCCATCAGGATGTTAAACAGCATCTACTGTGCCGTGCTTAAAGTATAATTTGGTGAGCCCCGGAAACCTCTGGCATGGGTGGGCCCCCCTCCAGCATGAGTGGAGCCCCTCTGCATGCATGGACCCCTCAATACCTGTCCTCATAACCCTCCGTCTGCCACAATACCCAGCCCCCCCCCACAGCCAGCCCCAGGCAGACAGAGAGACACACCCACAGACACAGCCAGCCCCAGACAGACAGACAGACAGACACACACACACACACACACACACACACACAGCCACCCGCAGACAGACACAGCCATTCCCAGACACGCACACACACACAGACACACACACAAAACCCCCAACAGTCCCCTGAAAGTCCTTGCCTCGGCTGTTTGTATGCTGCCTGACCAGCTGGAAGCTGCTTCTGGCCACAAGTTGTTTCACCCTGCAGGGGGTAGATTCACAAACTCCCAGCCTGCTGCAGCTGTCTGATGGCTGATCTTAAGCAGCAGTAGGATTTAAGGTGGAGCCACCAGAACTCTGTATTCCAGCTGCTGTAGCTATTTTTAGAGGGCAGCCCGGAATACAACATTCCAGTGTGTTCCTTCATGTTTAGGGGCCCTGGAATGCTGCCAGCCTAAAAATAGAGGGGGCTTGGAACCATGTTCCAGTGTGTTCCTCCCTTACTTTAACCCCTGCTACTATGGATAAAAATTTTTGAATCAACAGATGCAGATATTTGCACCCAAGAATTCCATGAGATTTGACTAAGGAAATTGCTGGCTCACCTATGTTAGTTTTTAAATAGCTCTTGAAATATCAGGCAGTAAAAGTGCTAATATTATGCCAATAATCAAAAAGGGTAAGCAGGATGACTGAGGTTATTCTAGGTCAGCTAGCCTAGCATCAGTTCTGAGAAAAATGATTGAAAAAATTGATACTGAATGAAATCAATAAAGATTGAAAGGATGGGAATATAATTGGCACCAGTCAACATGGCTTTACCAAAAATAGGTCTTGTCAAACATAGAATTTTACCCAGTGTGTGACAGAAGCATGGGGTCTTAGAAAGGTATCCACACTTGATTTTGAGACATCAAGAGATCAGTCCCTATGAGGGTTTGTTCCAAAGGCTGATCACTCTCACTATTAAAAATTGTCTTATTTCTGATTTTAATTTTTCTGCTTTAACTTCCAGACATTGGTTCTTTGTTATTCCTTTCGTGCTAGACTAGAAAGCCCTATGATACCTGATATCTTCTCCCTCTGAGGGTATTTATATACACTATTTAAGTCATCCCTTGATCTTACCTTTAAGGAAATAAATAGATTGTTATCTTAAGAGCTCCTGCTTATAACTTGTGATATGTAGACTGTTTGAGAGAGTTCTGTTGCAAGTATTTAAAAATAGAGTTTTGCGGGTTTGTTTAAGTTTTCTTCTGCTGTTGTTTTTTCCTGATTCTTGACTGCTTAAATATACCCTTAAATCAGGTTCCTTCTCAAAAACCTATATTAAGTCACTTGCTAAAACTCTTATCCTGATGAAGAAATTTATTCTGATATTCAATATTTAAAGTTTCAGATTTGTTTATTTATTTCTATATATAATATTGAATTCTACTGTATTGTACTCATTACTATATTAATTTATACTCAGTGTCTAACTTCAGTACTCTCACACCCCTTACTTTGTCAGCTCATAAAAGTCAGTAAAATACTACCTGGGTTCGTTCGTTCATTTGATCTATCTATCTCTTTGTTCACAGTGTGGTAACATGATAATCCATAAGAATTTCTATTCTAACTAAACTGATATTCCAAATGTTTTACATATAATACACTAAACTATTTAATTTCTAAAACTTTAAATTTTGCTCACAAAACTAGATATATTAGTTTGAAATATGACAATGAATATGTAACAGGGTGGTCTGTCTCCTAAGAGCCAGGTGGCCAGGAAAATCCATCCCAGAATGTTGTGAGATGGCAAGCAGGCTTTGCAGACCCCTGAGACTGGAACAGGACCATATCCTTTATAGCAGAGAGTCACACAGTCTCAGGGTGTGTCTATACTACAATAGCACAACTTCAACTGGGTTTTTGATCAATGTAGGTAAATCATCCTTCTGAGAGATGGTAGCAAATTGCTGGAAGAATTCTTCTCTTAATTGACTTTCCTCCACAACCAAGATTATATAACATAAATACATTGCACAAATAGAGCACAAAACTTTTCACAGCCTTCAGTGATGTAGCTGAGTCAATCTCAGTTTTAGGAACTGACTAAACCTCAGTCAAGACAGAGGATGATAGGATAAAGGGGTCATTTCAAAGAAGATTAGATGAAAGCTAACTATCAAACTGTAGTCCAGTTTCTCAGCAAAACAAACAAAGAGTCTGATGGCATTTTTAAAGACTAACAAATTTATTTATTGCGTGAACTTTCATGGGAGAAAATCCCACTTCATCAGACTCTTGATGATGGGGAACTTAAAGAATGGAAGCATAATATATGCAGGAAAGTATAAGTCATAGGATCAGGTCAGACAGTTACAGCAAATCAATGTAGTAGTTTAGACTTAAACACTGGGGAACAGCATATAGAGGATGGATGATGAGATCAAATCAGCTGTTGTAATGAGAAAAAAATCCAAACTCCTTATTTAGCCCTGAAGCAACAGTGTTACATTTGCATATGAATTCCACAGGAGAAGCCCAAGAAAGAAAACAGAATGCCACTAGTCATCACCTACAACTCCCAAGTCAGACCTCTACAGCACATAATTAAGGATCTACAGCCTATTGTAGATGATCCCTTCTCACTCTCTCAAACCTTGGAAGACAGACCTCTCCTTGCTTACAGATAGCACGCCCAACCTTAAGTAGATACTCACCAGCAGTTACAGACCAAACAAGAGAACCATTAAAATAGGCACATATCCCTGCAACAATCCACACTGCCAACTGTGCCCACATACCTGCACAAAAAAAGAAAAAAAAGCCCAACAACATCACAGGACCCAATCAAACAATCTACTCCATCATGGCTCATACACCTGCTCATACACCAATGTGATTTATGCCATCATGTGCAAGAAATGCTCCCCTACTTTATCTGTTGGCCAAACAGGACAGTCTCTGCATAAAAGAATAAATGGGCACAAAACTGACACCAGAAATCACAACGGTCAAAAACCAATAGGGGAGCACCTCAGTCTTGATGATTTGCTAATAGCTGTACTGAAATGAATGAATAACACATCAAGGCTTCAAAGAGAAGCTGCGTAATGAGAATTCATATAAAAATTTGACAATGCTGCTTCAGGGCTAGATAAGGATTTTGGATTTTTTTCTCATTACAAAAGGTGATTTGACCTTATATGGTCTATATGCGGTTCCCCAGTATTTGAATCGAAACTCCTATATTCATTTGCTATAACAGTCTAACCTGATTCTATAACTTGAAATTCCCTACACATTCCATGCAAACAGGGGACTGCAAAGGAGAAGATTTGAGAAGAAAGAGAAGGAGATCTGCTTGCTTAAGGAGCAAGGGAGAGAGCAAACCTTGGGGTGAGTGAATTGCTGACTGTGTGTCTGTCTTTCTTTCAGGTGAAAAAACAACAAGGAGTTGTGTGGCACTTTAAGACTAACAGATTTATTTTTTGCATGAGCTTTCATGGGAGAAGATCCCACTTCCCCAGATGCTTCGAAGATGGGTGAACTTACAGAAAGGAATGAAACTAAATGCAAGGGGGTGTAAAACATAGTTTATTTCAGTTACTTTGTGAATTGGGATTGTGATTGTTTGTGTATCTGGGGGCTATTTATACCACTGTTGCCTGCTCACCCTTGATCAGCCTCAGTCATCCCTGTGACTGCCCTTCACCTATGTGCTTAACAAGGGGAAACGCTGACCTAGAGGAGAAGGCCTTAAAAGTCAGAGGCTAAGTGACCGGGGGGAGCTTGCAAACAGGCAACTGCAAAAAGGGGAGATTGAGAAGGAGTTTGTGAGAAGGAATTCATGGGGATGGGGGGGGAGGGGGTGTGAGACCACTAGGATGAAGAACGGTCACATTGCTTATGCCAGCACTGCTTCTGTCTCCTCCACTAGCACCTGTATCTAGACAGACAATCCGACTATGGATATATCTATCCAGATCCTTGTGTGGATTTGCAGAGATTGTGGTCTGCATTTTCCACTCATAGATAACTGGACTGGGGTGATCATCCAGTGCAAAAGGTGCCTTCTGATGGAATCTCTCAGGAACCAGGTGGGAGAGCTCCAGGAGGAGGTGGTTAGCCTCAGAAGCATTTATGCATATGACGAATTCCTCGAGATTTTTGTGAAGAGACGTTGAAGGCAGAGAAAGCTACCCAGCTATGGAGGACTGCAGTTGTCACACCTTTGGGAAAGGAGCAGGTGGCTTTGTCACAAGGAGGACATGGGCAGCTGGTTGCTTCTGGCAGCAGGCAGTGCTCCACCCCTGTTCCTGTCCCACCCACCACAGTGATGAATCATTATGCACCCCTAGCAATAGGAGATGAAGTGGAGGAGGAGAAGCCATGAACCCCAAAGGCCAGGAGGATAACATTCACCACATCTAGGAGGAAACATGGGTAGTGGTTATTGGGGACTCTCTTCTGACAGGGATGGAGGCACCCATCTGTCACCATGACATGGCATCCCAGGAGGTATGCTGCCTGCCAGGAGCCTGTATCTGAGACATTACGGAGAGATTGTTGAAAATCATCCAGCCTTCTGACTACTACCTCCTGTCACTCATCTATGTGGCAATAATGATACTGGGAGATACAACTCATGGCAAATGAAAAGTGACTAGAGGGCTCTGGGAGCACAGGTGAAGGAGTCTGGTGCACAAGTGGTGTTCCCTTCAATTCTTCCAGTCAAGGGTAGTGGCCTGAGCAGAGCTAGATGCATCCTGGAGGTGAATGCCTGGTAGCGAAGATAATGTTACCAAAAGGGATTTGGTTTCCTTGATCAAAGCATGCTGTCCCAGGAATTAAAACTGCTAGGCAGAGATGGACTCCACGTATCAAGAAAGGGTAACTGCCTATTTGGACATAGACTGGCTAACCTAGTGAAGAGGTCTTTAAACTGGGTTTGAAAGAGGAGGGTGACCAAAGCCCACAGATAAGACACAATGAGGGAGACCTGGGGGAAGGAATTAAACTTGCTAGGAACCATGGTGCTAACAGCAGAGATAAAAGAGAATCTACACAGAATTGGCGAGGGGGGCGTGAATCAGTGTCTTAGGTGTCCTAATAAAGCCCTAATACCTCAGATGAGTGGGGAAGGAGGACACTGGGAGAAAATGCAAGGAGGAAGATGCAACAGGAGAGACATTCAGCAGGGGAAAGTAGAGGAATCAGCCCAGTATCTTAGGTGCCTGTACACAAATGCAAGAAGTCTAGGAAACAAGCAGGAAGAATTGGTAGTACTGGGACAGACAAGGGACTATGATGCAACTGTAATAACAGAGACATGGTGGGATAGCCTGCATGACTGGTGCACTGCCATGGGGGTTGGGTATAAATTGTTCAGGAAGGACAGGTGGGGAAGAAGAGGTGGAGGAGTAGCACTATATGTAAAAGAGATTGATGATTGCTTAGATATCCACTATGAAAGTGGAGACAAGCCTGTTGAAAGTCTTTTGGTTAAGTTTAGAGGGGTATGTCTACACTGAGGGCTACTTTAAGTTGATTTAATAAAATTGACTTTAAATCAACTTAACAAGGATGACTTAAAAGTTAAGTTGACTTAACAAGGTCTACTTAAAGGGATCATCTGCACTGGGGGGGTTCTGTTAAGTTAACAGAGCCTACTGTATAGACAACCCTATCTACAATGCATTGAGTCAACTTAATAAAGTGACTTTAATGCTTAAGTCGACTTTAAGGGCACAAGTTAAGTTGACCTAATAAAAGCCCAATATGTACAGGAAGTTCAAGGGAGGTTAAGTCACTTTAAGGCTCCAATGTAGACATACCCGAGGAAGGTGCAACAAAGATAGTGACATGGTGGGTGTCTGTTATAGACCACCAGAACAGAAAGAGGAGGCGGTTGAGGCTTTCTACAGATAACTAGCAGAAGTTTCAAGACCATATGCCCTGGTTCTCATGGGGGACTTCAATTACCTTGACGGTGCACAGATAATCCAGGAAGTTGTTGGAGAGTGTTGAGGACAACTTGCTGGTACAAATGCTGGAGCAACCAATTAGAGATCTTGCACCTCTTGACCTGCTGCTCACAAACAGAGAAGAATTGATCAGGGAAGTAGAAGGGAATGGCAGTGTGTGTAGCAGTGACCACAAGATGTTAGAGTTCAGGATCTTGATCAAAGGAAAAAAGGGAAGAAGCAGAACACAGACACTGAGCTTCAGAAAAGCAGATTTTGGTACCTTAAGAGAACTGATGGGCAGGATCCCTTGCAAGGCTAATCTGAAGGGGAAAGGCAACCGAGAGAGCTGGCTGTATTTTAAAGAAACCCTACTAAGGGCATAGGAAGATACCATTTCAATGTGCAAACAGAAAAACAAATATGGAAGTGCCCAGTGTGACTTAGCAGAAAATTCTACAGTGAACTGAAACACAAAAGGAAAGTTTACAAGAAGTGGAAGCTTGGAGAGATGACTAAGGAGGTGTATAAAGATACTGCTTAGGCTTTCAGGGATAAAATCAGAAAGGCCAAAGGGAAATTGGAGTTGTAACTAGCAAGGAATGTGAAGGATGACAGGAAGGGGTTCTACAAATATGTCAGTAACAAGAAGAGGCTAAGGGATGGTGTAAGTTCCTTAGGCTATGTCTACACTTAGAGTGTCAATTCGAATTACTGAATTCAAACTAGCCAGTTTGAACTAATAATTATTAGTTTGAATTCAGTCAATTCTAATTGACATCGCCACGCAAGAAACTCCAATTTGAATTAGCATGTCCATGAACTGGACTTGCTAATTTGAATTGAAGGAGGGGCACCATGGGAGGTGTGGCAGCATGGCCCCCTAGAAGGGCCATGCCACCACCCAATCCCCTGCCAGGCTCCAGCCCTCTGAGCTAGGCACAGGGAAAAGCATCCCCTGTGCAGCTCCAGTCGTAGTGCTGCTAGAGCTGAGCAGGGGATGTTTTTCCCCATGCAAGGCTCAGAAGGCAGGAGCCTGGCAAGGGATGTTTTCCACAGGGCACCCCACCACACACAGCACCGGCCAGGGGAATCCCTTCTCCCGAGCCCCAGCTGCGCTGTCAGTGGAGGCCGGGGGAATCCCTTGGCCCAGCACTGACAGCGCAGCGGAGGAGGGGGGGAGAAGGGATCCTTGCATGTGGCAAGACCCCCTGGTGGCCGTGTACGGGGAAGTCACCTCCATGCACAGCCCCCCCTCTGGCCATGGGTGGGGAAAGCTCCCCTCCATAAGTGGCTTCTCCCCCGCCGGCTGCGCATGGGGAAGGCACCCCCTGTGCAGCAGCATCCCTGCTGGACAAAATGCCACTTTGCACTGGAGTTCCCTCCCTGCGTGCACTGAGCTGGGCAGAAGCCGTGTGCAGGGGTGCCTTCCCCACGCATGGCCAGCTGGGCAGAAACTGAGCATGGGGGTGTCTTCCCCGCACACAGCCAGCTGGGCAGAAGCCATGTACAGGGATGCCTTCTCTGCACATGGCCAGTGGGGCAGGAGCTATACATGGGGGGTCCCTTCCCCAGCCAGCAAATAGGGCTGTAGCGGGGGCTAGGGTCCCTGCCCCCAGCCAGTGGACAGGAACCCCATTGCCCCCCCCAGGCCCATCTGGCTGGGGGGGGTGGAGTCACCCTTGGGACTGCTGGCCCCAGGTGCTGGAGGGCTGCTCTTCCTTCCAGGGTGCCATCCAAGCATAAGTGTGAAGTCCTGCATTTATGATGGAAAAATTCCAGGATTTCTACAGAGCTGCTACAGGCCGAGGGCCAATTGGCTAAGTAGCAGCTCTGTAGAAAAAGGACCTGGAGGTTATGGTGGATCAGAAACTGCACATGAGTCAGCATTGTGCTTTTGTTGCCAAAAAGGCCAATGGTATGTTGAGCTGCATCAGTAGCAGCGTTGCCAGCAAATCAAGGGATGTGATTATTCCCCTCTATTTGGCATTGGTGAGGCCATATTCAGAATACTGTGTCTAGTTTTGGGCTCTGCATTACAGAAAGGATGTTGACAAATTAGAAAAAGTCCAGTCTAGGATGACGAAAAATATGGGATTGGGGCACATGATTTATGAAGAGAGACTGAAGTAATTAGGTTTATTTAATCTGTGGAAGAGAAGACTGGGAGGGGGAGGATTTTGATACACTACTGACTACTTAAAGGTGTGCTCCAAAGAGGAGGGAGCTAGGTTGTTCTCAGTAATAAGAGAGGACAGAACAATGAGCAATGGTTTCAAGTTGTGGCTGGGGCAGTTGAGATTACATATGGGGAAAAACTTGCTCACTATGAGGGCAGTGAAGCGTTGGAATAGGTTACCAAGGGAGGTGGTAGAATCTCCATCTTTGGAAACATTTAAGGTCCGGTTAGACAAAACCCTGACTGGCATGATTCAGTGGGAGTGGTCCTGCTTTTAGCAGCATCCAACAATAATGACTCTAAACACTTTGGAGCATGACAGAGAGCTGCAGTGTTTTGATCTCCTTGGTGTGGGTCTGGAAGGGAAGTATTTTCAGGGAATAGGCTGCAAAATTCCTTCCAAACTGAGGCAAGGCAGGCACTGGCAAAAAGGAGGTGGACTTCAACAGTTGCTCCCCAATAGCTCAGCAAGCTGGGTTTTTAGCTGTTCATTTTGAGCTAAGGTACTAATTTATGAAGATGTGTCTCAAAAAGGTTAGAAGATGCCTATGTAGGGAAAGTTGGAAGCATTAATGGAGGTAAACTAATGCACAGAGAGCAGATGAACTGTTCAGAGATGCATGAAATTCATTTACCATGGTGCCCTGTAGATTTTCAAGTGGCTCTACAATAAACCATCTGCATACCACCTCAAAGTATATATGTGTGTGTAAGTGTGTGTGTATCAGATTGAATCTATGAAGTGTGTCTAGCTTTAATTTTAACTATGGAATTATACTTCTCCATAAAATCTAGATACAAATTTTCTCAGTTATGAAACTTCCACAATATAGCATGCATTCTTCCTTCAGATACACTAGGCTTCCATTGAAATCAATGAGGTCTAAGAGCGTGCATCTGGAGACAAAATTGCCATTTTATGGCAGCCTTCTAATGATCTGAACGAGTTAAGAACAGAAGAGACAAAATAAAATAATATTTTACCCATGACAAAGCAAGAAATGGAAACTCGAGATCAGTCTTCCAAAATGTGAACAGTTAGTAAAAACCCTGAAAATCAGTTATCATCTTTTATGCACATCATTGAGCAGAAATATAAATCTCTTCTGCATCTTCCATTATGAATGTCTTGGAATACAACAAATGACATTGGAATCCTCAAAGATATCGGGACTTGCATGATGTCACTGTCCTTTGTAAGAGAACATTGTGGAGTTGAAGGTCCTAGACTTGGTAAATGAGAAAACTTCTCTCATTAGTATGATAATTAATTAGCACCCAACCTAGATGAAGGAGAAGGGATGAGGTACAGTCATAACTTTAAAAAAAATTACTTCATGTCCGAATTAACCTAATAAGGAATCAAATTTAGAATGTGGACTTAATATGCAATTTTCATCCTTCATTGGTGGAGTAAGCCAAAAATGTGCTGCTTACAGAGTTATTCAGAAAATCATTGAGTGATATTTTATGACACATTTAATAAATTATATGTTGTAAATACTTAATTTCTATCAAACATTCCTAAAACTACAATACCTACCTGCGGAAGTGAAAAAACAAATTGCCAGAGTCCAATGGGCAACTAGTAGCCACCTACTACAGGACAGACCTGACAAAGAAAACAACAGAACACCACCGGCAATCACCTACAACCCCCAGCTAAAACCTCTCCAATGCATCAAAGATTTACAACCTATCCTAGAAGATGATCCCACACTCTCTCAAGCCTTGGGAGGCAGGCCTATCTTTGCTTACAGACAGCCCCCCCAACCTGAAGCAAATACTCACCAGCAACCAAACACCATACAATAAGAACACTCATCCAGGAACCTATCCTTGCAACAAACCCTATTACCAACTGTGCTCACACATTGACTCCAGTGGTACCATCACAGGTCCCAACCACATCAGCCACACCATCAGGAGCTGATTTACCTGCACATCCACTAATGTGGTATATGCTATCATGTGCCAGCAATGCCCCTCTTTCATGTGCATTGGCCAAACTGGATTGTCCTTGCACAAAAGGATAAATGGACACAAATCAGACATCAAAAATGGCAACATCCACAAACCAGTAGGAGAACATTTCAGTCTCCATGGACACTCAGTAGAAGACTTGAAAGTTGCCATACTTCAACAAAGAAACTTCAAAAACAGACTTCAGCATGAAACTGCAGAGGTAAATTACAAGCTTGACAAAATCAGACTGGGTCTAAAAAGGGAAACGGAACGTGTAGAAGTTGGGGTCACCTGGGTGGCCTTGAGGGCGCCTCCTGTTGGTCTCTTTGGGGAATTACTGGAGTCTAAGGCCCCTCCAGGCAGCAGGTCCCTTGTCCATTTTCACAAAAGTTCCTCTCTAGGGACTCTCCAGGTCCTAACTACAAAGTCAATAAGCCTTGGCCCCCAAGCAAGGCAGGCAGGAAGAAAGTCTATAAGCTCCGGCAGGGGCTAGAAGCTGGCCCTCAATGGGGCAAGGACACCACAGATGCCTTCGATCAGTTCAGGCACGACAGTCAATAGCTCTGGGTGGTTGGGTAATGAAAGAGGGTGAGGAGGAGGACGCAGGCCCACCTGCTCCATTGCGTCCCAGCCTATGTTCCCTCTAAGCTGTGCGCATGTGCGTATGCACACAGGTTGTGAAACCCACGCACACAACAAAATACAGTGTGCACAAAAAAATTTAACAGTTTTAGTATTTTTTAATTTCTGTTCATACATGAGAGATGGATTATAATCTGATTCACTAGATGTTTGCCCACACTCACTTGAGTGTGCACAAATTTGAACATGGGTTCTGAAAATTTGCACAAAAGAAATATTTTTAGCGCACAGACCACAAAAAATTAGAGGGAACATTGGTCCCAGCTCAGGGCCCTACCAGTGACTGCAGGTCAAGTCACTGGGTCAGCGGGGCTGTAGCCGCAGTGCTCTGGTGCAGGCAGATGCACGGCAATCTGCTATCCCTGAGCTACTTCTTCCTACCCTGGGGTTCAGGTACCTGGTTCCAGAGGTGGTAGCACGTCTCAGTATCCCTGGGATAGACAGCCTGTGGGATTTCACTGAACCCATCTATGTCCATGGGCAGTACGTCCGGGTATTCCTCTGGCTCATCGGTGAGGGGCAACTCCCCCAGGTTCTGGGGTCCATACGCCAACGATAGCTCTTCCTCAGCTGATGGAAGCTCCTCTAGGTCACATGGGGTTGTAGGTCACAGGTTTGGTGGCCTTTGGTGCTCCTTCCCCAGTCTGCAGCCTCAGGGTTCCCATCTCAGTTGTTAGGCTTGGGGACGGTGGGCAGACCATAGAGCTGGCTGCCCATGGAGGCTGGGGTCATCCATTGGGGCTGGACCCAGAATCCTCTGGCTTGCTCCCTCCAGGCAGGTACGTCCTTCCCCTTTGGCAGCTCAGCCCCAAGTGAGCTCCCAGCCTGGGCTTTTCTACTTCCCCTTCCTGCCCAGTGCCCGGAGGCAGAGCCTGCAGTTCCCCAGTTTGACCCAGGGAGGGTGTTTGGGACCTTCCTCAGGCCCAGACTCTGAGGGTGGCCACAGCCCCATGCTACATTACAAAAAGGGATTGTCCCTGTTCACACATTCTCTCCTTTTGATCAACTAGTGTGAAAGGGCCCTATCTGCTCTCTGAACTGACTTTGCTAATAGTTGCCCTCCTCCATCCTGGCATGTGTGTATATCTCTCAATTGTAGTTTCCACTTCATGCACCTGATGAAGTAGGTTGGAGCCCACAAAAGCTTATGCCTGAAGAAATCTGTTAGTTTATAAGGTGCTACAGGACTCTGGTTGTTTTCCTTGATAATACTAAACAACTAACCCCCCCCTTTCTCTGTCTCTCTG
Organism: Podocnemis expansa; assembly: GCA_007922195.1. NCBI lineage: Eukaryota > Metazoa > Chordata > Testudines > Podocnemididae > Podocnemis > Podocnemis expansa. The sequence continues at coordinate 10,900,897 of ML682040.1, read as the reverse complement.
GAATTTCCTTTTGCAGGTCATATTAGAATTATCACAGTAATCATACACACTAGTTTCTGTGCTCAATGACTCTAGGCTTAATACAAAGTTTTCTGAAATCAGTGGAAAAACTCCCAATTATTTTAATGGTACTGGGATCAGCTTCTCCATGCACTAGGCCACAAAGACAAAACATCACAGGTTCTCCTATCATCCCACTTTTTTATGGTGTAACAAAAATGATATTGAGAACCCCAGGTTCAAATCTGCCTAAAACAGAATGCTTCATTTTGCATATGGGTGATCCATTCAACACCTGCATGTCAATTGTATGGCATAAAGGATCTTGGAATCATGTGGATCTCCCCAGCGTGGGGGATTTCCCAAGTCAGTGCAGAGCTATAATAACTAATTCAGTCCTCTCCTGGCTCCTGTGGTAGATAGCCAGTCATAGGTTACTTAAGGAAATAAAATGTCTGCTTTGCCAATGAATGCTGGAAATCTCCAGCTGGTGCACCAGCCACTGAAAGTCATAGCACTGAAACTTTTAGAACTGACCTGACATTTGCATATAGCCCCAGTATTGGGAATCACAGACAATTCCTTAGCATTGTAAGGAACAATGCAGTACCCAGGAAATAATGGATGCAGCTGAGGACTGAGACTTATTTAAACATTGGGCAGCCCATTTCAAGAGCTAGTCAAATAATGCTATTGTTTCATGAAACAGCAACTATTTTGTTTCCTTCAACTTTTGATGAATGTTTTGGTGAAATTAGAAGTGGGAATGTGTAGATGGGGGCAGGAGGTGGGAAGACGTAGAGAATGAAAATATCTATAAAACATAAACCCAAGCTTCTGAAAACAAAGGGGTCAGAGGAGATGACAATAGAAGATTTTGACTGATTTTTTCCATCCATTCTCTTTAAAGTGGCTTGTTGATTTCTGATCCTGAGTGCACATTGATTACAGACTTTCATAGTCATGCTTTTTAGCTGTATTCTCAAATCACATGTCCAGTCTCTGTTACCACCTTTACCTTTTTGTTCTGTGTTATGGAATAAATTCATTTATTTAGAACTTTTTAGTTAATTCTCCACTTTATGGTACTGTTCCTTGGAGCTTCTGTATTCAGGGGGAGAGGGAAATGGAAGCAGCTATGATTGGTGTAAAAGCCTGTAGTGCTTTACAAGCAGTCTTTTATTTCATTTGTAATTTAATTCCTTTGATTTATACACCGTCTAATCCACAGGGCTGAGCAAGGGAGGCCATTATAAAAAGATAAATTACCTACTAAAGTTAGAAATTAAAATGTTTGGGCTGATTTAATGCTAGTCAGAAAAAGTACAGACTCATGATGTGGCTCAGTCCCTAGAAGTATGGTGAAAAAATGCTGAGGAGTTGGAAAGAATGCCATGCTTCCTAGCAATCCACTTGATGAAGAGGATCTTATAAATGAAGAAAATCAACATACTACAATTTCTTATCTCTTCTATTTTGCCAGTGTCTCTTCATTGTTCAACTAATTAAACCTAAAGGATATTTATTCAGGTTTGACCCAGAATGGAATTTTTATTTTTACATCCTCTTTTAGAAAAGGAAAGATTTCCTTTCCTCTTTTCATGTCTCTGAAACACAATTTTAAAAACAAAAGGTTAGATTGATTTTATCAGACATCTTATAAAACTTGTTTTGCAATTTAAAATCGTACATCCACAAATAGAAACCTAAGTATGATACATTTGAAATGCAGACATTTTACAAACTCTCCCAGTTTGCATTGAGTTCTTGTCCTCAACTTTGAACCAGAAAAGACAAGTCAGCTTTTGTACTGATGGAAAAGGACATCATATTGTGAAAACTTTATGAAGTGAGTAAAAGTTGTCTTGAGTTCATATTGGTATTTCACATGAATAAATCTATAAAATGTGAAGTATTGTCAGATAGTCTTTTAAAAATAGGGATATCAAGCAATATAGAAGAAAATGAATATATAAGAAAAATGTCTACAAAAATTCATTAATGTAAATAGTCAGGTCGTAATTCTGTCCTTAACTACACCATTACAACTCCCACGATTTTTTCAGGATATGGCCAATACATCAGATTCATAGATTTCAAGGTCAGAAAAGACTGTTAGATTATCTGTTCTGACATCCTAATAACATTGTCATAAAGTTTCACCTAGTTAACACTACATTGTGCCTAAAAACTTGTGTTTGACTGAACCATATAATCCATACATGGATCCACTCTTGATATGAAGACTAGAAGAAACAGAAAATAGATCATTTCCTCTTCACGGTTTATTACAATTACCTTCATTAAAAAAAAAGAGTACCTTATTTTTTATTTGAATTTCTCAGTTTTTAAATTCTACCCATCAATTCTTGTTGCTCCTTTCTTGCTTAGATGAGAAAGCCCTGTAGTACTTGATATTTTTTCCCTGTGAGGATATTTACATGATGTAATTTAATCATTTCTCAATCTTGTTTTGAGTTCTTTAAGTGTTTCAGTATAAATCTGTTCATTAGCCAGTTCTTAAGCTACTTAATATGTGCTTCATTGGTATTGTATACTTAATTAGAATGGTGCTCAATACTAACTCAAATGCCTTACAAAAATTTACGTGTATTACATTTACACAGTTATCTATATCAAACATTTTCTTCTTTCTTTTATTTATCCTGAATGGAGTCTATAGGGCCCTCCTTCCCAACTGCTAAATGGAGTTCATGTTGCAAGTCATTTCCCTCCGAATTGCTCTGTCGAGTGTCATATCCCATATTATAGCACATGCTGACATGTTTTCTTTTATGACATTGCACCACTTCTTAGGTTGGCCTTGTTGTTGTTTTCCTTCAGTCTTGGTCTGTTGGACTGCTTTATTCAGGTGGTTGTCAGGAATGTATGAATGAACCAAATGATCTTGCATGCCATCTTTGTTTGTTTGAGTGTTACTTTGAGCATGTCTCTAATATACACATGCCTCATGTGATCTTTCTTGTTTACAGCACTCATCTGTCTCAACTCTTATATTTCTCTGGAATAGGTCATTTGCTCATGTTTATTCTTTGTTGCCTAACATTGAATGCCATGCATTAAAACCGAATGGACCACTATTTTACAGACTTTCCCTTTTTAATGTTACTGCTATCAACCTGTCCATAATACACCGCTCATTTCTGTCCATTTAAGCCAGTTACTTATAGGGTATGTCCACACAGGCTTCTTATTTCGATACAACAGATGTTGTTTCGAAATAAGAAGCGGCATGTCCACATGACACACCATTATTTTGAAACTATGGGACCTGTTGTTTCGAAATAATGGCCATTATTTTGAAACCATTAAACCTCACATCTAATCAAAATAGCTGTTGTTTCAATGGTTGTTTCGAAACAATGGTGTTTGGACACTTTGTTTCGAAACAACACCATTGTTTCAAAACAACTGTTTCAAAACAAAATGTCCAAATGTCCTTGTTTCAAAATAACCATTTCGAAACAAAAGCTATTTCAAAAGCAGGCTTTCGCTTAATTCAAATTAACAAACTGTTAATTCAAATTAACTTATTTCAAAATGGGTTATTTCAAAATAATGATGTATGTGTGGACATAGCCATAATCAATACATCTATTTTCCAGAATTATGGAACTTAGATACTTGACATTTTGCATTTTCAATATTGAATGGCTATCTAATTTCTCAGATAATTCTTCAGTGTTCATGATATTGCAACTGCACACCACATAGTCTGTTTTTCTTTTGCTTATATTGAGCCCATGACTCTCCAACCCATCTCTCCATTTATCAAAATCCTCTTCTAAACTGTCTTTCTCCTTGCAGCATAGAATACCATCAACAATATGCACCAAGGTGCCTCCTTTTCTGGGTATTGAAGATTAGTAAACAATACAGAGGATGAAGAAAAAGCTGAAGTGCTCAATGCTTTTTTTGCTTCAGTTTTCACAGGCAGGGTCAGCTCCCAGGCCACTACCATGGGTATGGCAGATGGGAGAGAAGAAGACAGGCCCTTGGTGACGGAAGGTCAGGTTAGGGACTGCTTAAAGAAGCTGGATGTGCACAAGTCCATGGGGCCGGACGAACTGCATCCAAGGGTGCTGAGGGAATTGGCCGATGAGATAGCAGCACCGCTGGCCGTTATTTTTCAAAACTCATGGAGAACAGGGGAGGTGCCAGAGGATTGGAAAAAAGCAAATGTAATGCCTATTTTCAAGAAAGGGAAAAAGGAGGATCCGGGGAATTATAGACCAGTCAGCCTCACCTCAATCCCTGGCAAAATTATGGAGCAGATTCTTAAAGAATCCATCCTCAAACACTTAGAAGAAAATAAAGTGATCAGGAACAGTCAGCATGGATTTACCAAGGGTAAATCATGTCTGACCAATCTCATTTCCTTCTATGAGCAGATGACTGGTTTTCTGGATGCAGGAAGAACTGTTGATGTGATATACCTTGATTTTAGTAAGGCTTTTGATGCAGTTTCCCACAGCATTCTCATTGGCAAGTTAAGGAAGTATGGGTTGGATAGGTGGACTATAAGGTGGATAGAAAACTGGCTAGATCAACGGTTTCAGCGTGTAGGAATCAATGGTTCCATGTCTAGCTGGCAACCAGTCACTAGTGGTGTGCCCCGGGGTCGGTCCTGGGGCCGGTTCTGTTCAACATTTTCATCAATGATCTGGATGATGGAATAGACTGCACTCTCAGTAAATTTGCCTATGACACCAAGCTGGGGGGACCAGTAGACACGTTGGAGGGCAAGGACAGGATTCAGGGAGACCTAGATAAATTGGAACAATGGGCCAATAAAAATCTTATGAAGTTCAATAAGGACAAGTGTAAAATCCTGCATGTGGGACGGAAAAACCCCATGCACTGCTACAGGCTGGGAAACATTCAGTTAAGTAGCAGCAGTGTAGAAAAGGACCTGGGGGTCATGGTGGATGGGAAGCTAGATATGAGTCAGCAGTGTGCTCTTGCTGCCAAAAAGGCCAATGGCATACTGGGCTGCATCAAAAGAAGTATTACCAGCAGATCAAGGGATGTGACCATTCCCCTCTATTCTGCACTGGTGAGGCCACATCTAGAATACTGTGTTCAGTTTTGGGCTCCCCACTACAAAAAGGACACGGACATGCTAGAGAGAGTTCAGAGGAAGGCAACCAAAATGATTAAAGGGCTGGAGCACAAGCCCTATGTGAAAAGACTGAAAGCATTAGGCTTATTTAGTCTGCAGAAGAGAAGATTGAGGGGGGATTTGATAGCAACCTTCAACTACTTGAAGGGATGCTCTAAGGAAGAGGGAGCTCGACTGTTCTCGGTAATAACAGAGGACAGAACGAGGAGCAATGGTCTCAAGTTGCGGTGAGGGAGGTCGAGGCTGGATATGAGAAAAATCTTTTTTACTAGGAGAGCGGTGAAGCCTTGGAATGAGCTGCCAAGGGAGGTGGTGGAGTCTTCATCTTTAGAGGTGTTTAAGGCCCGGCTGGACAAAACCATGACTGGGATGGTTTAGTGGGAGTGGTCCTGCCTCTGGCAGGGGGTTGGACTAGATGACCTATGAGGTCCCTTCCAACCCTAGGATTCTATGATTCTATGAATAAAATAATCAATGCTGATTCCTGATGCAATTTCATGATAGTTCGTGTGATTACTGCTAGAGTTTTGACTAACAATGCTACACCTACATACATGGCTTAAACAAGCCACATATACCCAACTTGTTATTTCATCAAAAAACAAAATCTGGTTTGTTTGACAAGACCTATTTTCTAGAAAGCCATATTGGTTTCCATTAATTACATTTTAATCCTTTATTCATTGTTTTAATCAATTTGAATGCCATTATCAATGTTCCTGTGTTTTACCTGGGGCTGATGTCAGGCTGACTGGTCTAAAGTAACATGATTAGTCCCACTTGCCCTTTTTGAACATTAGCATTCTTCTAGTGTTCTGGAATTTCCCTAATATTCTACTCAGTATTCCAGATATTTCATCAGTTGATTTGTTTAGGACTTGTATTTAAATTCTTAGGGTCCATTAATTTAATAATGTTTACCCATAGTAAATGTCATTTAATATGCTCTTTGGCAACCAGTTGAGTGAAAGGTCCTTGGTTAATCGTCATCTGTATGTAATGAAACCCATTGAATAGAAACTTGAACTGTATGACCCAAAAGAAAAGGTTTTTAACTAGCAGTCAAAAGATTGTGTTTCAGTTCACAGCCTTGCTGCTGACCTGTTCTTTGCCCTTTGGCAAGTCAGTTCACCTGTCACCTTTTTTCTACCTTGTCTATTTGGATTGTAAGCTCTTTGGGGCAGGGACTTTTTTATGTGTGTACAGTGCTCAGCATAATAGGGCCTTAACCTCAGCTGAGGACTTTAGGCATTATGGTAATATCAACAATATTAGTTTATAACAGCAAACTCTGGTATGATTGTACTCTGGGAAAACATAGTTTGCTATAATTATAACACAGTTATTTCAAAATAATTTCCTTGTGATTTTTTTAAGCAGAGCTATCCTTTCAAGTAAGTATAATAATCAGTGATATAAAGTTACCTAGTAAGAAACAGGAATTCAGAACTCTAAGCACCATTTGATGCAGTTAAAAATAAGGCTTAATCCTGAAGTCATTCTACAGAGATTGGATAAAAGGATGGACTCCACCCCACGGTCTCTGGGGAGGGGAATGGGACAGTTTTGCAGACCTTCATCAGTGTCTGTTACTGATTTATATCTGTAATAACAATTGCGACTCCTCAGCACTTTTTTCAGCGTAGGTTCTGTATCCTTGGATGCATCCCACATTTGCTGAATTATGTTAATCCAGATCTGCCATACACTGGAGGTGCAGAATCCACAAAGCAAAGGCAAAATAGTTTACTTGTATCAAGTATATTAAAAAAAATCCTTCTAAACAGATGGGAAAATTCTGCATTGAACTCCTGTTGGAATTTTAATAAAATGTTTAGATATTTCAGACATGGATTCTAGCTATTGTCAAGTTTTTGTCTGTAGATGCACCATAGAGAATGATAAATAACAAAGGACTGATAAATTATTATTAATAAAAAAAGATCTGGTGTCATGAATGATTCCACATTTGATAATGTTAAGATAATTTAAATCTTGAGAGACTGTAAAGAAGCAAGTTTATTAGTGATAAAATGCATAAATCTATCAGCTAATATAACCAATGCATTTAACAAATACATGTTGAATAAATTACTGGAAAAGGTCAAGCACCTTTTATTTTAGCAGACCTAAAGCAAAATGTACTTGTTAACATAATTTATTATACATTATGTTGTTAAGGCTAACCACTTAATCTATTGATGCCATTTTGCTTTACTAATGTATGTATTATGCCCCATATACATCCGTCAGGGTATTTGTTCTATAAAGCTAAACTGTACCAAAGCATTTCAGTGCTTTTAATACAGTAACCAAGATGACCTCCTAAAAATATGAGCCTTAAGTATGAAATAATATTAAATGAATATCATCTTTACAGCAGTTTTCAAATATAGAATGGTATGTGTTCTATCCTCTTTAACTTAAACATAGTTCCAACCTGGAAAGTAATGGTAAAAATGGTACCTGTTTACAAAACTGATCAGTTAACTTTACTGATAAATACAGAGTTTTGCTACTTTTTCCATCTGTTAGAAGTAAACAGCCAACATAAGCAAGAGAGAACAAGATGGATTTTATTCCTTTTTGTGCATAACCACTCTGTCATTTAGTAAATTACAGTCATACGCTTCTGTTCAAATTCCCATTAAAATCAGTATTTTTACAAGTGTAACTTCAGATACAGTTAAGCTTGAGAATCTTAAATATATGTGAAAAAAGACATTTATAGCTCCAGTTGAGCTTGCAGGACTGGCAATTAGAAAAGCTACATATCTAAAGGTCTCCCATTAAGAATAAATAGCAAAGTCACTGAACAGAAATAAATGTCACTTGTATAGTTACTTCTGAGAGAACTGCACTTTAAACGTTATTTATGATTCTAAGTGCATGTATCTGTTTGTGTGTATCACTGCCCCATATTGCATGGATTTTAATGTATAATTATTCAGCATTTCAGCATAGTTAAGCTGATATCTTGGTACATTTCTTATTAGCTAGAGACTGTGGCCCAGATCTCAAAGGTACTTACCCATTGATCTGCTCAGTGTTATGATGCCTAGCCTCAAGATAGGTTATTAGCATTCTGAGCCCCAAACAAGTCTCCCCAAACAATGCATGGTGAGAGTTAGGCACCTAAGAAAGTGATCCTCAGAAGCAAGCTAACTGAATGAGTAATCATCTAAACTAGCCAGGCGTGAAATGCCTGGGATGGAAGGGTCAGAAAATGAGAGGAGCACAGACACATCTCTAGAATGGTGCAAAGTAGCCACTGAGGGTATGTTCACACACAGTCTTTAAATCAAAATAATGCAGATTATTTTGATTTAAAAGATTGGAGGTCCACACTACATTTCCTTATATCAAGATAAGGAGCTCTCTTATCTCACAATAAGGAAAGTCATTTTGATATAATAAAACCTAGTTTTATATCAAAATGTCAGTCAGATCAAAACAGTTATTTCAAAATAACACTGTGTGGATGTGTTATTTCAATTTAATGCTTTTGCCCTTCTCCTTCCCAGGGTGCTGTCCCTTTTCTCCATATTGGGTGGGGGCATGGCCCTTCTAGGGGTCCATGTTGCCATACCTCCCATGGTTCTCCTCTCCTAAATCAAACTAGCAAGTCCTGTCCATGGACACGCTAGTTCAATTTCAGTTTCTAGTGGAGACATGTTAAATCAATTTAATTTAAATTGATTTGATTATTTTATAGCAATTTTATTAACTTGATTTAACCTAAATTGATTGAACTGCCTAAGTGTAGGCATAGCCTGAGAGAATATAGGAGAATTAAGACCTGTTGGGTACGTCTACTCTAGAGCCTTTGGACAATTTAAGGAAGTTTAAGTTGACCTACAGACTACCGCAACCACACTGGGCTTTTATTAAGACAACTTAAGTGCGTCCTTAAATTGACTTAATAACCCCCCCTCTTAAGGTCAACTTAACACGTAAAAAGACAAGGAGTCATGTGGTATTTAAAGACTAACAGATTTCTAAGTGCCACATGACTCCTTGGTTTTTTTGCTGGACTAGACTAATACAGCTACCCCTTTGGAAATTAACACTTAAGTCAACCTTCTTAAATTGATTTAAGCCAATGTAGATTGGGGAAAGCCCTTAAATTGACCTAATTGGCTTCAGGGCCCCATCTCAGTGTTCCTGGTCACCAGGAAGGATTGACCTAGCACGTGCCAATGTGGATGCAGGCAGTCAACAGGAGTTTTCAATGTGGTCTCTAGGTTGACTTAAAGTCGACCTTGTTAATTTGACTTAACAGAGCCTCCAGCATAGACATACCCATTGTGTTTAGTAGGGGCTGCGTAGTCCCTGCATCAGCCCTAACTGTCTGATTTTGGCCCCAAAATGCTTATTTCACCACTGCATTAAATAAAAATTTTGACCTTGGCCAAAGAAGCCACACGCTGATCTATGTTCAAAATCATCAATTTATTTTAATTTTTCATGAAGATGAAAATTACTTTCTCAAATGAATACAAAAACCTGTGAGGTGATTGCCTGAATAGAAGAAAAGCCTACAGCAAAGATGCTCAAGAAATAAAATACCTCTTCTTCCCAACAATTACTCAAACATACTTTCTGTTCAGTAAAATAAACAAGGAATCTGGTGGCACTCTTAAAGATTAACAGATTTATTTATCACATGGGTTTTCATGGGAGAAAATCCCACTTTGGCAGACTCTTGAAGATGGGGAACATACAAAATGGGAGAAAAATAAATGTAGGGGAGTGTAAGTCATGGGGTCACACTTACACTCCCCTACATTTTGCTCCAATTCTGTATGTCCCCCATCTTTAAGAATCTGGCAAAGTGAGACTTTCTCTCATGAAAACTCATATGATAAATAAATTTGTTAGCCTTTAAAAATGCCACCAAAATTCCTTGTTTGTTTTGCTGAACTAGGCTAACACGGCTACCCCTTTGGAATCTTCTGTTCAATGATTTTCATACCCAACACAGCCCAAATCCTTTTACAGAGCAGTGAGTAAGATGCTGATAGTGCAGTAAGTCTGCAGGGCTCTGTTTACAATGCCAAATTAGTCTGGACTAAGGAAGCTTAGTCACGACAAATTTGGCCCATGGTCACACTAGGCTTTCCCTAGTCCAAACTAAGAAATTTCTTAGTTCGGGCTAGGCAAAACATAGTCCGAACTAATAAGACCCAGTGGTTAGTTCGGACTTCCATGCTTAGTTCGAACTTCAGTTCAAACTAAGCGCGGTCAATACTCAAAGTAATGGCGAGTTCAAACTTAAAAAGTTTGACTGTCATTAATTCAAACTAGCCAGGCATTCCAGTTCAAACTAAAAAGTTAGTTCAAACTAAAATTCATAGCTTGTTTGAACTAAAATGCCACAGTTAGTTCAAACTAGCCTGAGGTTAGTTTGGACAAACCTCAGACTTTCTTAGTTTGGACTAGCAAGTTCAAACTAAAAAAGTAGATGTAGACATAGCCAAAGTCAATATGCTCATTCACTATGCATACAACAATAGCTCATACATATTTTTGTCTATGGGGAAATATATTTTTATTGGATGGAGGGAACAGTGGCCAAGGTGGTTTGTTAAGCTTTATTTTCCTCAAAAAATGTGAAGGGTCTTTAATTGTCTCCTAACACCAGTAGATTAAATTTTTATTTATTGTCTTATTTGAAGGCTCCATTAACAGAACAACATCTCACCTCCTGTATTAGGATCGTACATCAGTATGACTGTTCTTATGTATATACATCCGAATGAGAGAACAGAAGATTTTCATTCTGAGAGGAACTGTTTTGAAACTATTATTGCTCGAGTTTGCTATTGCTATTCAATAGCCACATTTTTTCAGTGCCAACATTCTGTTAGAGTACAGGAATGTTAAAAAGAATGTAGCATATGCACAGGTGAAGTGCTGACTATACATTTTACTACATATGCCTGATAAATTAAGTAGTACTGAACCAGATAGTTAACAAAATTGTAATATATTGGAATAAAATTTCCAATAATAAAAAATGAATATATTTTTACCTTCCAGATAAACATTAGTACAAGAAAGAATCCTTCATTCATCAGTTCTCTAGTTTTATAGTCTCTGTTTTCCAAAAAGAATTGAATTAGTTTTAATGTAAAAGTTTGTAAAAACTTTCATTATTGTGTTAGACACAAAGTATATTAAAATGTATTTAAATTAGTGAAACAATTTAATTAAAAAATTGCTAAGAAATCACAATTGGAGATGTTGATTCACTATTGCTCTCAAATTATTAGCTTTGAATGCAAGTAGCCTGAGGGTATGCCTACACTATACTACAACATCTGCATCTGGCCTGTCAACTAACTCAAGCTTGAGCTTTAGAACTGTAAAGTTGCAATATAGATGCCCAGGTTCCAGCCTGAATCCACTCACTGTAGTTTTACAACCTCGCAACTTGAGCCTGAGTCAACTGAATGGGACAGCTGTGGGTCCCAGTGACACCCTGAGAGGTCAGCTGCAGAGGGCTTCATATATAAGAAATACCTCCATACCATTTGTGAAATTCAGAGAAATCACTTAAATTCTCTGGCTATGTCTACACTTACAGAGTTATTTTGAATTAGTTAATTCAAAATAATTATTTCAATTTTAAATCAAAGTTATTAATTCAAACTAGAGTCTTCACTAGACTCTTAGTTCAAATTAAAATATTAAAAGCTTTATTAATTCAAGTTAGAGAGTCTAATATAGAGAGTCTACATTAGACTCTCTAACTCAAACTGGGTGAGCCTCAGCTCCTGGGGACAAGGAACCCCAGAGAAGTGGCTGCCAGGGCTTCCCTGTTCAGGGAGTGCTGAAGAAGCAGCCACTGGTGCTCTCTTCCCTGGGACTCCATGTCCTAGGAGCCACCACTGGTTGTCTTCCCTGCTGCTCCCCAGACAGGGGAGTGCTAGAGGTTCCCCTGTCTGGGGAACGCCAGTGAAGACAGCTGCCAGTACTCCCCAGAGAGGGGAGCCCCAGGCTGGTGGAGTGCCTTCCTCACCAAGCTGGCAGGATCCACCATGGGGGTGCCTTCCCCACTGGTTAGCATTTCCAATCTGACCCCCAGAACCTCTCTGCAGGCTGCAGAGGATAGGGGCCAGCTAGGAGCCCAATCTGGCTGTGAGTTGCTTGTGCGGTGGCGCAAGCAGCTCGGATCCTGGTCAATTTCAAAGCCTGGGAGTCTGTGACATTGACAAGACACCCAGCCACCTGCCTGTGGCACAGCTTGGAGCCACATTGGGCTCCCATCCTCTTGTCACGGGTGGTGGGGGCTGGTAGGTGACAGCAAAAACCCAGGGCAGGAGCCAACTCTGGGTGCCTGCCAGCCAATGGTAAAGGCACCCCAAGGGGAATCCCTGCTGGTGGTGGGGAAAGTGCCCCGCTGGGGGATCCCTGCCTGCAGCGGGGAAAGCGCCCCGCCAGCCAGGGACTCGCACATCCCAGGGATGCTGGCGGCTGTCTTCACTGGCGCTCCCGGGACAGGGGAACCTACAGGGATCCTCTGTCCATGGAGCACCAGGGAAGGCAGCCACTAGCGGCTCCTGGGACAGGGGAGCCTCAGGGAAGAGAGCACCAGTGGCTGTCTTTCCCAGGAGCCCCAGTTGCTCCCCTGTCCCTGAGGAGTGCTAGCAGCTGCTTCTCAGGGTTCGCCTGTCCCGGGACCCCTGGAGGCTCCATTCCCCTGGGGAACTGGGGTCCAGGAGGAAGGGAGCCACGCACTGCTCCCTTTCACTAGAGAGCCACACAGGACTCCCTGGTCCCCAGCCATGAAGCCCATTTATTTCAAAGTAACCCTATTCCCCAGCTAAAATAGGGTTAGCTCAAATTCATAACTGCTAATTAAGAGTTAATTCAAAGTAAAATGAAGTTTAATTAAGTTAAATTAGCATTTCCTTATTTCAAATTAGGGAAATGCTTAATTCGACTTAATGAAATGCCTCCATGGCCAGGGAGTAGGTTATTTTGAATTAAGGCTCCTTAATTTGAAATAATTAATAAGTGTAGATGCACCCTATACTGAGAGTTCTCCTACACTGCACATTTGTTCAATCTTATGGTTCACCGTCCAAGTACAGCCCATTGCCCCGAAGTAGATGTTCTTAACAGTTAATGTTCTTCTCCTGAGCCAACAATAAACATAAATAATGGTCCTAAAGGCAAAATTTTAGTTCTTACAGATGTCACTGAACTATAGAGGATGTGTTAAGCAATTTAATCAGTTAAGTAATAGTTTAAATGAATCAGAGGTAGAACTAATTAAGAGCTTCTGAAATTGAATTAATACGTAATGCTGGCATTATATGGTTCCTTATCCTTGTAGGGTTTTTTATAGTTGCTGTACAACATGGGTTTTTTGTTCTGGCATATATCTTTAGAGAGTCATTAACATTTTTCTTTCTGCTTTTTTAAGGAGTGGTTTGATTGATCTAAGGACAATTAGCCTTTCAGTCTAGTAACCATTCCTGATATATGGATAGTTATTCCGCTAATGTATACATCAAAGGATATCATTGGACAGATTTAAAGGACATTGGCTCTCTACGATATTTATAGGACAAGCTAAATATGGGTTCATCCATAATACTACATTTTTTAAAGAATCATTAATATTTAAAGGAAACTTATCAAGAGTTTCCCAAACCCCCATTATAAACTGTTGATTAATCACTGATAATTACAAGTCAGTTGTTATCATCATGAGAATGCAAATAGAAACACTCAGCATTTGCTGCCATACCATTGTTTTAAAGACACAGATTCTGTATCTGAAGATGCTTCATGAATATTTTGCCTTTTCAGTATCACTTTAACCTAACAAACTGGTCAACATTGTTAATAAAATCTCAGGAAATAATAGGTGTTCATGTAACCCATGGAGATGATTTTTAGATGAGTCTCTGTCCTTCAAAGTGCAAATGTGCTCATTAATTTTCCTAATTCACAGATATGGTGATTAGGTTATTATACCAATTGACATTAAAGAAATTGATGTGAACTGATTAGAATGTTCTAAATATACTTTAAAATAAAGAGAGAATCAACATGTTAAATTTTAGGGCATCCTTTCACATCTGGGGAGGTCACTGGCCCAATTTCATCTCAAGTCATTAAAGACTACAAATTGTTACCATCAGCTGGGTTTAGTTTTGTTTAATATATCTCTTGTATAGGAGTGATTTTAAAACATGCCTAAATGATGTAGAAAGTCCAGTCTTACTGAAAGTTAGAGACTTCTATAGGTAGTTTCCAAAGTCTCATGCCTAGAAATCTGTGTTAAATATTTTTTAGTGTCTGGTCCACTTCCTGCAAAATATGTCCATTTCAGAAAAAACACTACAATTATCTGTAATTGGCATCTGAGTTAGCATTCTCAGAAGAGTTTAAGGGCTATGCGGGTATGAAACAAGCTGCTCTTTCACTTTGACAGGTGGTCATTGCTGAAGCTCACTGGTAAGGCAGTGTGGGGATCTGTACTATACTGTACTGGTTAAAAAAAATAATAAAAGTTTTGTCGTCTTAGTTTTCTAATACGGGAGTGACTGGCAAGATTTTTTTTTTCTGAAAAGCCACAAAAAGCTATCTCCCAGCAGTCAAACAGCATCACCTAACAATTATATTTCAAAAATTTCTCGGAGACAAAACATTCCCATAAGAGTCTCTGTGTTTTGAATTGTACCACACTAAGATTTTTATAGGATTTGAACAGACTGCTTATGCCTATATAAGTTTATTCCACCATGAAGCCTAAATCTAGTCTTAACAAAGCTGATAGGTTCCCTTTAGAATTTTTAGTAACTGTCTTCAGTTGCCCCTTTCAATGAAGGTTGCTTTCTTAACAGCCATTACATCAGTCAACAGAGTGGGGAGTTGAGGACACTACTATCAAATCCTTCATATACTTTAGATTATGCAGATGAAGTCTAGCTTTGTCTTCATCCAAATTTTCTTTTGAAAGTATTTTCCACTTTTCATATCAACTAAGCAATTTACTTACCCACCTTTTTTTCCCAAAATCTGCTAGTAATAAGATGAAATAGAGACAGTGTGTTCTAGATGTTAGGAGAGCTTTAGTGTTTTGTCTGTTGTGTTTTATCTGCAACAGACTAAATTTTTCAGATCTTCATCTCAGTTGTTCATTATATTTGTGGACAGAATGAAGGACAGTCTTATTTCTATGCAAATGATTTCATCATGGATAGCTGGTTGTGTTCACATGTTTACCAGATGGCTAATGCAAAGCCACCAGAAGGAGCACTAGGACATTCAACAACTTCTGTTTTAAGATGAATGATCCCCAGTAGCATGCACTCTATTAAAGGCTTCCATGTGCTACTGAAGATTCTGTGCTGATGACAAGACTCACTGTGAGAGAGGAAGCGGACTGAAAACTTTGTTGTGAAGGCTGTTGTAAAGGATTTTCTGATGGGAGCACAAAAGTATCTCCTTGATGAGGTGCAACACAGAGATGGCGTATCCGTGAAACTGCAGAGAATGGCGGCAGAAGTGAGTGAGCTCCAGAGAGGGTCCTCCTACCCAGCCACTAAATAAGGCTGAAATCTACTTGGATAAGTAGTTGAGAATGAGGATAGGACCAGGCAGCACTTTCCAAAGAGCTGGACAGAGGCCTGCCCACATGCAATTTAGGACTGCACCTACTGGTGACACCCAACCATGAGTGCAGTTTAACAGTGGGGAAGTGGGTAAGACAGGAAAGGGGCCATTTGCTTATTGGACATTCACAATGCCCGATGAACTGTGTTAATGAACTACTGCCAAAGCTACCATGAGGGGAGACAAGCAATTACTTATCATTTCTTAAGATGTATTGTTGCTGTTTTTTCTCAGATTGATGCTGTGTTCCCAGTCACACTAATGAATATTTTTTTGTTTCATACACAGAGGCTATGTCTACACTGGCAATTTAGTTTGAATTAAGGAAGCTTAATGCAAGCTAAATTAGTCCCTGTCTACACTAGACTTTCATTAAGTCAAATTAAGAAATTCTGTAATTTGACTTAATGAAAGCTTAATTCGAATTAATAAGAACCGCCTGTTAGTTAGAACTAAGACTTAATTTGACTCCTTAGTTCAAACTAAGGACAGCGTAGACCTGGATTAACCCTTAATTCAACTTTATTAAGGTTGAATTAAGGGCAGTTAGGTAGAATTAACAAAGTGGACTAAGTCCAGCTTAACTTTAAATCGATTTTGTTAATGCAACTTAATAAAGTTGAGTTTAGTCGAACATATTAGTTCAAATTCACAATTTCGACCTGACTTTTTCTAGTGTAGACATAACCAGGGTGTTTGAGAATGGAGAAGTATTGCCTGGGAAGGCTGCCCACAAAAAGTATTTTGTGATCCCAGTAATTCTGAGTGAGAGTTTGGGCTAGTGCTTAATTTGAGAAGCCCCTAGTTATTTGAATCTAGTCATTTTAGCTGCTGACAGCACCTGGCAGAAGGGTTATACCATCCTGAATGAAGTAACTTTTTCCTGTATTTTTCATAATAGTCATTTTCTGTAATAAAAAGACTATTCATTTCCCTTTTCCTGAATATAACTTAATGAAATGGTAATGTCTTGGAATGACTGAGCTCTCAAAGGAATCATTTAATATATCCTTAAAATGTCTTCTTGATATGTCTTCTATGTTTTACTTTTGACTTTGATCAGAAGTAATGGGAAATAAATGTTGGTTTGACACTCAAGGTGAAAACTGAAGTCATACCATTTATCATGTTTATGACCTGCTCAGTCTCTTGTCTAAGTCTCAGCAGCAAAGCAAACCATATTCTCTTCTTGAACTTGTTTCTTGTGTCACCTGTACTTCAGAAACAGTCACGCCCAAAAAATTAGATGAATAAATCCTAGCTACTTGTAACCACTTTGGCTGACATAGAATTGTATTGGAATTTTCTTTTTAAAGTTCCAAAGGGACATCCATGTTAGTCTAGTTCAGGTTAAAAAAAAATAAAAAAAGAGTCCTGTGGTACTTACAGACTAACAAATGTATTTATTGCATGAGCTTTCATGGGAGAAAATCCCACTTTGTCAGATGCTTTGAAGATGGGGGAATTTAACAGAATGGGAGGAAATAAATACAGGGAAGTGTAAGTATGGGATCAGGTCACACTGTAACAGCAAATCAAAACAGTTGTAAAAATTCAAACTCCAGGGAACAGGTATAGAGAAAGATGAGGTCAAATCACCTCTTGTAATGAAAGAAAAAGCCAATGTCCCTATTAAGTCCTGAGGCAATGAAACCAAATTTGCAAATAAATTCAATCTCAGCAGCTTCCCTTTGAAGCCTTGATCTAGTATTCATCTGTTTGAGCTCAGCAATTAGCAAATCATTCAAATAAATTCAATCTCAGCAGCTTCTCTTTGAACAGAACATGTAGCAATGAGATATAAAGCACAAATATATCATCAAGAAAATCAGCAATATAATACTTAGAGAATGAGTACTGCAACCTAAATGAATCAACACTGAAAGGTGGGATATTCAGGGTGACACTGCCATTGGCCTCTCCTATAACATTCCCATTTTTCAGATAGAAAACTGAGGTACAGAGAGACCAAGTGGCATAAACAGTCAGACAGAAAATCTATAACAGGGCCAGGACTAGATCTTCCAGCTCTCCTGGCTTTCTCGGTGAAAACTTAGCCCTAATGAAGTTAATGATACAGATCACATTGACTTCAGTGGAATGAGGATTCACTCTGTCTCACAGTCCTGTGATTGAATCACAAGAGCATCCTTCCTTAGCCTTTATATATATAGAGTTATAAATAGCAATATGAGGAAATAAGAGCAGTCTCAGAAATAAATTAGTCCAGTCATGATAACATAAGCAGTGGTGCCCTTATTACATTTTTTGGCTTTATTCAGTGGTCTCAATTAAAATATCAGCATTCGTGCATTCTTCACTGGGTAGCTGCATGTTTTGAAGACATACAAAAGTCATGTCAAACCAGCCCCTGCTGAAAGAAATTATTTTGGGTTTCAGCCTGCCTTCCTCTTCTTTCATCCTTCTCTCTCAATTCATTTGCTGTTCTAGGACAAGCACAACTTTTCATGAATTATTTTGCCCAACCAGTGCCACCTGCTACAACACTGATTTCAGGGAGCACTGTGAAAAGGAAAGTGATGACCATCCATGGTCTCCTGTCTAAAATTTATCATAGCAGTTCAAATCAGTCATCCATGTCCAGTGTCCATTTCTGACATAGCTAATAACAGAGTCTTCTTTATATGTAAGGAACTCTATAGCAGAAAATCAAGAAAGAACCCCTACATATGGAAAAGTTTATTTTTTTCTTAGTCCCATCAATTTGACATTGATTTATGACCTGGAACATGAGGGTTTATATCTCGTCTATATTTTTATTCCCTTTTGTGTTTCTATTTCCTATCTAAAGAAAATTCTATTTCCTATCTAAAGAAATTATGGGTGTTGTCATTATTCATATAACTGTCTACGCTTTTCTCTGTTTGTCTCCCCAGTATTTAGGAGAAGAGCAGTTCTAAGGTTTCTCTTAAAGTAAAATTCACCTTGTGTAGAGAGCCAGCAAAAGGCTTATGTACCACTTCAGCTCTATATTGCTTGCTGGCTGAGGCTGGGGCCTGATCTTGCCCCAGAGTGGATCAGGACCCAGGACAGGGCAGAGGGTGGGGGCTGGATCCTTCCTGCCTTCAAAAGTTGACTTAAAAGTTTAAGTCAACTTTTAGGGCAGGAGTTATTAAGTCAACTTAAACCAGTGCTTAAGTTGACTTAAAAAATTCTAAATATAGACCTGGAGTTGCTTAAGTCAACTTAGCACAGGTTAAGTCAACTTAAGCCCTCAGTCTAGACATTCACTTAAAAGCTAAGTCACATAAAAAGGTTTGACTCCGATTCTGCTCTCTCCAAAACTCTACTATTCAGGCTCAGTTTTGAGAACTGCAAGTAGTTTTTTAATGTGTTCCCTGCAACTCCTTGCTATACATGATATTAAAACACTCTGGCTATGTCTACACTTACATGTGAATTTGAATTGATTGGCATGAGTTCGAATTCAAATAAGTGCATTAACAAGCCCACTTTCCTCAGTTTAAACTGAGGCATTCCTCAGTTTGAATTGAAAAAGGCAGAGTTTGAATTGGTCAAACCTGTTTTTCCATCGAAGTCAGAGTCAATTCAAAGTGAATTCGAAATAACATAGTGTGGCCATGTCAATTTGAATTCAATGTTAGTTTGAATTAGCCACAGCTTGATTTTTCCCTATATAATAGCACCCCCTACTGAATTTGAACTAGCAAGTCCTGTTCATGGACATGGCATTTTCTAGTGTGGCCATGTCAAGTCGAATTGACTGAATTTGAATTAGATTTGAATTGGTCAATTCAAATTCAGTAATTCGAATTGAAATGGTCAGTGTAGACATAGCGTCTGTAATTTAATTATTAACCAATCTAAGTTATTAACCAATCAGGTTTCCTTTACTATGTTATTAACCAATTGAAGTTGATGAAATAATAATACTTGGTTAGCATCACTCTGACTCTTTTGGGTAATGTTGATTGCTAGTTTGGCTCCTGAACCACTGAGGAAAAGTTCCTGCTTTTAGATATAGAGGATGAGGGTCCATGCCCCATACACAATAACTCATTCCTATGCATTTTTGTATTGTATTGCATGGCAACCTTAGAAACTGAAGAGCTATCATAAATTAAGCAGCATCAGCTGTGTTCAGCACTTAACTAGAAACATCTTATAGGTATGTGTTTGCTTTTTGTAACCTCTGTAAAATTACAAATACTGAAATAAAGGTTTTGGTATCTTCAGTCTTCTTCTCATTGTTGTGGAGAAATGACATGTTGCTAATGATCAAAGGGCTGTAATTCTCCTATCATTCAGTAACATCACGGGAATTCCTTGGCCAGTTCTGCAGCTCCTTTCCAACAGATGTACTCCTGGCAGCCAGCAAATTTCTTTTTGCATGTGCAGCTCCTCCCCTAGGCTGGCTAGCATACATACTGTGAGACACATATACCAGGAGTGCAGGCCCTATGTGAGAGAACCCAGGCTAGCTTCCCTGGCTATGTCTACACTACTACTACTACTATAGATAAGTCAACTTTGTTAAGCTGACTTAATAAATTCTACTTAAAGTCGACTTTATTAAGTCAATTTAGTGAGTCCATGCTTCTCTTAAGTCAACTTAACAAAGTTGGTTAAGTCATGTTAAGAAAGCGTCCTAATAAAAAATGTGTTTGCTTAAGTTGACTTGACTAAGTCAACTTAAGCAGGTGCATGCTATTACATAAGGCTTCCTAAGTCAAATTAGATGGCCACATTGCATTAAGTCGACTTAATCAAGTCACCTTAATGTCTAAGTTGACTTAAAGAGTGAGCGTTATCATGTCGACTTAAGGAAGCCCTTAAGTCAACTTAAAGAACTCCAAATGTGACCAGGGCTTTGCTAAAGACGACTTAAGCCCATAGTGTAGACATACCCCTTGACTGCTACTGCTGCCATTGCTACGCAGAACTAGCAAACAGTAATGATGACCTAGATCCTGGCTTAGTAGGCCAGGCCAGGACTCCTGTTTATTCAATGTACTTGCCCCATTGAGTAGTTTTTCTCAAAGTTGCCTTTTTCTGAAAGAGATTCTCAGTGTAGCTACAGACATATCAATTATCTTATTGTCTATGGAGCTGTGCCAGCTTACACCAGCTGATGATCTGGCCCTGTATTTATTAAGATAGATTAATGTAACTAGAGATGGCTAGGAAATGAAAACCTTTTGCATTCTTTTCATCAGTATTTCAAGTTTTTGTCTATATTTTCAGACCAACTATAGATGTGACTAGGTGGACTGTGGCAATGTACTTATGATCAGAAAATTAAAAAGACACTGTTTACTGATGTTTTACCTTTTCATATATCTAGATCTCCTTTCATAGCCACCTGATAATACATTAATTTAAAGAATCTCTCTGCTTGAACAAACAGCAGTTTGCAAGCACAATAAGGGATGGGTGGGAAGGAAAATGTCAATCAAAATGAGATCTGAGGTAGGATGGTAATCAAAAAGAGAAAAAAACATTTTCAGATATGAAAGCACTGAGAAAAATCAATTATCATTGTAAAAGTCATCCATTGTGTTCTTCCTCATTTTTGGTAGTAAAACTAATTATCTTAAACAGTCTACTTGTAAAGATTTTTCTTCTTGGTGTTAGTTGCTTTTGCAACATCAAGGTTACATGAAAATATTTGTGGATTTTGGAGCTTGTGTAATTTTACTCTCTCCTTCTCTCTTCCCCCTTTTGGAAAGCAATATTAATTTCATCAACTCAGATGAATAGTTTTAAGACAGCTACAATGGATGACTTTATAGCATCTGATAGGTCAAAAGATATTTCATTAGCACTAATTCATGTTGTAGCAGGGTGATATACAAGAAAACTCTGTTGTCCCATCCTTTTCCAGGTGTCACAGTTAACAGTGTAAAGAGAAATTGATTTTATTTTGGTTTTGTTTTTAAAAAGACTGTTGAGTTTCATTTAAATACGTTGTATCAGGTGGAAAGCAGTACTTAGCAGGCATTCTTCACAATGATAATACCTCTGCTTATGCTATAGACTCTATTTGTACCATTCCTGACTTACCACCTGCAGATCTCTTGTGCCATGTAAAAAACCAATATTTTTAATCTTCTCATATCATTTTTCAGTCCTCCAGTGTAGTAATTTTTTTTCAGAACACACTCTTCAAAAGCTGTAAATATTTTGGTTTAGAAATGTTAAAATGTGATAAAGGTCCATAGAGCATGCCAAACAATGCTCTGTAGCATGCTACCTTTCTTAATAGTACTCTGGAGCTTCCACCACTGTCTTTTGCCTACTCCTTTTTATGCGCTCTTCCAGTTTCAAAATCCATAAGCATCATTCACGGAAGCAGCAGATGAGAAAGACCAGTTAAGCGTGCATTACTTTTTCTGCATCTTTTCATCACAACCATGACAGTTCTATGCGTTTTTAAAAGAATCAGTATTAAATCCCATTGAACATCATGGCACATCAGAAGTTAGGCCCAATCAAATGTTTCATATTTCATGCTATATATATTCTGCACAATCATTATTATTGATAATAATAATCATATTTATTATGATAGTGTCTAAAGGCCAACCAAGAATGGGACTCTATTATGCTAAGCGCTATACAAAAACAGAGCAGTAGCTAGTCTATGCTCTGCAGAGCTTGCAGTGTAATTACAAGACAGACAGGATGAGGGAAGGAATATAACGCACAAGCAGAGTGAAAAATATGATGGTGGAGAACATGTTAGTTCCACAAATTTTCATTCTGTTGGGTTTAGTTAGAAGGGAATCAGTTTAATAGAAAGAAAAGTGAAGAGAGAGTGAGTATCTATGGGAAGAAGAGAGAAGAAAGGAGAGTTTGAGGGATAGATACAAGGTTAAAATGAAGAGACTGTGAGATGGAGAAGGGAAAGTGCTGAAGCTAACAGCTAATCAGCACAGAGCAGACAAAGTTCAAGCAAAGCGGTAGAAAAGTTCTCTAATGCCTGTGTCTCTGCTTTGGCTGCTTCTAAAGACTGAAATCTATGATTGGTTAGTGTTTACAATTTTTCCCAATGCAATGTGTGGAGACTGTTCCACACTGCATTGCCGCTCATCATAGTGAAAAATTGCCTGTCTCTTATGTGTTTTCTCCCTTTCCTGACAAAGTGGTACTTAGAAAAGAGACTGTGAATAATGGTTATTTGTTTCAAGTTAAAAAATAATTCTGGAATAAGCGTTTTTCTAAAGTTAAATATGCAGGTAAGTGAAACTATCAACAAATTCTCAGGCAACAAACTATTTAGATGAAAGAGGCTGTGTCAAATCAGGTGAACTGAGACACTTGGTTGCCACCTTAACTATGTAGTTATAGTATCCATCCAATACCCCTCTTTGGCATGATGAAAAAAAAATCTGAATTTAGACAACTAAATGATCATAAAATTTCTTATCCAGTGTTTAAAAAACATTAACATCTGGCAGAAACCTAAGATTATTCAGATCCCGCATATAGGTGCTCTGAGAGCTGCTTCAGTTCTAACCCATCTGTTTTATGGCAGCTGAGATTATTTACTAATTCAAAGAGTGTATTTATTTCACTAATTAAACAGGGCCATTGAAGGCAAATGCAAAAAGAAGGTAATATACCAAGCATTAAGGAAAGTATAAAATGATTAAAAAAATAACCATGTGTTGAACTAAAAATGGAGGTTGAGTGATTTTGAGTCTTCAACTTGATAGGCTGCAGAATACACAATATTGATAGACTGCATTATACTCCAGGAAATAAGTCAGTGAATCACACTGCTTAGAACTCCTCAGACTAAATGAACAACTTCACCTGTGTAAATATGCCATTTTATGAAAACTACAAGAATGTGGGTGGGATTTTTATTTTTTTAAAGAGTAAGCTATGAACATTTAGCATTACTGAAAATGTTAAGAACCAAGATGGGTTTAAAAAAAACAATCTAGGCAAAATGTGATTATTTATGAACATTATGCAAAAATGGAAATTAATAATATAACAACTATAGCTGTGCATTAATCAGGACCTCAAAACGGGGATTAAAACAGCTTTCAGTGGTACACAAGTCTTTAAAATAGCATGCTAAATGAAGAGAATTTCATTCATGAGATAGCAAAACCAAGGAAAGTCCTGTGGCCCATTAAAGACTAACAGATTTCTTTAGGCATAAGGTTTTGTGTGCTCCAATCCACTCCAATCCACTTCATCAGATGTTGATGAAGTGAGTTGCAGCCCATGAAAGCTTATGACTGAAGAAATGTGTTAGTCTTTCAAGGGTCACAGGACTCTCCTTGGGTTTGCTATACACAGAGTAACACAACTACTCCTCTGGAAATTTTCATTCATGAGATAACATTCTCATGGTCACATTGGCAAATCTTTAGCATAGCCAGTAAAAGAACTCAGGGGGCTGATTCTGCTGTTAATTACACTGGTGTAAGTCTAAAATCACACACACCACTGAAATGAATGGAATCACACTATTGTTGTGGAAGAGTTATCAGGTGCATTATTCTGTATGGATGTCCTGATTCTCATTCTTTTGCCCTAAGCAAAAAAATCTCAAAACCAGAGCATACTCAGTTATGATTCATCAGTTCTTACAATGTAAACACAGCTTAGTGCTTTTCTCCCTGAGTTCACAGGAGATTCAGTGGATGGGATAGTTGTAGGTGGATTACTTATACATTTAATTACAGAATCACATTTGATTTCACTTGGATCCCAGCTTGCATGAATTGTATGTCCTCAAATATACAGTTGATAAACACTCTTAAAAAATTTGAAATCTGTGAATACAAAATGACTGTCAAAGACAAACAATAGGGTGGGAAGTATCAGCATAATTTATGAATCTGTGATTATTCTATTGTAGCTTTTGGAGTTTTGCTGAACTTAATATAGGTCAACTGATTACTCCCTCGAGACTGGAAAGAACATAGCAACAGCTTTACAAAGGTTTTCATCAGGCTATTAGAACAAGGTAGAATTAATGGCAAATTAATTATACATCTTGATGGTGAAAGTTCATACACTTTTTCATCTGTATTAAGTCCCCATTAATGTCACATCATAAAAGTTAAAAGCATTTCAAATGATGAAAACTTGAGTACAGAAAAGGCCCTCTTTTTGTTACCAATGGTCCCTCTCTTTGTTGGTTAGTTTTTCTGTTTGTGTTTTCCCTACCAAATTACAACAATGTCAAGTTGCCTTGCTTTACAACTGTTTTGATTTGATGTTACAGTGTGACCTGTTCCTATGACTTATATTTCCCTGCATTTATTTCCTACCATTCTGTAAGTTCCCCCATCTTCAAAGCATCTGATGAAGCAGGATTTTTTCCCATGAAAGCTCATGCAAAAAATAAATTTGTTACTGCCACAAGACTCCTTGGTTGTTTGTTTTACTGAACTAGACTAACATGGCTACCCATGTGGATTTTGTTTCACAGTTTCACAAAGAGACTTTCATTGTAACTAACATTTTCCAATCGCAAATATTGTTTATAACAAACTCCATTTTCCAGCATTTAGAATTGTTCATTCACAAAATTTCCACAGCTCTGTTCTCAGTGATGGCAGAGGTCATCAAAGAAATCTGGTTGTGAAAAGTTAGCATACACAATAAACAGTGGTAACACTAACGTACACAGATATAGTTCTTCCTGCATCTTCCAGTGGACTGAGATCCCAGTGTGCTTTATACACAATATCAAATCACGTTCTATTTTGGCCACACATAATTTCCTCTGACCTCTGGGAACTATGCCATGCATGACAGATAATAAATATAAATCAGTAAAAGTTGAAAATTACCCATTTCCTAATATGGATTCTGGTAGATACATTTTTCACCTGGCAGTAACCAAAGAAAATGCTAAAAGATGCTGTGAAAAAATATTGAACCCACTACTTTGATTTCATGAATTTAATTACACTTTCTACTTTCATGAGCCAGCTTGCCTTTTAGGAATGACAGTCCCATTAGAGTTAACTAAATTACTCATATAGAACTTTTCTCCCATGATGGAAATATAAATCCTGCCATTTGGGGAATACAAACTAGTAACAAGAGATTCTCGTGGAATGAATGGGATTAGACTTGTAATCATAGTAATTCTTGTTCACTTGTAAAACAATGAACAGATCAGTTGATGTGGAAAACAGAGAACTTTTTCCCCACAGAATATTGGCAGGGACTTCAGTTTATTTTTCCATCTGTAGTTAATAGGTCTGATGTTGCAAAGGTGAATGGTGGACTTTTATCTCTTTTGGACACTTTTTTTCCTTGTAGCAGTTGTCTCTTAATGTACAATATAATTGCAAAAAAATAAGCTCATTTGCAAAATCTGTCTAAAACAGGTGTCTGCTGGAACAAACTAGTATAATACTTTAAGTCAATGGAAAAATTATCCCCTTTCAAATGGAAAAAGTTTGAGCATAGTACATTATGTACATTATTAGTTTGCTAAGCCTGTGAGCATTTATATATATATATATATATATATATATATATATGGAATAGCCAGCTTAGCAATTGAGAAAGCAGAATTTATGTTTATAATAGTTAATGGGAACTAAATAGTTGAGGTGAAAATTCATGAGTAAGTTTCTTCATTTCAAACATCTAATAGAACAGTGGGAAAATGCTACCAGCCGAGGAAATTGTATAAGGTGGCACTTTGCATTATTTAGAACATACAGATATGCATTTCCACTGTGGGTAATTGATTTTTATAGCTGGGTATTTACAGTTTCAGGCAGATATGAAAAGTATATTTGACAGAACCTCAAAGTTTATGATGCCTGCAGGAAGGAATATAGGATTTCTGCAAAATATCTACCTTTTATGGAGGCAATTATACAATCTTAATTTTCATGCAAAAGTACATCCTATCCCAGGTCAGATGACCCAAGTCAGTCTAGCTATATTAGAAACATTTAAATGAAAGATGTTGGTTTCACTGCTAAAACTTGCTGGTAACTTGAATAAACCTAAATGTAAATTTAGATGATGTATTGGCAAACATCAGCTACTTCCCACAAATATCAACTTTTTGTTTTC
The DNA here is from genome assembly GCA_007922195.1 of Podocnemis expansa. Lineage (NCBI taxonomy): Eukaryota > Metazoa > Chordata > Testudines > Podocnemididae > Podocnemis > Podocnemis expansa. Next base: position 10,874,067 of record ML682040.1, on the reverse strand, counting down.
TTTTGTTTTTTTGTTTAGTGTGTAATACTTTATATCACAACGAGATTCTCTTGTGAGTCTCAGTGACTCTGCTTGGTCATTTAAGCCCATGCTTTAAATTTAGGCTTGCAATTAAGTTCTGTGCTAGATAGTGAATAGCCTTTAATATAGGCCTATGTGCTTTGTTGAATGGAGTTCTAATACAATTTATCTCTGAATCATAGACTTTTTGTATAGTATTATCCATAGGTGCTGGAACTAGGATGGGGAGGGGTCAGGAGACAAGAGAAGGTGCTGCTGCACCCCTTAGGTTGGAGTAGTTTCCAGTATATATGGGCACATCTACAAGCACAGTTTTATTTCGAAATCAGTCCTTTAGAAAGGGCTTATTTCAAAATAAAACCCTTATTTCGAAAGGGTCCATTCTGAAATAAGGAAAACCGTGGAATCACAACAGCCATTATTTCGAAAGAGATATTTCGAAATAACACCAATTGGACTACTGTTTCGAACCGTTGTTTCGAAACAACGGTGTTGTTTCGGAACAACAGGTCTAATGGCGTTATTTCGAAATATCCCTTTCGAAATAACGGCCGTTTCGGGGGAGGGGCAGGTTTTACTTTTTCAACATGACGATCCTTATTTCGAAAGGACAAGGTCCGGCCTTTCGAAATAAGGAAACGTCATGTAGACCTAATTTTTTTTATTTAGAAATAACGAGTGTTATTTCGAAATAAAAGAGCCGTGTAGACGTGCACTATGGGATTTACAGTTTTGTTCAATGGCTCTCAACACCGCCCCCCCCCCCAACACTACAAAAGTCATTCCAGTATCCCTGGTATTAAAGCACCAGATTTTCCTTAGGAAAGCTCTGCCCTGTGCCCCAGGCTGAAAGAGACTGAATTTGTTACATTTCTGAGTATGCTGAAAGCCTATGTTTGGTGGACTAGACAGTGGTGGTTGGGACTGCTGACCAATAGGAATGAGTGCTGAGGTCAGTGTGTCATTTTGGAGATGACTTAGAGAATTTCTGTCCCCATTTGCCCTGTAACCTTGGGATGCCTTAATGCTGTGCTCCTATGGCTCAGAAGCGTGACACCAGTAGCCTGTCTACAAGCCCAAGGTCTCACCCTGGCTTCCACCAGGTTTCTACTCCTTGTGGGGCAACACCAAGAGCCCTTCCACTTCTGAGTCTCCCCAGATCTTCTTTCCTGAGTTCTGATCTAACAAACATGACAACTATTTCTCTTTAGTCTGTCACCCCTGACGGTATAAAACCAGACCTTCTCCCCCATGTCATCTTAGGCTGACATCTTCACTCCACATAGTTTGGTCACCAGAGACTTACTTGGGGTAAAAATAGACAAAAGATTAGTTATTAGCATAACTACAGATTCTAAGATGAAACAGAAGGAAAAAACAAACATACAGATTACACAGAATAATAAATATATAGATCTGAACTCAGACTTTACACTTCTCTATTAGGTAAAATCCCTTTTCTAATACAAGTTAGCTATTTCTTTTGAGTAGTTTCCCAGCATATCACCTAGGATAGAGAGGACCCAGCATTTCACATATAGCTTCCAACTTAGAGGCTGGCCTTCTGTTTCTGGATGGATTTAATTTCAAACCCCTTCCATCTTAAAATGGTTTACAGGGCTTCTTTCTTTCAGTCACTATACATCATTGAAATGGAAAATCTTCCTCCTTTATTAGTTTTCAAAGTCTGGGGCTTTCTTTTTAGCTTCAGGCTGTTCCCATTTCCTTTGATGGTTCCTCATTTTTCCTTTTCCTCTGGGCTTGACAATGGTTAGATCAGGGGTCTACAACATGCAGCTCCAGAATCATATGAAGCTCATTGGCTGCCCCCTTGCAGCTCTGGGGCCACCCCTGCCCCTTCCAACACGGGACCCTGAGGGTGGCCCACTCCTGTCCCTTGGCCCTCCTTCTACCACCAGAAGACCTGGAGGGAGGCCTGCTGCTGGTTCTGACCCTGTGGCAGGCACCCTAACACAGCTTACCACTCCCCCTAACCAGGAGACTACCCATTTTTAGCTCTCAAAAAACTTGGTTATTGAAAAAATAAAAAGGACTTCTGTGGCACTTAAAGACTAACCAATTAATTTATCACATGAGCTTTCATGGGAGAAAATTCTGCTTTGTCAGATATTTTGAAGATGAGGGAACTTACAGAATGGGAGAAAAATAAATGGAGGAGAGTGTAAGTCATAGGATCAGGTCATACTATAATAGGAAATCAACATAGTTGTTAAGATTCAAACACGGGGAACCAAGACATAGAGGAAGGTGAGGTCAAATCACCTGTTGTAATGGAAAAAGAATCCATGATCATGATTTAATCCTGCTTTCACACAATCAAATCTGCATATTAGTTCCAATTCTGCAGCTTGTCTTTGAAGTCTTGATCAAGACGTTGATTGTGTAAAAGCAGGATTCAGTTGTGACTATGGATTAGGGGCTAAATGCCATAACATGCAAACAGTCTTCAAGCGGAATTCTAATTAATTTCCCTGGGCAGCCACACTGAGATGGCCCTAAAATAGTAGGATGAGCTCAAGGAAAAGAAATACATATCAATTTTTTGTACAGAATTTCATTTTTATCTCAAAATTTTTAGTTGTTTTTACCTTTCCTGCTATATAATCCACCTTTAAATACCTATTTTTCAGAGCCCTTAAAATGAAAGTCATTTTAATGTATGGTCCTTTCCATACCCATTTATACTGCGATAGTAACATAAAGGGCCCTTTGTTTAAATGAGAATCATTAAGGAATACATTACAATTCCAGATCAGAAAGCCTGGAAATATTGAGACTTAGTGATATTTTGGAACCATGAAAAATAACTAGCTGATTCATCCCCATAATATATGAGTAACAAATTATTATAGTATAAGAATTAATTATAGCTCAGACATTCATTCAACCAAAACCAAATGTTATTTTAAGGTTTCAGTAAGTAGACGAGTCTTGTGTAAAACTCAGTCTCCAGGTGGCTTAAGGAACTTTCTTCATGTTGGCACGGGTGCCGTAACATGCTCTTGAGTTTTGCTTTGTGCTCCTTTCCTGAATTAATTAGAAAATGCAAAATTCAGTTAAAACTGTTGTGTTTTGCCTCATTTCTGGTCAACAATTTCCACTTTGAAAATATTCCATTAAGTTCATTGTACAATTTGAGTTGAGGAGAATATGGCTTAGTTAAGGGGTGTCAAAATCATTTGCTATGGTGGGCCAGAGTTGACTTGAATGTATTTCAAGTGGGCCATACATACCATAAATTAAAATACTATGGCACTCTCACGGCATTGTGGAGTGCTGTATATGTAAGACTGTGCTCCACAATACCAATCTTTTCTCCTTTCTCAGTTAGGGAGAGAGTGTGGTCTCACAGACTCCAGTCTCTCATACTCAGCACTCAGTGGTATTGTGAGACTTGACACACTTGCAACAGTGCAGAGCACTAGATATGAGCGACCACACACTCTTTTTCTCCTAGGGAGAGAGTGTGTTCATGCAGAGTGCAGTCATGGGCCAGGTAGAAGATGTTTGTGGGCTGCATTTGGCCTGTGAGCCGCATGTTTGACACCCTTGGCTTAGCTGGTTTAACTTTCATTGGTTCAAATCCTGGCCAGTTTGGTCATATCTACATCTTTTCAAGACAGATAAACTGGGTTCCAGAAAAGGGCTTTGATCATGAGACCTGCAAATTTCAATATTTGTTATGCTCTGCTTGGACATTTAGGATCCCTTGGCAGTTTACAAGTTTGCCTCAGTGTCCTTGGACAACATATCTCTGCCCTATACCCATGTTGTAAAATATGTTATTTGTGAGTGGCTTACCACTCTTCAGTCTGCCACACATGGCTAAGTTTCGGTAGAGCTGTATGTGCATAGACTTCCTCCCATTATGTTAATCGGAAATTGGTCACTGACCTAAATAAGAGTGGCATCAGGCCCATCATTTTCAAAGCACTTTGGTATCCTTCCAGAGGGAAGGTCTTCTCTAAGTGTAAAATATTATTATATTGAATGTCATCAATTTAAATCAGAGAACTTGAGCATAGATTTTTCATAAACTTCACAATTCTCATTGTTGCAGATATGATGATGATGAGCACTGGTAATGGTTAAAAGGGTATTTCAGTCAATTATGTCCTAATTTGTTTTTTGTATGTTGGGTGAAAACATGTGGTATGTACAAAAAAAAAAGGAGGGGGACTTAATTTCTAACTTTTATTAGTGCAAAGAGTTTATTCTTTTGCTCTTCTACATGACTAACCCACAGGTGCCATAAAATGCAAGGCTATTTGGCTGATGAGCTTTGTTAAGACAGTTATGTGTACTAATTAGCATTAAAGCCACAAATGTCAAGTATGCCTGTGCAGTTTTATTAAGTCACCTTTACTAAGCTATTGGGCACTTAAAAATACCTCTTTATTAACAATATTAATGTCTGCCTAGATTTTTGCTTCCTAGTTTCCCTGTAGGCCAAACTCAATTCCCTAACTAAAGTCAGCATCCTTCCTTGATCTCCGTACTAGTGGACTTTTGTCTCTGAATAGGAGCCCATGCAAGTCAGAGTTCATTGTGGGCTGGAATGCAAGACTTTATTCTTCATTCTTCTTTTTGTCATCTCAGATACAAGGGTTGTGGAACACTACCTTCCATCTTTCACAGTTAAAACAGAGCTGTAATACCTCAATTCTCCTTCTGATACAAGTCCATCTGGCAATGTTTTCAGTGTAGCTGGCTGTTTCCTCCTCTTCCTGTTTGCCTGTAATCTTGCCTGATGGTATAAGTAATGAAACTGAGCCACTCTGTGACTGCTGAGCACCGTGGCCACAGAAAGATGTTAAGAACCAGTGTGAGTGAAGGCAGCTTAATAGCCCTTTAGGAGCAGTCACTTTGTGGCATAAAGAATTTTGCAGACCCATGGATATGTCTAGATATAGTTCCATAGTTAATTTGTCCTGCATTTTCCCTTAGTCTGTCAGCCTCCCATAAATGGGGAAAATATCTGATTATTTGTGTCTTAGAAAATATTTTGAGATTATTTTAGATATGAAAGAAAGAAAACTTGGCCTCAGCCCTTGGCACAAGGGTCTGCAAGGGGATCAGAGCCTTTGTTTTTTTCATTCATGTTTTTGGTTTTATGATCAAGTATTCTCACTGGCTGCAGATGAGTTGTGGTCTTTTACTCTCAGGCATCATAGAACTGTGTTAAATATGCAACTGTGCCACAAACTTTCCATGTGACCTCCGGTAAAATACTTAAGATTTTTTTGCTTCTGTACTCTAGGTACAAAATAGGTTAGGAGAACTTCTGTACCTCATGAAGGTGTGGCAAGGATAAACAAGGTTCAGATAAATCAATATGAAGGAGGATGTGTAAGTACCTAATGTACATAATTGGAGAGAGCTGCAAAGGAACCATCTGGAATCCTGATCCTTGGCAAACAAGTATTAACAGTTGCCCACTTAGGGGAGCTCTGTACAGCTGGATTGGTGCAAAACACTCAGGACCTAGAACACAGTCAGCTGTCACCCAGGTAAAAGTCAAGGGCTTCTTTAGTCTACTTTAGTCTGTCTTCTAGATTTACCCAAATAAATTAATGAATCCAATGGATGTATGATAAAGTGAAAGAAATCCTAGAGAGATCAGATAAGAGCAGCTTCCTATTCTAATTTAAATATTGTCACTTTGCAAGGTGTGTTAACAATCATGCAGAACAGCTATTAAAGATTTTGTAGTAAATACGTTCATTTAAAAAAAATAAATGTGGAGTCAAGTACTTAGAATGCAATAAGCACTTGGTTCAACTCCAAGTGAAGTCAAAGGGAGTCTTTTCCATAGAGTTCACTGAGCTTTAGGTTAGGCACTTAATAAACAACATTCTAAGTAAACAGCAAGAGGAACTTTATAACTCAAGGAATGCAAATAGTTTGATTTTTTTTTTTTAATTTAGTTTCAGTTGTGCTCAGGCTATGTCAAATGTCAGCCAAAAGCACATTCTTCCATGTAAATTATCTTTGGAAAGAAGGAGTTAAGCACAAAAATGTTCAAGAAAAAAATGTTGTCATCCAATTGATTGCCGATAACCTATAGTTCTGTCTTTGTCTCCTGCTGAAAACATTCTTTGGTAAAAGGTATAGCGCCAGGTCATGTGTATATGGAGGCCAGGAAGGTCCCCTCAAAATATAGATCTCACCTTTCCATGAAAAAGGGAAAAGGAATTCAGCTGTTTCTGTGGCACCGTCCTATCTTCTGAGCACCTGGCAGACGGATCCATTTGAGAAGAGCAGTCAATGAGTAGGTTGGGTGGCAGCTCAAAGTGTTTAGTCCTGCATTGAACGTGAAGGAAACATACTTTTTCCCACCTCCGGCATCATGGATATCACCAGGGAAATATAATAGGGCATGTCTACATGGCTTTTTTATTTCAAAATAACATTCGTTATTTCGAAATAAAAAATATTTGGTCTACATGACGTATCGATATTTCGAAATGATGGGACTCGTCGTTTTGAAATAACGATCATTATTTCGAAAAAGTAAAACCTACCCCCCCTTGAAACAACCGTTATTTCGAAACGGATGGTTCAAAATAACGCCTTTACACCCGTTGTTTCGAAACAACACCGTTGTTTCGAAACAACGGTTCAAAACAGCCGACCCATTGGCGTTATTTCAAAACATCCGTTTCGAAATAACATTCGTTTTGATTCCGCAGTTTTCCTTATTTCGAAAGGAGCCCTTTCAAAATAAGGGTTTTATTTCAAAATCGGTCCTTTCACAAGGACTGATTTTGAAATAAACCTGTGTGTGTAGATGTGCCCATACAGTCCTATATACTAGTATATTTCTCTGGCTCATCTCTGCAATATCAAAGGGGAAGTAATAGCTGTATCCAAGAAGACTGTTACTCATAGTCCAGCTCCAAGGAGGCCACACCATTATGAATGGAGCAAAGTGATTCTAAATCCAAATCCAGTGTAGCTGTCAAAGCCTCAAGTAGATCTCCATGTTCCATGTGGTTTCCAAGGGTTCAATAGCGTGAGGCCTTTCAACTCGCTGTATTAGGCAGGTAACAGGATTCAGCGAGATGATAACACCGGAATCATGATGAAACAGCTGCACAGATTTTATTTATGCACTTACCATAGCAAAGCACTAGAGGAGAACCATTTTCTGGGAGGTGAGAGGCCCCACGGACCAGGAGACTCCAGCTCATGGCATCTGCTGCAGACCTGCAGAGACTTTCACCCTCCTTTTCCAACCATCCTTATAATTATACTCCTTCCTTAGGCAAGCAAAATAAAACATATTTTGGAAAGCAAGGCAAAATAAGTACATCACAGCCAAGCCTTGCAAAGCAGCAAAACACCTTATCTCAGGCCCTAGCCAGTTCCCACAGGAGACTGACTCCAGCTGCAGCTGTGGGCATGAAGCCCAGCATTAGTTCCTGGTCGGGTTGCTCCCGGGGGGTGGGTGCAAGTGCCATGCTACCTGCCCATCACAAAGTCTTCCACTTGAGCCCTACAACACCCTCTCTCTAGATTCCCCTTACCTGATGCAGCAGCACGAGGGATTCCTCACAGAAATTTCTTTCCCTCAGAAGCCTCTCAAGGATTTTGCTACAGAGGAGTCTGACCCTGGTCTTTAAGTTAAAGAATTTTTGTTGGGTGAGGGGGGAATGGTTAACCTGAGGTTGCTCTTATAATAAAAACAACAGTCAGGTAAAATGTACTGAAGCCTAGAGCCATAAGAAAAGTGATTCTAGTTGTGTTTAATGTAGTGCAGAAACAAAGTACATTACCCAACCCATCTGTCAGAAGATAGTATGACCAAGAAATTCTACATGCACTAAAGTTCAGTTCTTCTATAATACTTGAAGCTTTAATGTCTCATTTTGAAGTGTCTGAGGGTAACAAATTTTTAGACAAGTGTTATTTTTAAGGTGACATCCACACACAAAATAACCTAAAAAATGTCACGAACATCCTCAAAGAAAAATGTAGCACAAGAAGAATTTGTTTTTTACATACTTTTGCCCTTTGTTTCTGGTGTTTTGTTTGTTTGTTTGGTTGGTTGGTTGGTTGGTTGGTTTTTTTTTCTTTTTTTAAAAACAAAGGCTTAGTACAAGGAATGGGTAAGTAATGGGAAGAAAGCAACAGGTACACAGGGCCCAGTTTCCTCAGTTCCCTGACACTCGCTCTATCCTCGTACCCAAAGTGAGAGTCTGGGAAGTCCTTACAGGTAACTTGTAGATGGGTCCTATGTCCCTTCACATCCCGGCATAGGTGTGACTGTCAGATACTCTGCATGCCTGTGTACATCAAGATGCAGAAAGGCTGCAATTCAGCGAAGCATTTAAGTGTGTTCATAAGCCCAGCAGTACTCTACAAAGCCCTTAACTTTAAGAAGGTATTGAAATCTCATTGATGTTAATGGGCAAAATGTTGAAAAGTACCCAGTGACTTAGAAGACTACATTTCTTGTGCTTTTGAAAACATTATCCAGTGTATCTTAAACAGGAGCCTAAAATTAACCCTAAAATCAGAGAACTAGAGAGTTAGAAGGAACCACAAGGGTCATCTAGTCTAACCCCTTACTAAGACACAGATTTGTTGTGTTTAAGCTATCCAAGACTAGAGTTATGCACCAGGTGTGGGGGGCACATAAAAGGACACAAAAAAATCTTCTTGTGTCTCTGCAGACTTGGGAGGGAGGAAACAGCAAGGCGGCTGGCAGTCATGTAAGCTCTTCTTCCTCCCACCGCTACAGCTTCAGCCTGCTGCTTCTCCTTTCATGTTACTGTAGTCCCACACATTGCCTCTTCCTCCACCCCCGACTCACCTCAACATTGGGTCTGCAAAGCAAGCAACAGTGCTGAATTCTAGCAGCAGGGAAGATGAAGTAGAGGACTACAGCTGTAGGGGTACAGAAGGAAGATGTAGGGGCACAGATAGGCAATGAATCAAATTTTCTTTAAAATATATGGTTGTGTCTACACATGGGCAGTTAAATCGATCGTGATCTAATCGGATCGCTATAAAAATCATTTCATCGATTTAAGATAAATCAATTTAACAGGTCCACACCAAAAAACTCAAATAGAACTACCATGTTCAGGGATGGGATTTGCTAGTTTGATTTAGGAGAGGGGCACCATGGAAGGTGTGGCAAAATGCTCCCCTAGAAGGGCCATGACCCTACCCAATACATGAAAAGAGAAAGGCACACCAGGAAGGAGAAGGGCAAAAGTGTTAGATCGAAACAAACATTAAATCAAAATAATGCATCTGCAGAGTGTTATTTTGATTTAGTGGTTTCGATCTAAGCACCATTTCATTTTAAACCAAGGTTTTATTGAATCGCTCTAACTTTCCTTGTTTTGAAATGACAGAGTTTGTCATTTTGAAACAAGAAAATGTTGTGTGTACCTACCAGTTTTTAAATTGAAATAACCACTGTTATTTTGATTTAAAACCTATGTGTGGACATACCCTATCTTAGTTAATGTTGTGTTTCTATTCTTTAATAGCATAAGTAAAATAATTCTGTTACCCTGTTTTAAAGACATTATAACCAATGTCCAACAAGACTGGATATTGTCAGTTTGATACTCCTGCTTAAACATTGTATTCCATTTTGTATACGTGATGAAACCTGGTTTAGGCATATGCTTTGCAAGTTCATTTAAGTGTGTGAATGAAGGGGGGGGGGGTGAAAGGATCAGTCTCAACTGCCAGCCTCTCCTAATGAAGCACAAGTACCATCTAGCTGGCTGAAGAATGCAGACATATATGATTAAAGCAAACAGAAGGAGCCATCCCAGAAAGAAAAGAACAAAATAGAATCAAGTCTGCAAGTGACTGGTGACCAGTGATCTCACAGAAACCCTGAGGCAACATGACACAGCAAGTCCCACAGACATACATGAGAGCCAGCAAGTATAAAAGATGGGTAAGAACATGGAAACTTTGGGTCTCATTCTGCGGCTATCATCTTGGAGCATCTGATTCACAACCAAAAGAGGACTGGCTCCCTCCTTGTGCCCAGCCCAGTTGGCCACTAGGCTGGCTAAAGCAACGCATGAAATGAGTGATAATTATATCACACCAGCTTGCAGAACTTCTTGTGTGTGTCTATGTGACTTCTTTTTGCTATTCTTACTTTTACAATAATGTGGCGTGTTGCCTTTTTCCCCCTTGAAAAGATCCTGGGTGCTCTTTTTGCACAACAAAGAGCTCAGGCAGCAGCTGGCCGCTCTACTGCTTCCTCCCGTGCTAGGCTGCAAGGACATGAAGAGTGTTGCTGCCAGGAAGAGCCAATGCATCTTTGGTGCTGAGTGTCCCCACAAGAAGCATCCTGAGGAATCTGGGGAGACACACAGGTGGTGTCCCATGAACCTTTCATTTCTGTGTGTTTAACATGTCCCACCAAACATTTTCAAATTTAAATTCCTGCATGCATCCCTGTCCAAGATAGATGACTCTTTCAGAAAACCTCCAGTGAAGGAACTTCCACAACCTCCCTAGGCCGGTTGTTGCATTGTCCTACCATTCTTACAGTTCGGAAGTTTTTCTGAGATTTAATCTAAATCTGCTGTGCTGCAGGTTGAACCCATTCCTTCTTGTCCTGCCCTCTGTAGTGAGAGAGAACTGTTTTCCATCTTTTTATAGTAGTCTTTCAAGTATTTGAAGACTTCTGTTATATACCCCTTAATTTCTTCTTTTCTAAACCAAACAGTCAGTTCCTTCAGTCCTCTATGACCTTTTTAATTTACTTGCCCCCAGTCTTGTTTCATTTTGATTTAGGTGAGGTCTGTCCTTCCTTTATAGATCCTCCTTTCCAAAAAGATTCCCTAATTCCTAATAAATCTGAATCCTGCTTCCTTATGCCATCACCTCGTGCATACATTGACACTCTGTTGTTCTAACTGTCATCTTGGTCTTGCTCATGGAACGAAGCATTTCAGAGAGTGCAACCATGGATATTCTGGACTTTAATCTCTTGCCTGGCAACCTAAATCTGGCTTCCAGGTCCTCTCTCCCACCTTTTCATATGTCATTGGTACCTACATTTACCACAAGCACTGAGTGCTTTCCAACTCTACACATATATCTACCTAGATGTCTTGAGAAGTCCACAACCTTCACACATGGCAGGCAATTCACTGTAGGTTCTCCACATCATCATAAACCCAACTTTCTGTATTTTTAATAATGAAATTCCCCATTACTAATACTTGTCTCTTTTTAATAAATGGGGTTTCCCTCCCTAGAGGGGTGTCCTCAGTTCAAGAGGACACCATGACATCATTTGGAACAATTGCTCCAATAAGGAATTGTTTCCCTCCACTCCAGTTTGATGTTCTCCTTTCCAGAGACTTCCATCTTGCTAAAAAGCATAGAGGCTGTCAAACGGAAGGAAAGACCTGTCTACTCTGTCCCTGAAAGGCTCAGCTATATCTCCGTGTCTCCATTAGTAACTCCAATTGTGCCATTCTGTTCTCAAGAGCCTGTACTCCATCTTTCAGGAGCCTAAGCTGATAGTGCTTAATGCACACTTGTGTCATTTGCCCAAAAGGTAAGTAATTACACATATAGATTCAGTGCAACAAACTAGATAGCCCCTACTTTACTGCTGATGGACTTGTGCCTGTATTAGTTTTATTATTGCTGAGACGGTTGTTGGGTTCTGGATTTTTGTTTGTTTGTTTGTTTTGGTTTTTTTGCACTGGGTTTTTTGATTAAGTTAAGAAGCAATGTCTACTAATGATTTGGACTGATCATCTTTGCAGAATCAGAAGTCTGTAATCCAAACTTTTTTTTTTTCATTCACTGAACTATAAAGGAAAATTTCTGTATCAACACTGCACAGATAATTTGAAGGATTTTTAAATAAATTCTAAGGTAGCACACAAAGGTTTTTGATTAAGTCATTATTTCACCAACTGTCATCAATGTTTTAATTCTTTTTTCCCTCTTTGATGATGTTTGTTTTGTAACATTCTGTGATCATAGAATTATCAGCAAATTATGATTCCTCACTGGGCTAGTTAGGATACCAAATTTTTCATATGAAAAAAAAGAATTCTTGAGCCAGAGAAATAGTGTCTATATTGGCCACTTCCAAAATTAAATCATTACTTGGAAAGTCTATGAAATTAATCAATGGAACATAAATACTCATTAGATTGTCTCCTACAGTCCATCACTGAGTACAGGTTTGTTCCTTTTCCTGCACTTATAATGTCAATTTAACTATTAATGGAACACCCTTATTCTGACATTTTGAAGGAAGTCAATACAACTATATTAAAATAAAAAAGCCATGTGTAAAAAAATAATTTGGTCAGAATACATTATAATTATATATCAAAGTCTCTTTCATGAGGAAAGCACTAATTTCAGGTTGGGGCTGTCCATTCTTAGAAATTGGAGTACCTTACCCACTGGGGCTATCCAATTCTCTGGAGGAGGAAGCATCAACCAAAGATTAGAGCACTGGCCTTGGACTTGGGAACCCTGGTTAAATTTTCTTGCTCTACCACAGACAGCCTGTGTGATCTGAGGCAAGCTACTTAGGGTATCTCTGCCCTGCAGTGCAACACCCATAGCTCAGCCATGTCAACTGACTAGGACTGATGGGGCTCCAGCTGTGGAACTATTAAATTGCTCTCTAGACACGCAGGCTCTGGGACTTGCTGAAAGTGGGGAGGGTTCAGAACCAGAGTTTTAGTTTAAGCCTATGTATTTATATGGCAATTTCATAGCCTCACAGCCCAAGCTTAGCAAATCTGAGTATGCTGACACAGATCAGCTATGTGTGTTTTATGGCAGTGTAGACCTATCGTCAGTCCATCTGGGCCTCAGTTTCCCATCTGTAAAGGGGGATATTAGCACCAAAACTATGGAATCTGGGTGCATCCCAAAAGCATGGGAAAAGGCAATAGTCATTGCTATATTCAAATCAAGCAAGCTAACCAAAGATCACAGAAGTTATTGGCTAATCTCACTCCTGTGCAATATCTACAGAGTTCTGGAAAATATCGTCTTCTGGAAAATCAGTCCACTTGGCGAGTCAGTGATCCATGAAGAAGAAGTGGAATTCCAACCCAAGCACAGTTTTTGCAGTCAAGTTCTTTGCCCTAGTATTGTACATCAAGTCTGGATTCCAGAGGAAATTTAAGATTGGCACAACATTAGTAGACTTGTCATTGGTCTACAACATGACCAGAATTGAAGACTTGATGCTGAAGCTCACAAGGATCATCCCCTGCCCCAAAACACTAAGTCTACTATGGACAATGCTTTGCAATAGGTGGCTACATGTCCACTTGTGCAACAAAGTCAGTTCTCTCCAGTTCTTCAACAAGGGACTACCATAAGGCTCAGTACTTGTGCCAACGCTTTTCAATACTTACACAAGTAACATGCCTCTAATGAAGCTGCACAGATTTATGGATGAGATAGTCACCTTCAGTTACACTTAATTCTCCTCAAATGGAGACAACACCATGAAGGAATACTTCTGGAAAGGGGGGTCAAGCCAAATCCTCACAAAACAACAGCTACTGCATTCTGTCTTCATAACAGGAATGTTAAGCACACCTGAAATAATTCTTTCACTGTACTCCATGCTGATAAAGCCTCAACTGGAGTACTATGGCCAGTCTAGGCACCACATTTCAGGAAGGATGTGGACAAACTAGAGAAAGTCCAGAGGAGAGCAACAAAAATCATTGAAGTTTTAGAAAACTTAACCTAAGAGGAAAGATTGGGGGAAAAAATGTTTTGTTTAGTCTGGAGAAAAGAATACTGAGGAAGGAGAGAGAACATAACTTACAAATATGCAGACGTTCCAAAGGGGTAGCCACATTAGTCTAATTCAGCAAAATCGCTTGAGCTTTGGTGAGAGAAAATTGAAAGCTCATGTGATAAATTAATTTGTTTGTGTTTATAAGTGCCACCAGACTCCAAATATGGAAAAGATTGTTATTACAAGAAGAAGGTTAAAAAATTGTTCTCCTTAATCTGTGGGGATGAGACGAGAAACAATAGTTTAAATTGCAACAAAGGGTTTAGGTTGAACATTAGGAAAAAAAATCCTAACTGTAAGGGTAATTAACCACTGGAACAAATTGCCTAAGGTGATTGTTGAAATGCCATTGTTAGAGGTTTCTAAGAACAAATTAGACAAACACCTGTGTAATTATCTATTTACTGCATTGTCCTGCCATGAGTGAAGGGGACTGGAATAGATGATTTATTGAATTCCCTTCCTGTCCCACACTTCTATAATTTTATGATTTTATAATTTAGCTACCATGTTGTAGTCATGAATTTGATATTTCTTTCCTAAGTGTAGTACTGTGCACATACATTTACTGAATTTTATTTTGTTGAACTCTGATCAATTCTCCAATTTGTCAAAGATCTTTTGAATTCTAATGTTGTCTTCCAAAGCGCTTGTAACCTCTCCCAATTTTCTGTTGTTTCCAAATGTTATAGCATATTCTCTACTCCATTATCCAATTCAGTAATGACAATATTGAATAGTACCATTTCAGGACAGACCCCTTGCAGGACCTCACTAGATGTGCCCTCCTCGTTTGACAGGAAATCACTGATAACTTTTCTAAATACTGTCTTTGAAGCAGTGGTGCACCCATCATGCCTTTATTTCTTCTAGACTGCATTTCCCTAGTTTGCTTATGAGAATGTCATGCATGTCTGTGTCAGAAACCTTACTACAAATCAAGCTGTAGCATATTTACTGTTCCCTCCTATTCACTAGGTCTATATTGGAGTGAGGTCTGTGGCATAATGAATAGAGTACTGAACTGGAGTTCAGGAGTATTGATTTGATTTCAGACTTTGCAGAATGACACTGAGCAAACCACTTCCCATGCTTTAGTTTCTCTTTCTATTAAATAGGGATAATCAGATTAATCTCCTTTGTAAAATGCTTTGAGACCTATAGAGGAAAAGTGCTATCTAAGTGCTGTTATATTATTATGGTACCTCATCTAGGTTGATACAGTAGTGTCAAAACACTTAACTATATCTTATACACTTTTTTAAATTATATGGGGTGGTGACTGGGAGATAGCTGTGAATCTTTGGGGATTTTGCAAGTGAATTGTTATAAAGTACTGTATTTATGGCTACTTTTGTATACAGCTTCAAAGAGAAACTGCAGCATTGGAATTCACATGCAAATTTGATAGTGTTTCTTCAGGGCTAAATAAGGACTCTTCTTTTTTCTCATTACAACAGGTGATTTGACCTCATCTTCCTCTCTCAGTCATCTCAAACATGCAGCCTGAGGGCCACATGCAGCCCCTGAGGTAATTTCTTGTGGCCCACAACAACATTATTGCTATCAACATTTGCAATACCATTGTATGAAAAGGTGTGTGGTGTGGCTACCGTCCTAGGCCTCATGTGTGGTGTGGCCCTTGGGGTAATGTACTAGTCCTTATGTGACCCTCCTGGTGATTTGAGTTTGAAACCCCTACAAGCTGTTCCCCAGTGTTTGAATGTTAACAAGTGCTTTGATTTGCTGTTACAGTATGACCTGATCCCATGGCTTACACTTCCAGCATTTATTTCCCTCCCATTCTGTAAGTTCACCCATCTTCAAAGCATTGGATGAAGTAGGATTTTCTCCCATGAAAACTCATGTGATAAATAAATTTGATAGTCTTTAAGTACCCATATACAGAGAATTTGAAGAGGAGTCTGAGAGATGGAAATTGTAAGTTTCTAGTGGAAGGGTAGAGGCTGTGAGTGTTGCTTTTTATCTTCAGATTATAAATATATCTAATTCCAAAGTGGTAGCCATTTTAGTCCAGTCCAGAAAAACTAACAAGGAGTCTGGTGCCACTTTGAAGACTATGTCTATATCAGCAAGTTAGTTTGAACTAACTTATTATTTGTCTACACTAGGCTTTCATTAGTTCGAACTAGAGAATTCCATAGTTCAAACTAATGAACACTTGGGTTGAACTGGTAAAACCTGTGGGTTAGTCTGAAGTAAGTACTCAGTCTGATCATTATTTCAAACTAAGGACAATGTAGACCAGGTCTAACCTTTAGTTCAAACTTAATAAGTTCGAACTAAGGGCAGATAGTTTGAATTAACAAAGTGGACTGTTTCAAACTTGTCCACATTGTTAATTCAAACTAATAAGTTTGAGGTTAGTTCAAACTAATTTTGAACTTATCAGTTCAAATTAACAAATTCAAACTAACTTTTCCTAATGTAGACATAGCCTCAAAGACTAACTATTTTATTGAATGAGCTTTCATGGGAAAGAATCCTACGTGCTTAGATGCTTGAAACATTCTTCAAGAGACTGACGAAGTGGGATTCTCTCCCACAAAAGATCATGCAATAAAATTGTTAGTCTTCAAAAGTGCCACCAGACTCTTTGTTTATTTAAATGTAACTAGACTGTTTCAAAGCAGACACTCAGGTTGCAGTAATGGAAAGTTTGATATTAGGTATATCTAAAACAATGAGGTACACTTCTAATTTCAGAATAATGTTGTGGGCAATACAAGAATATATCCACTTACAATAATGTAAGAGTACTTCACATTTATATAGGATTTTGCACTTTATTCATGTAATTTTCCTATCATTCTTTCTAGAGTTGGCAATAAAAATCATCTGTCACAGTATTTTCCTTTGTTGGAGATCAGACCTAGACTTTGTTTTTAGTGTGTGGTCATCAAAAACATTTAGAAGAAAAAACACGCCTCTCACAGCTGCAGCTGGCACTCAATTGGTATAACTCTAGCACATAACTATGATTAAGTTAGTAATGCAATATTCAATGCACAAAGTAGGACAGAACAAGCACACACTTGTACAAATCCAGACCAAGTACTTAGCACCATATTTTAAAGATATTTAGGTGCCAAATATGTGCATAGGTGTGCAGTGGGATTTTCAGAATCACCTAGGGATCTGAAATTAATGGGAGGCAGGCACCTAAACTGCTTCAGTACTTTGGAAAATCTCACTGTGTTAATCTTTGTCTTTAGAGGCATAAATATCTTTGAAAATCTGACCCTTAGTGCCTCAAAACTGATTTTCTCTGATTGTTATTTGGAAGTGTATATGGAAAAAATAGGTGCTCTTAGTCAAATTCCAGTTAGATAGGAGTCAATGGCATAACCCCAACTGGCACTAAGTGGCAGATTTAAAAGCAGTATCTACATCACATGGAGGTGAGTGGAAGCTTGTTTTGCCTCTGCTTGTACTTTATCTGTTAAAGGAAGTTTCTTTCAGGCTGTATTACTCGAGAGATCAAACCAGACAATCATAAGCCTCCTATCTGGTCTTAGTCTAAATGAGTCAATGGAATGTCAATTTTGAATCTTTCATGAGCCTTAATTTAACACAAAGGTAATTAAGCAACTGTCCATGCAAGAGTAGTTGGTTCCCAACTATCCAGAAACTAGATGCTCAGGAAAATATTTACATATTGCCAGCGGCAGATTAGGGGCCCCTGTGCCTCCTCCACTGGTGGCCTCCACATAGGATCCCACCTGCTGTCATCTGGGGCTGTAGCACCCCCCCCAGGACTAGGGTCCTGCTCCCTGAGCAAGGGCTGACGCTGGGTGAAGGCCCGGGGCACAGCTGATCACTATCCCTCCCTGACAGGCAGCAGGGCTGACACGCACACACAGAGTGGCTTCCACCACCCCAGACACTGTACTGCACAATGCAGCTGGCCCCGCCTCACCCCCCCCCCCCAGAGGTGAACTGGCCATCCCAGGTGCAGGCCAGGAGAGCAGAGCCTGGCCTCTGGGCTGGCCCACCCCATCCTTGGGGCAAGGCAGGACTCGCAATGAAATTGCAGGGCCTGGCCTCCAGCCCAGGGCAGCTCTGCTCCCCTCACAGTGCCCAATGGTGATGGAACTTCCACACTGCGTTGGCGCCTGGTCATGGGCCCTGTAGGCGTGTGCAGTAATCCCCCCATGCACATTGCCTTACATGCAGTATTGTTTTCCTGGTGCAAAATTCTTGCCATTGCATAAGGGTTGTACCAGACCTCTTAAGCCTTTACACCCAAATCCTTCCCTAGTGCCCAGCCAGAATAATCAAGGAACTGGAGGGGTGGGAGGAGGAATGGAAAGTAATCCTCCATCCTAAGCAATGGATCCTCTGCTCCTGTTCCCAGCAACACCCACTGAAGGACTAGTGAGGACCCCATGGCCGTTTTTTTCTGCCTCCAAGACTGAAGGAATCGTATGGTAGTATATCCCTCATCCCTACCCCTTAAATCCTGTTATTCATGGCCATAACAGGAACCTAGTCAAATCACAGCACAAGAATAGCAACCATCAGGTACTCTACCCTTCTCTTTACAAGAGAATTATGTTTAGGGCCCTTTCCATCTCCAGAGGAAGGACAGATGCAGGGACCCTGGACGTGGGACTTAATTGTATGTTAGGTTTTAGATGAATTTTTGGTACTGAAGTAAACTCTACCCTAGGAATAGTAACAGTTGCTTTTGTGTTAATTTTGATGGAATAAATGAGCATAAAGAGTCACAATGTTATATGACCCTGTCACTGCCCAACATTAAACAGTGTTAAACAAGGTTCAGGTTTTGATATACAGACAATTCAGCCTGCTTAGTGTCATGGCTTTAATTATTTTTAACCTTTTGTTAAATACACAGAAAAGAAAGAAAAATAGCTAAGGAATTTGAAATGTAAATTATTAAGGCTTTTATTTATTTTAACAATAACCCCTTTTTTCCTTCCCTTTAGCTGGAGAGAGTTTTTAGAAGGAACTGCACCTCTTTCACTTTTTAGATATTACTAAAGATGGCAATAATTGTACTTTCCTGGGAAGAGAGAATTTAACTGAGCTAGCTCAGAGATGTTGTTCTTAAAATCTAATCCAATTTCCTACAAAATGGACCAAGCCAAACACAAAACAAAAAACACAAATAAATCTAAAAGTTGTCATAAGGAGGAGGGAGAAAAAATATTCTCCTTAACTGCTGATGATAGGATAAGAAGCAATTCGCTGAAATTACAGCAAGGAAGGTTTAGGTTGGACATCAGAAGAAAATTCCTAACTGTTAGGGTGATTAAACACTGGAAAAAATCACCTAGGCAGGTTGTGGAATCTCCAGCATTGGAAGTGTTTAAGAGCAGGTTAGACAAGCACTTGTCAGGGATGGCTTATGAGGGTACTTGGTCCTGCCATGAGTGCCAGGGACTGACTTGATGACCTCTCATGGTTTCTTACAGTTTCAATTCTAAAGCTGGAAAGGTCCCTCCAGAAAGGATCAGGCAATACAGACAACACTGAAGAGTTTTATTTACAGTACTAGTACCAGTAACTGAACAAAACAGTATCAACTTCAAAATGAAGGTAACATGGCAATTGCTTAAATACACAGACTGCTTATTTATGGGTTTAAACTAATTTTCTAACAGTGCTTTGTCTTCTTTGGGAAAAACAACTCTATATATGGTAAAACAGTCAGGGTGGTGAGAAGGGGTGGTCTTGACAAGTAAAGGAATACTAACTTCCGTATAAGGTAAGGGTGGGGGGTTGGATGGGTACGTTACATCAGGCAGGGAAGGTTCTGTGACATCAGGCATGGGCTCAAGGGAGAATAAGTAACAAAAGACAGCCTACATGCTGCCTATTCGGTCAGCCTTTGTATTTATGAGGCCTAGTATGCTGACATAGATATTTTACCCTAACAGACTTCCTCCCATTTGCCATAATTGAACCGTTAGGTGAGATGCGGTCAACATAGTACTTGTGGTCAATTTATTGTAAGGGTGAGGGGTGAGAGGTTGTAGGTAGGGGGAGGGGTACAGGGAGCATGAAAGGCAGCAGTAATGGTAACGATGAAGATGACATTAGTAAGCATGCATTTGAAATAACAGCACATGCACACAGATAGAAATGCGACCAGTAGGGAAACAGCAATGGCAGCTATATGCAGGATGGTCCACCAAATGGTGAAACTGTGGTGTGGACCGGAAGCAGGATCTTCTAGGCAGCTTACAATCTAGTTGGAGAGCTGAACCTGTACGTGACCTTTGAAGATTCTTTCATGGATGGCAGCAGATACTGAAGCAGCAGCCAGGACCAGTTTAGCCAGCAGTTCCTTGGCAAATTGGATTGAAGTATTGTCTGGGTTTAAGTTTACCATGCCACCAGGAAAATGTTACCATTCCAGTAAAGATGCAGCCAGATAGATGGATGTTACCCAGGGTGAAGGAGTCAGCGATCTGCAGGCATGCAGAGGAGCTGGTAGGGCACTGCAATGAGCCATAGTTGCGGTTGGGATAAAGCACCACTGTGTAGCAGATATCCTGAAAATCTCAGCTTCAGGGAGAGAAAGAACAGTAACAATCACAGGGGAGGAGGCATTTAGAGAATGGAGAGTGAAACAGGAGCATATAATATAGTCAGCAGTCTGTACAATAGTTCAAGGTTGTCTTAAGCATGCTACCACTGGGAGAAAGAGACATATAGCCTGAAAACCCCACTTTAGGGATAGTGTTCTTAGATACATAACCAACAAAAAACAAAAAGAGGAAGGAAAAACATGGGTGGAAATAACAAAAGGGTATACAAGAAGATAATTAAGAGGGGATGGAAAAGGTGTCGGGGGGAGGAGGGAGGCAACAATTAGCTGAATAGATACATTTGCCAGGTGAGTGAGGGTGGAGAAAGAAAGGGTATTGGAATGGGCAAAACCAAGGCACATATCTAACATGTCCTCCTTTAACATATTAGATGTAAGGCAGGCTTAGAAGCTGTGCAAAACATCTTCTGAGGGTGGCTTCTAATCTGCATGGGTTTTGTATTAGCATGAACGCAAAAGGGTACAATTAGCTGATTAGCATACTGGGTGCAGGACATAGTGGGTAATGGTATTTGGGGTTAGTCTGGTCACAAATCTATCAATATCTGTAATTCTACTAAGGGAAAATAAATACTGTCTTTATGTGAACTGCTACTCTCTGTTTCAAATCTGTCTGGGTTAGTTAAGGGGTAAAAACTACCCTTAGTTAAAAAGAGGCTTGTAGGAAAGGCAACTGCATGTTTCAGCCTGAAAGAGTTAAAAAACAGGAGGGGGGGTTACATTGTTTCTTCTCAACCAATACTTGAGGGAGTTTGCCTCCTCCCCTATTGTTTCCCCTGTTCTTTGTTATGGAAGTAATTATTAGCAGCTACTTAAAAACTAAGACAGCTGAAATCACTGAGCTCACCACAGGGAGAGAGTCCTTCTCTCTCTGAGCTGAAGAGGAGCAGTGATGGGGTGACCCACAAGTGGAGCTGGTGGATGGTGAAAGCAACCAGTGGTGAGCTGGGAGGTGTGACTGACTGGAGGGAGGAGCCAGCAGACAGGGGGCAGAGCCAGGGGATGGTGAGACCAGCCAGTGGTGAGCCGGGCTGTGCAAGTGACCGGAGGGTGGAGCTGGCGGACAGTAGGAAGAGCCAGCAGATGGTGAGAGCAGCCAGCGGCAAGCTGGGCAGCGCGAGTGACTGGAGGGTGGAGCTGGCAGACAGCGGGCAGAGCCAAGAAATAGTTCTAGAGGATGGAATGAGTGACCAGTAGATGGCATCAGCAGACAGCTGGTGTGAAAGACGCTCCCTATGTACCCTGGGTTGGTTGGGAGCCTAGATAGCATTGATTCTCCAGATCAGGTACAGTTTTGCCATTAAGTTTGTATGTTCTGTTATGCGGTGTGGGTTGTTGGGAAATTCGCTCTTTGCTAATTTTTCTAGACTAGTGCTGGTCTTTGTATTTGGCTGTTTGCATTCTGTTTTAGTACTATTTAAAGTTCTGTTTACTACACTCAGTTTCATGCTTGCAAGTGGGGAAGTCTTACCCCTTTGCGGTGCCCAGGGAACAGTGCAGGATTCCCGGAAATCTGGGTGGGGGCTCAAGCCAGTTGATGGTGTTCCATCATTAGGAAACCCCTAGATATAGAACCCAGCCCTTGTCCTTCCAGCCTGCCCTGGCAGAAGGGTTACATAAATAAATGATGAGCTACTATATCATAGGCACACCTTTTGGACTGAGATTTGATTGTATTAACTGTAGCATCAGAGGTTATATTTTTTTTCTTAATTGCTGCATAAAAACCATTTACATCTGCATCAGTAGCAGTGAGGGTGTATAATAAATCAGCGTTGGTATGCTTTGGGGCTGGGTAGTCTGGCTTTTAACCTAAGTGTTGTATGGCCTATCCATTTTAGCAGTGAGCAAATTCATTACTAAATTTGCGCTTTCAAACAGGCTTCTAGGATCACCTTTGCTTCTGTATTTTATGGCATGGACACAGACAGCATATTGGTGCATTAATAATTTTAACTGTTTTTGTAGCCATTGTAGAGAATTAAGGTGATTGAAACATACATTTTGTAAGGGTAGAGTAAAATTAGATAAGTTATATTTAGACTTAACAGACCATAATTACATCATATAAAAGTGCCTTATTGTCTTCTTGATGGGTAATACCATTAGAAGGGATGGGGTAGAGTATATGACAGGTGGTAGGAGAGGTGTAACCACAGGTAATTACATTGTAGCCTTTTACATCAGATCATTCCAGATCTTTAACTGGGTTTAAACAATATTTTTGACAATACTGCCCCTCCATTCCAGGCTCATACAGCAAAAGTGGAAGAGCTGTCCAGAGCCGTAACATGTTATTTCAGTGCCCAGGGAGCATTCTGATCAGAACACGCCCCTTGAAATTAGCGGCGCTTGGGGCCAGTGCCACGAAATGCACCTTTTATTAGAGACGCTCTACTGTGCCACTCCAATGCAACTGGGGCAAATTCCCATTGGCCCTGCCATAGTTACAGCCCTGGGTCTGTCCATTCTGCTCCCAGCATTATTTCTTTTTGAGGCTGAGCCATGTACTGCTTTTAGAACTGTAGCCTCTTGCTGTTCCCTCCCTCCTTGGGGAGCTGCATGGAGCTGCACATATTGGCCAAACTTAAGACAGATAGCTTGTGTAATTTGGGCTACAGCTGGGTACCAGGAGACTGTGGCATTGGGCCCCAGGAAGAGAATTAACGGAAGGAACAAAATCTTTTACCTGAAAAGACAGAATTAATTGACAGTACACACATTAAGCAAGTTTACTTATACATTTTAATCCTAGTTTTATGCAGCCCTGAATATTTAGGCTGGAACAGGCCAGGATTGTAAATTTTTACCATTTCTTGGTTGCCTTCTTCAACAATAGGCTAGGAGGCAGGATTACGAGGATCCTGATTAGCTGGCCTGTTCCTGACCATCATTTCAGTTAGCAATTTAAAAGGTTATTGAATTAGGAATGGCTTTTATCAAAAGGATGGGCAACAATTGTGCCACCCAGTTAATCCCTTGAGTTATTAATGTCTCAGTAAGTTTCTGGAAACACAGTCTTCTTTTAACACAAGACACAACAACGCAAGCACAAGACACACAACATAAGACAAAACACAGAACACAAAACAAAGTCTTTGTCATGACAGTAGACCCATGGTGTTTTGGGTTTCTTTAGCTGGCACCAGTTTATTTATTTATTTATTTTTTAAATTCTGAAACGCAAAAAGAACATATTTCTACCCCTTTGGGGGGTGGCAGATTATTGTTTAAAATATATCTTTAAAAAAAATCTTTTTACTGATTGCAGGTAAAACAGAGGAATTATCCCTATACTTACTAGCAGAATTGTTCTGTAGGCTGGTCAGGTGTTAGGATGTTTTCTTTAGTGGGTCAAGCTTTAGTTGTAGCTTGCAGGTAAAAGCTCAATTGCATAAGACTTTTTAACATGAGGTGCATTTTTGGGGCAGTTTTATTAGCTATGTAATTTGCATTAAGACACCACTGTCTAGTTCCTTTTGTTTCCTTTGATTGTTCTTAAAGCATACAGTGATCTGAAAAAGAAAACACAACCCTTTTTGGCTCCTTTTTGAGCCATTGCAAGGTATTAATAAAGTAGCAAAGTTGGTCAACACTTGTGTATGTGTATACACACACACACACACTGAATATGTCATGGGACACTGCATATTTTTTTATAGCTTAACTCCTATAATATATTAACTTTACCAAGTTTATTAGATGTAAATATTTTGTGCTTACCAAGTTGTAAAGAGTTTACAAAATATTAGTTAAGCAAGGAATCCTGTGGCACTTAAAGACTAACAAATTTATTTGTTGCATCAGCTGTCATGGGAGAAAATCCCACTTTGTCAGGTGCTTTGAAGATGGATGAGCTTACAGAATGGAAGGAAAATAAACGGACGGAAGTGTAAATCATGGGATCAGATCATACTGAAACAGCAAATCAGAGCAGTTTTTAAGACTCAAACAATGGGAAATAGCACATAGAGTAAGATGAAGTCAAATCACATGTTGTAATGGGGATAAGAATCCATAGTCAGGATTTAATCCTGCTTTCCACACATTTAATTTGCATATCAGTTCCAATTCTGCTGTTTCTCTGATGTCTTGATGTCCTACTGACTTGCTTGGCCACAGTTGTTAACAAACAAATCAACAGGGTGATTAGGAAGATTGAAATGCTCAGCAACTGGTTTTTGAGTATTGTGATTTCTGACGTCAGTTTTCTGCGCATTTATTCCTTTGTGCAAACTGTCCTGTTTGTCCAATATATAAGGAAGAGGGGCATTTCTTGCACATGATGGCACAAATTGCATTGGTGGTTGAGCAGGTGAATGAGCCCTTGATAGAGTAATCGGCTTGATCAGGTCCTATGATGGTGTGTTTTGTGCAGATATGTGGAGAAAGCTGGCAATGTGGTTTGTTGCAGGGGTGTTGCCTGCTTTAATGTTTTTGTTGGTAGATCTCTAGTTGCTCTTAAATATCTGTTTAAGGTTGGGGGGATGTCTGTAGGTGATGAGAGATCTGTCACTCAAGGCTTGAGAGAGTGAAGGATCGCCTTTTAGAATAGGCTGTAGGTCCTTAATGATCTGTTGTAGAGGTCTGACTTGGGGGTTGTATGTGATGACCAGTGGTGTTCTGTTGTTTTCTCTTTTGGGTTTCTTCTGTAGTAGTTGACTTTGGGGTACCCATCTGGCTCTGTCAATCTGTTTTCTTTCTTCCGCACCTGGGTACTGTAGTTTTAAGAATGCATGATAGAGATCTTGAAGGTGTCTCTCTCTACCTGAGGGATCAGAACAATTGCAGTTATATCCTAGGGCTTGGCTATAGACAATGGGTTCTGTAGTGTGTTTTAGATGAAAGCTCGAGAAACATAGGTAACTATAGCAATCAGTAGGTTCTCCGTATAGGATGGTGTTGATGTGTCCATCCCTAATTTGTACTGTAGTGTCTAAAAAGTAAATCTCATGTGTGGAGCGGCACAGGCTATTTCATCAACGGCTCATTCACAGGGCTGTTTCCCAGTGTTTGAATCTTAACAGCTGCTTTGATTTGCTGTTACAATGTGACCTGATCCTATCGCTTACACTCCCCTGCATTTATTTTCCTCCCATTCTGTAAGTTCCCCCATCTTCAAAGCATCTGACAAAGCGGGATTTTCTCCTATGAAAGCTCATGTGATACATAAATTTGTTAGTCTTTAAGTGTCACAGGACTGCTTGCTTGTTTTGCTGAATTAGACTAACACAGCTGCCCCTTTGGAACCTAGTTTCAGAATAACAGATTTCCTGTGAAAGACTTAGAACCTCTTGAAACATAATGGAGCTAGAGGCAAAAGCCCTTTGTCGGGGCAGGATTTACACCTTATGTGCCTCTATGCATAGCATCATCAACATTCCTTGTTAGCAGGGTTCCTCAAACCAGTAACTTTTAGTCTCCACAAGTTGATATCAGGAAATAGGAAATAAACCAAAGGAAATACAGTACCTCCACCTGCTAAGTGGCTGGCACACACAAGTCAAGAACAAGTGCTTTTAACTCACAGCTTTACTTTACTGGTCTCCAGCAACTCCCATCAGAGCCGCTTTTTTGTGGAAGTCTCCAGTTATCAGTTTTAAGCACATGGAAATCCCTGGACTCTGTCTTCTGGCCTAGCCAGGGGTCAGAAGCTCAAGGGAAAGAGGAATAGGGAGATGGGCTCTCAGAGACAGAGGAGAGGAGCAAGGGGTTAGAGTTCCAATGCTAGTGAAAAGTCCTAAAATTAGCCAGGGTCCCCGAACATGGGTCTCATTGACCCATGTAGCAGTTTGACACTGTTTAGATGCCCCTAGAACACTTGGGCCCCTAGGCCTACTGTGACTAATTGGGAATCTGGGCCTCCCCTTAGGGCCAAGGGTTTTTTGACACATTTAATTCCATTTATGGACTTGGATTTTTTGTTCATTTGATTCAAGCTACTACTGCCCCCATCAAGGACTGACACAGGCTGCTTGACCTAGGGCTCTGCTAAATGTGATGCATGTCACTACTGACAGTAGCCTTTTTGTCTGGATTAATTAGTCTTCTTGATACAACATTTTATTAATATTTATTGTTATAAGTTATTGTGACATTTAGTGAACTTTTACTTTTTTACCATTAAATTTTTAATTAGGGTCAATTTGTAGGCCCAATTACTACACTAGCCAGTCTAAGCCCTGTCATAAATCATAAAGATAGTTTGTATGTAGAATGACTGCCCAAAAGAAAGTGTGGAGGGGGGATGCATGCGACTAAATATTTATAGAGAGAGATAGCTAGCTGCAGTTGTCTTATAAATTATATCAACATAGACTAACATACTGTAAAAAAGTCACTTCTGGCTTTGCATTTATCTCACAACATACAATACTATAACACACAGCAACACTTACAGTGTAGGTTTTCCGACAGGCAACAGCTGGGTACACAATTTTACAAAGAGAAGTGAAGCAACTCCTAGTTTCTCTATGGTTGCTGGAAGTCTGTTTCATTATTTCTGAAGAGACATTTATAGCTGTACTTAATGAATCTCTTCTTAGAAGTTTTGTTCAATCTAAGCATAAAACAATTTCAGAGCTATCTGGTAAATGTAAGTGTTCATCTCTTGGCATATGTTGAGTGCTAATACTTCAGTAGTGACAAGTCTGGCTAACATCTTACTGTAATAGTACTGATATCTGATTTACTGGTTTAACCACATTTCAATCAATGTATTTCTAAAATTAGACTTCAGTTTTTATGTTGGTCCATTTTTCAAGGTATTTTAGTAGTAAGCTTTATTTGCCAGGGTGAAATGACTGTGTTTGCGCTACAGAAGGCACATCCTACTTTGAGAGGTGTATGATATGGTCCATGTTTCCTTATCTTTAAAAAAATGGATATTCATTCTGTCCCTTAGTGTCAGCCTAAGTGCCTTATTCCTAGGGGTGACTTATTGATGTCAGTGGGATTACTGCTGACAGAGTAAAGCACTACTCAGCATGGGGTAAGGATAGCAGAATCTCACCCCCAATCAATCCTTCTGCAAAATAGTCCACTCCCAATATCCATCCAAATAATTACTAATGAAAAAAAATTACACAAACTCTTTGGGTATGGTCTACACTGGAGCCTTAGGTAAACTTAACTTCCCTTAACTCAACCTAAGGAACTCCACAGCCAAATTAGGCTTTTATTATGTCAACTTAAGCTCTTGCTTAAGTTGACTTAATAACACCTGCTCCTAAGGTCGATTTAAGCTTTAAGTCAACCAAGGACTAGAGCTGGGCCCTGCCTGCTGTTCGCCCTGGCTCTGATCCTGCCCCTGGGGCCCAGTCAGGCCCCAACTGCTGCAGCAAGTGGCTGGTAGTCAAATTCAGCTGTGATCCCAGGGCTGCAAAGGGCTCAGGGATGGAGAAGTTTCCTGCCTCTTGAGGCAAGGGCCTGGGACCCCAATCTCACAAATTGCTGCTGGTGGCAGGAGCTGGTCCCAAGTACCCTACACCTTGCAGCAAGGGGCTTAGAGCCAGATTGGGCTTCATGCCCCTTGCCACAGGCAGCAGGAGCTGGCTTATAGCCCCCACCACCTGTGGCAAGGGGCTTGGAGACAGATCATGCTCCCAGTACCTTGCCAGTGGCAGCAGGAGCTGGATAGGGCCCCTAGGTCCAGATCGGGGCCCAGGAGCTGGATCATGCCCCAGGGTAAGGCAAGGGGTGGGTCCCAAGCCCAGACCCGGGTATATCTACTAGTGTAGACATACTCCTTAGGCCACTTCACAAGGTTGACTTTAGGTCAACTTAAAGTCAACCTTGTGAAGTTGAGTTATTATATACCAAAGGAAGAGATGTTCTAGTTTTCTTTCTAACAAAAAAATTTAAAAAGCAACACAAACTTCACGAATTGCCTTGCTCCTATGGGTCAGTTTAAAAAAAAAACAGCTTATTTTTTCCCATTTTCAAATGCCTCTTTACTCCCTCAGGTGTAGATAATTTAAAATTAAATTAAAACTTATAGCTGGTGGCAAACAAAGAGGCGCTACTCAACTCAGAAAAGAATGCCTCTATCAGCAACAAATACCTTTCCTTGTCAAGTTGTGACAGCAAATAAAGTACTTGGTAATGCCAAGTTTCCATTAAATTGAATAAGGTGCCCTATATTCATTGCAGACCTGCAGCAACAGGATCATGAAATAACTGGGGTTATTTACAAGATTCAACCAACCCATACTTTATTATTTTTAAAAATTTGAAACCTGTGCAATATCCTCATTATGATTGCTTGTTTTGTTAAAATGTCATAGTCCTCCGGACACGGATGAAAAACAATAATAAAGGAAATTAATTTTAAGGGACAGATTCTGCCACCTTTATGTGTAAAAGCACTATACTTCATAAATAGTCTAACCGAAATCTCACTGAACAGGGCACTAGACAACATAAGTAAAGCAGCATAATCTGACTCCAAATGACAGTAAAGATTAGCTCAAGTCAACCACATCAGTTTTGAACATCTCCTCTTCTCTCCCCCAAACTTTATAACAATTCAGACAGAAGATCTTTGATTCAGATTGATTTTCAGGAAATTGCAATTATTTTTATATCCCTGCCTCCATGCCGGAGCTGTAACTAGGGCAGGGCAACTGGGGCTTTGCCCCAGGCCTGTATCGAGTGGCTCCATTCACCATTTGATCTGAGGGAGTGTTTCATGCACTTCTTGTTCCAGGCATTGCCCAGGCACCAAAATAGCTAGTTCTGACACTGCTCCATGCTGTTCCCAGTATGGAAACTAAATCTGGGCTCACAGCAATTGTGAATCCAAATGCCTTCAATGTTGGTTAAGAGGTTTCAGAATCTGAATACAGATCAAGCTCCAAATTATGCAGCTGGAACCAAATGTCATATTCTGTAAAATGAGCAGCACCAGTCTCCTGGCTCTTACACCCCCTCAAAGTCTGTGAAGGAAGGCTTGAAATTTAGGTCCAGCTTTTACAGCTCAGACTCATTTCCAAATCATGAGGGAAATTACCAGCTTCCTTGTTCAGCCACATCACAAGCTTTATCTGACTAATATATTATCTTCAAATATAATAGACAGTGGATCTGAGTTTTATTAATTTATTATGCAAGGTTTTTAAAAAATTGCTGTAGACTAAAATGATATTACTTTTTAATAGTCTGAGATGTTTCTGCATTTTTTCATGATATATAGACACATTACTTCTCATTTATTAAATGCACCATTTCAGGATAAAAAAAATGTTCTGCAGTTTATCATGCATCAAGTAAATCTGTAAAATTTAGCAGGTTTGGTCAGATTCAGATCACTTGTTGCTAGCAGAGTTTCACACATTTAACCATAATTGAATTATTTATTCAACAATAAAATCAGAACTGAAAGGGCAATTACATTTAATTTACAATGAAATATTCTTGGAAACTGAGAGTTTCACACTCATGCTCATAAAGAGTTTAGTGAGGAAAGGGTATTTTAGAAGGGCAACAGGGAAGTAGAACTTATTAGGAAATACAGGTAGTCCTCACTTAGTGACCAGGTTCCGTTCCTGAAACCCGGTTGATAAATGAATTGGTCGCTAAACGAGGAGCAGCCTTTACCTGTATTTCAGGCATAATGTACTTTACTGGTAGTGGGTTTTTCAACCATCGGTAGATAGTTTTAATGTCACCTTTGCATCATTTATAACATTTTTCATATATATTTTAAATGTTTTAAGCTCTAATGTACTGAACTTAGTTTGCATAGTGTAGTGTAAATACAGGTAATCGTTTTTAATATTCTGAATAGTACTGTAAAGAAAAGGCCTAAAATAAACTCCATCGTGATAACTTTGTTTTATTGGCATAACTCCTTACATACTGTATTACAGAACATAAAAATGCAATCAGCAAAAATTATAAAAATGATGTACCAAAGAAATATGAAAATAAACATTCAGATTACATTGACATTTTTACTCATCAAATCCTTAAAAGTGTGGTTCAGCAGCAGGGGGGTCACCAATGTCATCGTCGGAGAGATCAGCAGGGTTATCAGGAGCTGTAGAAGGCCCTGGTAAGGGAGATGATGGCAAGGAAATGGAAGGACTTGTAAGGGTAGGGGTAGGGGTCTGCGTTGTAATTTTATTTTTTTCTTCATAAATTTCACGATAACATCGTAAAATTTCATTCATTTGTCGTTCCACTTTCGTGAACCATTCAACATTCAGGTCCATACTCTCTAGTTCTAACATCGCTGCATTCACTTCGGAGAAGACATCAGCTAACCCCTTTACAGTGAACTTCTTTTGTACTTCTTCCACTCTCCTCTTCTTCTTCTTCCTCCTCTTTCAAGTGCTGCTGCGCTTCCAACTCTATTAAATCTTCGTTAGTTAGCTCTCCCTCGACGTATTCCACTAATTCTTCAATATCTTCCACTTCAACATCTAAATTAAGCACATTAGCAAGTTCCACAATTTTTTTATTTATGACATCAATATGTTCGTCTTTCTCAAACCCTTTGAAATTATTTACAAAACGTTTCAGGCATTTTTTCCATATGCCTTGCATGCACTTTTCTGTCACTCCCGTCCAAGCTGATTCAATGTTCTTTATGCAGTGTAAAATATTATATGATTTCCAAAAATCGCGCAGGGTTACTTCACCATTTTCTGTTGCTGCTACTGCTTTGGAAAACGTTGCGCGCAAATATAGCGCTTTAAACGTAGGGATAGCCCCCTGGTCCATTGGTTGTAACACAGCAGTTGTGTTTTTAGGCAGATACACGATCTTTACATCAGGGTGTAGATCATCAAGATACTGGGGGTGGCCTGGGGCGTTATCAAGTAGGAGGATAATTTTAAAGGGAACACCATTTTCCAGACAGTAATGCTTGACCGAGGGTATGAAGCAGTTCATGAACCAGTCCTCAAATAAAGATGGCATCATCCATGCTTTGTTATTTGAATGATAGTAAATGGGCAGCGTGTGCTTACTAACCTGCTTCAGTGCATGTGGGTTTGCAGAACGATAGATGAGAAAAGGTTTTAACTGAAATCCAGCGACATTTCCTCCCAACAACAACGTGACCCTGTCCTTAAAAGCCTTGAAACCGGGCTTTGCTTTAGCCTCTTTGTGTATGTAGGATCTTTTGGGTATTTTTTCCAAAATAGTTCGGTTTCGTCTGCATTAAAGATCTGTTCCGGATGATACCCGCCTTTCTCGATCATTTCGTCAAATTCATCCACAAATCTTTCTGATGCTTCTATGTCCACGCTTGCCGCCTCACCACTGATGCTTCGATTATGAAGGCTGAATCTCCGACGAAAACGTTGAAACCATCCATGACTTGCCGTAAATGTTTCCGTTGACTCTTCATTTTTGCGTGCTTTCAATGTTTCAAAGATACTGCGTGCCTTTGCTTGAATTATTAAAAGACTCATTGGCATTCTTTTTTGTATCTGGTCATCAAACCATATCGCCAGTAATTTTTCCATTTCGTTAATGAGGCCTTTCTGCTGCCTAGTTATTATGGCTTTATATCCTTTTGATGATTTCACTGCTTCTTTCACTCGATCTTTATCCTTCAAGATCGTTGATACAGTTGATCCGAGTCACATGCTATCGCTTTAACTTTCTTACCAGCTTCATATTCGTTTATTATCTTCATTTTTGTCTCAAGATCGATAGCCTTCCTTTGTTTCTTGGTGCTTTCTCTGGGTGAAGTCATGCTCTTCCTTTTCGCCGACATCTTGTACTTTGGGGTGCACAATAAAATAAAAATACATAGATGAAAAACGCTAGTTCTGACTTCGGGAACAAGATGAATCTGAGAGAGTTGATGCGAGTTCTCGTACATCGCCATAATACCAACTCGTCAGAGAGCTGGTCATAAGTCCAAGGGGTCACTAAACGAGTAGGTCACTAAGTGAGGACTAGCTGTATACAAAAAAAAGCATATATTTCACTTAGGGTTTTTTTTTTTTTTTTGTATTTGCTACCAGGAATAAAATATCTGAAGTCATGTAAGACCTGCATGTTGCTCTAGTAACTAGTGGAATCATAGAAGTGTAGATCGGAAGGGAACTAAAGAAATCGTGCAGGATGTTCCTCCACTCTGAGGCAAGAACAAGTACACCTTGACCATCCCTAACATGGGGTATGTCTACAATGGAAGCTTAAGCTTGTGAACAGGGGACTGCAAACAGGGGAGTTTGAGAGGGAAGGAGTTGGAGCCAGGTACGTGATTTGCTGTGTCTTTTTCCCTACAGGTTATTTGCTGGCTGTGTGTTTGTGTCTTTTTCCCTACAGGTGAGTTGCTTGTGTCTTTTTCCCTACAGGTGATTGCTGTTAGTTGTGGGACTGTGCTTGTGTGATTGGGTGGGGGCTGTTTGCACCATTGTTCCCTGATCACCTTTAATCACCAGCCTCTAGCAGCCTTGTGATTGGCCTGCCCCTGTGTGACTAGCAAGGGGCAAGGGCTGACCTAGGCAGAGAAGGCCTTAAAAGCCACCGCTTGAGCGACCAGAGGACTGCGAACAGGGGAGTCTGGGGAGGCCGCAATGGTGAAGAGGAGCCACACTGCTTCTGCCAGCACCCCTTCTGTTTCCTTTGCCTCTGTCTGTAGCCAGACAGACTGTCTGACCATGGATATCTCCACCCAGACACTGGTGTGGATTTGCAGGGTCTGTGGCCTTCATTTTCCTGCCACTGATGATCAGGCTAGGGAGGTGAGTCTATGTGATAGGTGCCTTCTGGTGGCATCTCTCTGGAAACAGGTAGGAGAGCTACAGGAGGAGGTGTCATGACTCAGGGGTATCTATGCCCTGGAAAAGTTCCTTGACAGTGTCCACGATGAGACCTGCAAGGAGGAGGTCCCTATCCCACTGCCAAGGGCTACTGCCACAGCTCTGGAAACAGATGGGATGCCTATGGCAGAGGAAGGACACTGGCAGCTGGTCACCTCTGGCAACAGACAGTGCTCCACACCTGCTCACATCCAACCATCCATTGTGCTGAGGAACCGCTATGCAGTGCTGGACACAATGAAGGAGGTAGAGGAGATGCCATCCACCCCAGAGGCTGGGGGATCACAACCACCTCACCTAAGAGGAAACGTAGGATTGTGGTGATTGGGGACTCACTCCTGAGAGGAATGGAGGCACCCATCTGTTGCCCTGACAAGGCCTCTAGAGAGGTATGGTGCCTGCCAGGTGGCCGTATCTGAGACGTTACGGAGGGATTGTCAAAAATCATCCGCCCCTCAGATTACTACCCCATGCTTCTTATCCATGTGGGTACCAATGATACTGTGAGAGGTGATCCTCAGCAGATCAAAGGTGACTTCAGGGCTCTGGGAGTGAAGGTGAAGGAGTTTGGAGCACAGGTGGTGTTCTCATCAATCCTTCCAGCCAAGGCTAGAGGCCTGAGGAGAGACAGATGCATCCTAGAGGTGAATGCCTGGCTGCGAAGATGGTGTGGTCAGGAGGGCTTTGGCTTCCTTGACCATGGAGTTCTGTTTCAGGACAGAGGATTGATAGGCAGAGATGGCCTTCACCTGTCCAGGAAGGGGAAGAGCGTATTTGGGCACAGACTGGCTGACCTAGTGAAGAGGGCTTTAAACTTGGTTCAACGGGGGAAGGAGACCAAAGCCCACAGGTAAGTGACAATGTGGGGGATCTGGGGGAAGGGATGGAACTTGGGGGGTGCTGCAACTGTAGCAAAGAAGGTAGTTGGAACATGGGGGGGGATCAAATAATTGTCTTAAATATTCCACTGAAGCCCCAATATGTGAGGACAGTGAGGGAGGAGAACTCCAAGAAAAAATGCGAGGAGGTTTATGTAATAGAACTGAAAATCAAAATGATAAAGTAGGGCCGTCAGATGGGTATCTTAGGTGCCTATACACTAATGCGAGGAGCCTGGGAAATAAGCAGGAAGAATTGGTAGTACTAGCGCAGACAAGGAACTACGACATCATAGGACTAACGGAGACGTGGTGGGATAGTCTGCATGACTGGAGCTCTGCCATGGACGGGTATAAACTGTTCAGGAAAGACAGGCAGGGAAGAAGAGGGGGACGAGTAGCACTATATGTAAAAGAGCTCTATGACTGCTCAGAGCTCCATTATGGAAGTGGAAGCGTGCCAGTAGAAAGTCTGTGGGTTACATTGAGAGGGGAAAGCAACAAGAGGGATGTTGTGGTGGGTGTCTGCTATAGACCACCAGACCAGAAGCAGGAGGTGGATGAGGTGTTCTATGGACAACTAGCGGAAGCTTCTAGATCACAGGCCCTGGTGCTCATGGGGGACTTCAATTACCCTGACATCTGCTGGGAGGCCAATACAGCAGTGCCTGGGCAATCCAGGAAGTTTTTAGAGAGTGTTGGGGACAACTTTCTGGTACAAATGCTGGAGGAACCAACTAGGGGCCTTGCACCTCTCAACCTGCTGCTCACAAACAGGGAAGAATTGATCAGGGAGGTAGAGGTAAATGGCAAACTAGGCAGTAGTGACCATGACATGGTTGAGTTCAGGATGTTGATTGAAGAAAGGAAGGAAAGAAGCAAAACAAAAACCCTGGACTTCAAAAAAGCAGATTTTGGCTCCCTCAGGGAACTGATGGGCAGGATCCCTTGGGAAGCTAATCTGAAGGGGAAAGGAGTCCAAGAGAGTTGGTTATATTTTAAAGAAACCCTGCTAAGGGCACAGGAAGTTGCCATTCCAATTAGGAGAAAGAACAAACATGTGAGGCAGCCAGAATGGCTTAGCAGAGAACTCTGCTCTGAGCTTAAACATAAAAAGGAAGCTTACAGGAAGTGGAAGCTTGGTCAGATGACCATGGAGGCATATAAAGATATTGCTAGGGACTGCAGGGATAAAATCAGAAAGGCCAA
Source organism: Podocnemis expansa (assembly GCA_007922195.1). Lineage (NCBI taxonomy): Eukaryota > Metazoa > Chordata > Testudines > Podocnemididae > Podocnemis > Podocnemis expansa. The sequence continues at coordinate 10,838,763 of ML682040.1, read as the reverse complement.
AGGACAAATGGAGTTGCGGCTAGCCAGGGATGTAAAGGATAACAAGAAGGGGTTCTACAGGTATTTTAATAACAAGAAGAGGATCAGGGATGGTGTAGGTCCCTTGCTGAATGGGGCAGGCATCCTTGTGACAGAGGATGAGGAAAAAGCTGAAGTGCTCAATGCATTTTTTGTGTTAGTTTTCACAGGCAGGGTCAGCTCCCAGCCCACTACCATGGGTGTGGCAGATTGGAGAGAAGAGAGGCCCTTGGTGACAGAAGGTCAGGTTAGGGACTGCTTAAAGAAGCTGGATGTGGACAAGTCCATGGGGCCGGACAAACTGCATCCAAGGGTGCTAAGGGAATTGGCCGATGAGATAGCAGCACCACTGGCCGTTATCTTTCAAAACTCATGGAGAACAGGGGAGGTGCCAGAGGATTGGAAAAAAAGCAAATATAGTGCCTATTTTCAAGAAAGGGAAAAAGGAGGATCCAGGGAATTACAGACCTGTCAGCCTCACCTCAATCCCTGGAAAAATTATGGAGCAGGTTCTCAAAGACTCCATCCTAAAACACTTAGAGGAAAATAAAGTGATCAGGAACAGTCAGCATGGATTTACCAAGGGTAAATCATGCCTGACCAATCTCATTTCCTTCTATGATCAGACGACTGGTTTTCTGGATGCAGGAAGAACTGTTGATGTGATATACCTTGATTTTAGCAAGGCTTTTGATACAGGTCCCCACAGCATTCTCATTGGCAAATTAAGGAAGTATGGGTTGGATAGGTGGACTATAAGGTGGATAGAAAACTGACAAGATCAACGGTTTCTGCTTGTAGGAATCAATGGTTCCATGTCTAGCTGGCAACCACTCATGAGGTGTGCACCTACCTCATAGTAACTCATAGAATCACAGGGCTGGAAGGGACTTCATGAGGTCATCTAGTCCAAACCCCTGCTAAAAGCACGACTACTCCTACTAAGCATCCCAGCAAGGGATTTGTCTAACCAGGCCTTAAATGTTTCCAAAGAGGGAGATTCCACCACCTCCCTAGGCAACCCATTCCAATGCTTCACCACCCTCCTAGTGAGAAAGCTTTTTCCTAATACCCAACCTCGACTGCCCCAGCTGCAACTTGAAACCATTGCTTCTTGCTCTGTCATCTGTTACTACTGAGAACAGCCTAGCTCCCTCCTCTTTGGAGCACCCCTTCAAGTAATTGCAGGTTGCTATCACATACGCCCTCAGTCTTCTCTTCTGCAGACTAAATAAGCCTAGTTCTTAGTTACTATTACACTTGCGGAATTAGACACAGGATCTGGCTCATTCTCCATTTTTCTTTATTGGGAGAAAGGAAGCACAGTGCATGAATGATGTGCTCTTCAGGCTAAGAAGCTCTAGTTCATTCTTTATTATAGGTAAATTGCTTGGATTTTTCAGGGTTTCAGTTCTTCATCTGTAACACAGGGACAATTGTTCTCTACCTTAAAGGGCTATTGAGCAGAGAAATACATTAAGAATTGTGAGGCACTTTCTCCCAATGACTTCAAGTGCCTAAGACACCTAGTGAGGCTCTTAACCTCCAATTTATGGTAATCAAGGCCACATCAGTACTTAAAATAGATGGAAATGTAGGCTTTCTGAACATATGTTTCTCACACCACTTCTATGTTGCTGATTATAATCTAAACTCTTCAGTGAATTAAGACTTTTTAGCACTTCCTTCATATAGCAAAAAAGGAAAACTTGCTTTTTGTGTTCATGTCTGAAATCAGCCCATGATTACATTGTCAGCAGAAATTTACTTTTTTCTCCGATATAACTACCTAGATTTTTCATTCAGTCAACCCCATATTTGACTCCTGTTAAAGCAGTATGACAAATATGTCCTATTTTTTAAAAAACATATTTTAGTTAAAATTGATTTTTCTCCAAATAATTTTCTTTTATTATAGTATATATAGTGCCCTTGTGGCATAGGTGGGGTCCCTGCTGCAGATGGCTCTAGCCAAGAAAAACCATGTGCAGTAATACAGTATGGAAACTTCCTTCCACCTCTGGGGCACCTGCTCCAAATCCTTAGCATGAACTCACACACCAGAATAATACAATGAATATAGGAAAAGGAAATATTTATTTACAGAGGGACAATGGAAGAAAAACAAGAAAAGGGAAATCCAACAGAGACCCCCCCCAAAGCCCAATGGTTCCACAATATGAATGGGTAGATACCAGATGATGCATTAACATTCAGAGTTCATGAGTCCTGGGCAGAATTCCAATCTGGTGGAAAGTCTTGGTTGTTCCTGGTTGTCTTCAGCACTAGTAAACTTTCCCCAGCAAACCATACCAGGGCCCTCTTCTGCCGCTCTCAGCAAACCCACCTCAGAGCAACAACCTTGCTACTTAGCTAGCTATAGACTTCCTCCTCATTTCCAGTGCAAGTTCAAAAGTCCACATACTCATGGTCTTATACAGTTCTAGGCAATGGTGATACTAGGTCTGGCTCCATTTTGTGATTCCTCCCCAGAATGGTGCTCCTCCAGGTTTATGTCCTGCGGTATCCCCAGTTGGTTGCTTTGTTCCTCCCAGTCTTTGGAATGGTTCTCAGGAGCTTCTCTGCATTACAGCCTGCAGACTGTAGGTCTTCTTATCTGAAGCTACAGAAACACACCCCTGTTTCTTGCCACTCTTCTGGAACAATCTGTGCCCCCACTACCCCTGGACAAGGTTTTAAAACTGCCAAGTTCACTAAATTCCAAAGGGGAAGGAGGTTACACTATACAAGAGCATGGTTACAATTCTCTGTAAGAGACATTCACACTTGTGCAGAGGGAAGCATTTCTAGGCCCAACTTAACTCCCAGTTTTAGGATTTAAGTGACACTTAGGTGACACACTGACCTCGTGCTTGTCAGAGGAGTGACTTTATGGCTACATGAGTGGCTCAAAATTATTCTGTTTCTTTTTGAAAGGCTTTCATGGAGGGGCATATTGTTTAAGCTCTTCACTGGGATTTGGGCATCTGCTTCTCTGAATATAAGATTTGCATCAATAAAGCCCTTAGCACTACTTAAAAAAATTGACCTTTCAAACTTCAAATTGGCCTCTATTTCAGTGCGAAATATTTGAGTCCACTAGGTAGAAGTTTCACAGCTAGAAAGTCTGAAATTCTCTGCCCATAAAACCCTGCACATAAGACAAAAGCTGCCAAATCCAGTTTAACAGAGGTGCAGAAAGGTGAAAGCACATTAGAATGCCCTGTCAAAATTTCATTTACAAAATTCAGCTTTTCCTTTGCATCAAAGCTCTGTCACATGAAATGGGAATTCCACCTGCTCAGCCTTGCTGTATGACTATTTATTGCCTTTGTCACATTGATTGGTGTAATGGTATGTGCCAAGTGAAGAAAAATAAACAATGAATTTACTGCAACTTACCCTGGTTTCTATAGTTCTCTTTTATGGGACAGGAGAATGTGGTCGCATCCTTCCCTTGTCAGGGCAAAGCCCGTGCTGCCCGGAGTTCCAAGCCTTCACTCTTGACAGGGCCAGGCAAATAAATAGTTATGTCATGCAGGCCTTCAGCCCCAGCAGGGGTAAGGCAAACACACAGTTATATAGAGTTCAGGCCTTCAGCCCCAGCAGGGGCAAGGCAAACCACCAGGTAGGTAATTCAGCTGGTAGCAGGGAAGGGGAACGCAGGCCCGCCCACTCCACTGCGTTCCAGCCCAGGGCCCTAGCAGTGGCCACGAGGAGTACCACTGCGTCAGCCGGGCTCCCGTCAAAATGCACTGACTCACAGTTACCCCTGGGCTACTTCCTTCCCTTTCCCAGATGAGGCCTGGGGTACACCATCCTCACGGTCCTCCGGGTAGAATCCCCAGGGCATCCCCATCAGGCCCTCATTGTCTTCGGGGGGCAAGGCAGGGAACTCAGCCTCCTCAGCCAACGGCAGCTCCTCCAGGTCACACGAGCCCGGAAGAGCTGGTTCGCTGTCCTCCCCAGCAGAAGTAAGGTCATCCAGGTCCTCCCCAGCATCTGGCTGGTCTCCAGACCTAAGGCTCTCAGCAGAGGGAAACTCACTGAGATCCTCCCCTGGAGGAGTTTCCTCCAGGGGTGCAGTTGACCAATGTTCCTCCCCCCAGCTCTTCTGGGGTGGGGAGTCTGGTCACCTGTCAGTCCCCTCTGCTCCCTGGGGAGGGATGTCAGCCAGGAGTGGCAACCACTTCCCTCTAGGCTCCCTCCAGGACTGCCTGGTCCTCTCCCTTTTATAGTCCTCCTGCTCCCTGTAACCCTCTGGTTGGTTCCGGCGCCTGTCATTCTGCTGGCCCTCCTCTGGCCAGTAGGGGGCGTGTGGGTGCTCAGCGAGCCCTCAGTTGCTAGGTAACTGCTCCACTCTGCTACAAGAATAAAACTATATTCTCTGCTACACACTTTGGGCATCACCATGTAGCAGTGGTAGTTTTCAACCAATGAGTGTGAACAATAACAGATTCCTAACTTAAAAATGATAGGGTTATACTGGTAGCGTGGCCATCCATCTGGTTTAAACCCAGACAGTCCAGATTCCAGCTTGTGTGTCTGTGTCATTTGAAGAACCCTGTGGAATGGGTTCACTGTGGAAAAGGAAAGGAAAATATTTAATGATTTGACATAATAGAATCATCGAAATGTAGGACTGGAAGGGACCTCAAGAGATTATTTAGCACATCCTTTTCTGCTGAGTCCTGACCAAATATAAGAAGCAGTTCTCAATGTGTTTGCCATTATGGACTGCATGTGCAGCTTTCCATGTGTTATGTGGACCATAATAACACAATGTATGTACTACCTATACAGCCCTGAGGATTTTACATGGGTTGCAGCTGTGTGCTGATAGAGCCATGAGCAGCCTGTAGCCTGCAAGTAAAGAACTACTGACTAAAGCTGTGCCTATAACTGTTTAAGCTGGTATTTAAAACCTCCAATTATGGAGATTCTACTGACTTTCTTGGAAGCCTAGCCCTTGCAGCAGATTAAGCCTATTACTTATAATCCTACCTTCAGTGGACATGCAGAACAACTGACACAATCCTCTTTTTATAACACAACATATCTGGAAATTGTTATCAGGTTCCCCCCTTAGTTTTGCTTATTAAAGATTAAACATGCCTTTTGTTTTTAAGCTGGCTTCAGAGGTCAGCTTTTCTATACCTTTTTGGGTGCTTTCCTCTGAACTCCCATTTGTCCACATATTTCTTAAAGTGTGGCACCCAAACTGGATGGAATTTTCCAACTGAGACCTCATCAGTGCCAAGAAGAGTGGAACAATTACTTCCTGTGGCATATGCCACTCCTGTTAAAATGCCCCAGAATGTTATCAGCCTTTCTTGCAACTGCATCATGCTCATATTCCATTTCTGATCAACTATAACCCCCAGATTCTGTTCTGCAGAACTTTTGCCTAGACAGTTATCCTCTATTTAGTATTTGTGCATGTAACTTTTTCTTCCTAGGTAAAAATGATGAATAAAAGAGTGAAAACTATGAAGTTTTGCATTATAAATCAAGACTTCAGCTCTTCAGCTGCTGATAGATGGTCTGGAAATAATTCTCTGGTGGGCCAATTACTGCTTAATTATTTGACACTGCTTTAGTATATGAGACATCCAGAAGAGAAATTAGGACAGCATCTTAATGCAGAGCTATATTTGAAGTTAATGGACATTCCACGTGGATCAGGACTGGGCTATTTGACCTTACTCTGAGGAGTGCAACTTTTCTCATGCCTAATATGTTTCACCTGCCCTCTATGGCTACAAAGCCCACAAATTTAAAGTAGTGTTAAAGTGTAAAATAACTGTGTCAAATTGAAGTCTTCTTACTCAGACATGATTCTACATACACGCTAGGGGCCTATCTATAGAAAGGGAGGGGTTGTTTTTCGTTTTTGGCTTTTGTTTCTTTTAACTACTTTTATTGCCTTTTAGCCCTGAAGAGCCAGTACAAATGAGACAGTGAACAGAAGTCTATTCTTTGTGCACAGCAGCAGAATTGTTTACTAAGTTACAACTATTGTTCCAGTCAGTTCACATGTGCAAAATCATGTAGTTGTTCCACAGGTGCCACTTTGGAAATCATTACTTCTAGGTGTCCCATTGTCTTCAGATGGTGTGAAAGCTATTATTACAAAATTTCTATTCACAGTGATGTCTCTTGCATTCATTTACAAGGAATAAATGGGCCAAAGGCATTCACATAACCCAGTCACTATCCAAAAATTAAACAGCATTATAGAAGATTTGGTTTCTAGAGCCCTGAGCCTGCTTAGTGCCATGGGAAACACACTATTAGATATTATTTTGGCCTTTTATTAAAGAGGAAGAAATGAATGAAAACCAGTTAAAAACATTTGAAATGCAAAGTATTAAACAAGGCCTTTATTTTAACAACATCCCTTTTCCCCCTTCCTCTTTTCTCTAAAGAAAAAAAAATAAAACCTTGCTTGATAGTATTTTAGATGATATTAGATATGATAAAAACTGTAGTTTGGGGAAAAGAGAAGAAGTCAGTCAAGATGGACTGAAGTTGTTGTTACCATTGTTAAATGAAATCCCAACTCAACCCAAATGGTGTATGGGATACAGCTGGGGACATTAAAGATCAATGTCATCTAAGTCCCTCTCTTTGGCCCCACCTGGTCAGAACACACTTTTCTAGAGAGATGTAAATTACAGGCATAAATTAGAATTAGGCACAAACACTCTGATTTGGTAGCATTTCAAACACACTGTGGGCTGGATTATCTGATCTGCCAAATTCTCATTGAACCTCAGAAGTGCATAACTGCGTTCACTGTATGCATATGTAAGGATGCAATCTAACTCCCACTGAAGTCAATGGACAGATTCTCACTGAATTCATAAAGTTGACTTGTTCCCTAAATTACTACACCAGGTGCAAGGCAATGGAGAATTAGGCCCTCAGAATTCGCAGAAGAAACTTCTGTCATTGGCTTTGATAAGAGAAAGATCAAAGCATATAATTATTTAGAATATACTGGGATTGAGATACATAAAAAAGGAGTTCATTGGGTACCCTGGTCTACGGTTCAGATTGCTAAGAACTATTTTCTTTCTAACTTCCAAAGGGGAACCATATTAGTCTAGTTCAGCAAAACAAACAAGAGATATGTCTACACTGGAAACTTAGGTTGACTGAACCTGCATTAAGGAGACGTAAGGTACTCTCTGGCCCCATTCAAAAAAGTTATTAAGTCAACTTAAGCATTTGCTCCAGCCCTCAAAGGTGATTTAAGCATCAAGTCAGTTTCCCAGGACAGGGCTCTGCCCCTTGCCCCGCTTTGGGTTCCAGTTGGGCTTGGGGACCCGATCCAGCCCCAGGCACCGGAAAATGGCTGGGAGCTGGGATCCAGCCCCTGCCACCTGCAGCAGGGGGCTGGGACCCCAATCAGAGCTGGGACACAGAATAGGAGCCCACAAAGCATGATTTTTTATGGACAATCCCCATTGTGAAATGGTGGAAGATGATGCAGTGGAAAGCATGTGTTGCCCCTCATGCAGTGCAGGATCTGGTGACTCACTGAGAAGTTTGACAGAATCATTAGTATTGGAGAGCATACAAGTCACACTATTTTCTCTCCTCCACACCCTTTCCCCCCCTCAATGCTGCACATCTCCATAAAGTCTTCACTGCCCTCCATTTGTCGTCACATAGACAATTTGGTCCTCACTCCATTTTGATTTCTAAAATGTTGTTACTTTTCCTTAGAAAAACTGTCAAATAGTTTTAAGAAGTCAAATGCTTAAGGACTTGGAAATGTAAGGGCTTCCCAGAATTTAAAAGGCCACTAAGCTCTAATTATAAAGATTTTACAGCTGCGAAATATAAATAAACTGAGCACAGTCTACTTACTAGCGAACACAGAGCTGTATTCCTCACAAAAAGATTTAGCCTTCCAGCAAAAGCCAACAAAAAACAATATGTAAACTACATACAACTGAAAGACGCATTGTTTTTACAAAGGTCTAATTATTCTTCTGAAAACAATGGATTTCCACTGGAGAACTCCAAGGAGAAAGAAAATGCAGACTTTAAACACATTTAAATCTAATAAAAAATATTCAGAGCATGAAAGCTTTGTGTGCTTTTTTTCCCCCAAGACAAAATATTGTGTAGTGCATTTCAGAAAGAGAAAACACTACAGCTGAGAAATCAAAGGCTAAAACACCAATCTGTTTCCAAGTGATATGTATAAGCAAATGGTATATAGCTACCATATACTGTAAATGATTTTGCAAACAGGGTTTTGTCTCTCCCCATTTTATTTATTTATATAATGCAAGGAATACTCATCTGGGGCTTTGAGCCCTTCTTCCATGAGACTGAATTTTCCAGAAACTGCCTTCTAACCTGGCCATTCTTCATCTTGTGTACAGAAAGTGAAGGTCACCCTTTTGCAGAGGGACAGCCCAATATCAATGTGCTATAAAAAGTATGTAGACAATTTCCAAAGGGGTAGCCATCTTAATCTACTTCAGCAAAAACAAGGAGTCTTATGGCACTTTTAAAGACTAACAAACGTGTTTATCACATGAGATTTCATGGGAGAAATACCCACTTTGTCAAATGCTTGAAGAAGAAAGATGTTAAATGCTGTCTTAAAACAGGTTAATTACAAATCAAAGCTTCAAAGAAAAACTACACAGTTAGAATCTGTATGCAAATTTGATGCCATTACATTGACTTTCTTATTAGAAAAGGTAATTTTGCCCACTTTTTACCTCCCCTCCTCCTAATATGTTGTTCCACAACATTTCAGGGCCAGGCCAAGGTTTTTTGCCACCTGAGGCCAGCAGGCATTTTAGGCCCCCATGCCCTGGCCGAGCAGTGCCACTGCTGGGACCCAGCTGCAGGCAGGGGGGGCAACACTAGGATCCGGCCCTGGCCAGGCATCTGGCCACGGGCAGAGAGTATTGCTGCCAATGGGGTCCAGCACCGTGGGCAGGAATCCAACAGCAGGTGGGGAGTGGAGCAGCCCCAGCCCAGCCTTTGGTGACCCCACTTGTTGGCACCCTAGGTGACCACCTACCTTGCCTCTGTAGAAGAACTGGCCATGCACTGTTTGAATCTATTCAGCTCTGATTTGCTGAAATAGTTGGACCTGTTCCCATGACTTACACTTCCTGAAATTTATTTTTCCTTCCATTCTGTAAGTTCTCCATCTTCAAGCATCTAACAAAGTGAGATTTTTTCCCATGACAACTCATGATAAATCTGTTAGTCTTTTGACGTGCCACAAGACTCCTTGTTCATTAAGAGTATGTCTGCTTTATATCAGGAAAGTATAAATTCCAGCTCAAGGAGACATACCCGTGTTGCTTGACCAGAGCTAATGCACTAAATACAGAGGTGTAACCATGGCAGTGCAAAGACAGGAGGCATTAGCCATCAAAATAAGTACTTAAAGTTTTGGACAGAACTATATTGAGGTAGCTAGTACCTCCTGGCACTTGAGGGACTTGGCTATTCTGTTTTTAGCAGGCCAGTTCAATCAGAGCTAGCATACATATGGATCCTAGAGATGGAAATGGCATCTTCCATATTCAGTGTAGACATATCCTGAGCGGAGTATGACAATTCTGTCACATGACAGTCAAGTTTAAGTTCATTTCCATTCCACATGGGAACAAAAGCCAAATGTTTTGAAGGTTTCCATGGAAGAACTGTTTTGGGGATTGAAAAGATCAGGTTTCTGATTTCAGAAAGTCTACCTTTGTGTGTTTCATTTTGAAAAAAGAAAGTAAGACAAAGTAGAGAGAAATAAGGCTGCTGTCTGCAAATAAGCCTGTAATTTTACTACATAAATCTGCTATGAACATGTCTAAAGAAAGGAATTTGTTTGATTTTAATATTTGTTTTTATTTTCTAGTGTCATTTTCTGCAAATAGCTGATATGACATAGCCTACAGAACCACCTTTGACAGCATTGTTCCTGCTTTCAAAGAATGAGCTGCTAATGTGGTGGTAATGAAGTCATTTAACTAGCATCTGATTTGAACAGATGGTAAAAAGGAAAACATTATACCAGTTACCATTGGAACACAACTTTAGTCTTTTCATTCCCCTACTATCTATCTTTTTCCAGAAATTGCAATTAAAAACATCTGTAATATTAACTAAGGGGGGAGAGTAAAGTTATTTTACAAGTTCCCTTTGTTGTAAAGCACACAATAATATGTATCCACCATTCCTTTCTTTTTCCATAACAAAGAGATAGTGGCACAATGCCAACATAACATAAAATATACCCAAAACCATATGGTAAAGCAGTCTGTGCTATTTATTTTGAAATAGTTGCTGGTTCTTCCATTTTGTTTCCAGTTTGTCTGAGTTCTGTGTTATTCTTGCTATGAGTTGCTTGATTAAAATGTTTACACAGATCTGATCCAAAAAATTAGCCCTTTTGTGATTATGTGAAATGTAAAGAGGGCAAGAAAGTAAAGGCCATTTTTCAATTTTACTAACACTTCTTTTCTTTATGTGACCTGGATATACATGAAGGACAGTTGCTCCTGAAATGTTTTCCTTCTCATTCATACCTCCAAAAAGATGTCACACAAAATGTACCTCATAACCATGGACCTCACCCCCCCCCACACACACACATTATTATTTTACCAGTAGAAAAGCGTAAGCTTACTGACTGAATGTGAGGGATCAAAGCAGGAACAACTTTTGTTCCATACCTGGGGGTGGGGGGAGAACCAGTATATCTATGCAAAGAAAACAGTTCTCACTAAGCCCCTTACCTTTGCCCCCAACACATCCTGGTCAGTATAGTCTTGTAATGCAAAGGAACTGATGGGAGGCTACACTGGCTCTGTGTCACCCTCCCCTGCTACCACACAAGCCCTGTTGCAAGGACTACCTTGCAGAGTATGAAAAGGGTTAGAACCAGAGAGTCCCTGGAAGCCAGAGATTCTCGGCTGCCACTATGCACGTAGATACTACGGCAGCCAGCAAGGCAATTTAGAGCTGTCATTAACTGGTCCAGTCTCCCAGTCCCAGCATACAGGAGGTGCAAAACCTCCCCTCTTGGTTCTTGTGTCAGAGAGTTTGCATGGAGGTATGGAGGAACATATAGTCTACCTGCATACACTTTAAGTATGAGGCTCATATTTCCTCAGATAAAAGGATTCATATTTCCTCAGAACAAATGCATGCATTCTTATTATGCAACCACTTTCCCACACATGTATGTCATTGAATGGGGCTGACCTCATCAGTTTGCTCTGTGCACTCAAACAAGAGCTCTGGATAGTCGATAATATCTTCTCTTCAGCATTCCTGTGTGATGCAATGGTTTCTCCAAGCACCTGATTTTAGAATATAGGTTCAGATTTCCTAACTTTGGATGGGATGTTGTATAACACTATTTGCTGTTTCCACCAAACTTGTGAACAAAAAGTTCTACTAAAAGACTTTCAAGAACACTTTCTGTTTAGTACAATGGCCCTCTAAGTTCCATTAGCAGCACAGTCCTTTGTAACCTTGAATATGTTATATGCTGGCTGTTTAATTAACCTTAAGTCTTCTAATATAAACTGCTTTGGCCTCAAGTTCAGTTTATGATCTATCCTGAGAAATATTTTTCAAGCTGCTGGTTTTCCTCATCATGCTAACTTGAAGCAGATTTGGCCTTGGCAGACAGATATGCCACTGCCTTCCCCACTATAATTTCTCCACTATCCCTCAGAGCCTTCTCTCTGAATAGTTTTCTAGCCTTCTCACCTTCAGAAGCCTTACAGACTGTCAATGGCATATGCTGGGTCTTTAGTGCCCCGGAGCCAACACTTTCATTTGCATCCCTCCCTGCCCCTCATTAGCAGCACTACCCCACAGGGGGAGTCTGAAGGCCTAATTCCTGGTCTCCCCCACTCCCACCCACTTTTAGCAGGAGTGACAAGGGCAGCAAGCTTCCCCCAGGCCTTCTGGCAATGGTGGGCAGGTAGCATGACAGGCTCTGCAGTTCCCTTACTACACCCAGTGCAGGGGTGGAGGGGCTGGGAGGACACTTGCTTCCCCCACAGCAGGAACCCTCAGCTGCTGGTGTAGTACTAACAACCAGGGCTTATTACCAAAGGAGCAGCTGTGTTAGTCTAGTTCAGAACGAAAGAAAAAAAAGGGAGTCTGTTTATTGATTGCATGAGTTTTTGTGGGAGAAGCCCAAGAAAGAAAACAGAACGCCATTAGTCATCACCTACAACCCCCAAGTCAGACCTCAGTGCTCTACAGGCTATTCTACAAGACAATCCTTCACTGTTTCAAGCCTTGGGAGACAGACCCTCCTCATCTACAGAAGACCCCCCCCCACCTTAAAACAGATAGGCTATGTCCACACACAGAGTTAAACTGATTTACTTGAAGCTATTTAAGTAAGATCAATATAACAGTCATTAAATCGATTTAACTTAAATCAATTTAACAGGTCCCCACAAAAAAACCAAATTGAACTACCATGTCCAGGGAATGCACTTGCTAGTTCAATTTAGAAGACAGGCACCCTGGGAGGTGTCGCAACATGACCCCCTGGCAGGGCCATGTTGCCACCCAATCCCCTGCAAAAAAAGCAAGGAGTCTTGTGGCACTTAAAGACTAACAGATTTATTTATCGCATGAGCTTTCATGGGAGAAAATCCCACATTGTCAGATGCTGGCTCTCCCCAGAAGAGCCAGCGGCAGGGGAAAAAGTCCCTGACTGGCTCTGGGCTCCCTGAGCCCAGTGGCTAGCCGGGTGGCAGGTGATGGGATCTCCAGGTGCCTGGCTCCCCCCACAACTGGCCAGGGGGGTGCAGGAAGGGATCCCTGCGCGTCTGGCTCCCCCAGCATCTAGCCGGACAGCAAGGGAAGGGATCCCTGTGTGCCAACTCCACCAGCCCTAACTGGACAGCAGGAAAAGGGATCCCCATGCACCCGCTTCCCCCACACTGGCCATGCTGCAGGCTAAGGGACCCTCATGCCTGGCACTCCCACCACTAACCAGGCTGTGGGGAGAAGAGCTCCCCACATGCAGCTGTAACGTGCCTGCCGGTGCCAGAAGGGACCCCCTGGCTGGCTAGAGCCGCGCTAGCTGGGCTGCAGGGAATGCTCCCCAAGCTGCCAGCCTGTTTGCCAGCCTGCAGGGGAGACAGCTTCCCTTCTCCTGGCACCGGCTACCGCGCTGCAGACATGAGCATGGGACTCTTCTCCCCACCGCTTGGTTAGTGGTGAAGTGCCAGGCATCAGGGGTCTCTTCCCCCACAGCCCAGCCAGTGTGGGGGAGGTGGGCGCATGGGAATCCCTCCTTCTGTTGCCCAGCTAGGGCTGGGGGACCCAGCATGTGGGGATCCATTGCTGCGCCATCCATCCAGCTGTGGGGGGAGCCGAGTAGAGGAGGTCCCTCGCCCACTGCCCAGCTAGCTCAGGGGAACCAGGCATGCCGGGATCCCTTTCCTTGCTGCCCGGCTAGGACAGGGGAGCCGGGCATGTGGGGTCACTTCCCCCGCTGGCCAGCTGGGATGGGGGATCTGGGTATGTAGGGGTCCTTTCCACCCCCCTGCACTGTCCAGGGTCCTGAACCCTGGCTTTTCCTTCCATGGTGCCATGCACCCTGGGAGGAAGGTCAAACCGGCTTTCGATCTAGCTGTCAGATCGATAAAACATTTTCCTACAGTGTTATATCGATATAACAGTTTCAATTTAACTGTCATATCGATATAAAACTTGGTTTTAGTATATTGATATGACTTTTCTTAAAGCGAAATTACTGAGCTCGTCATTTTGCTATAAGAAAATATTGTGTGGACCTAACCATTTTTAAATCAAAATAACCAGTGTTATTTCAATATAAAAGTTTTGTGTGAACATACCCATACTTACCAGCAACTACAAACCTAACAACAGAAACATTAGAGCAGGCACATATCCCTGCAACAAACCATGCTGACAACTTTGCCCACATATCTGCACAAAAGACACTATTAGAGCACCTAAAAATGCCAGCTACTCCATCAAAGGCTCATTCACCTAGTCATTCACCAGTGTGATTTATGCCATCATGTGCCAGAAAAGTCCCCCCTGCCTTATTTTGGACAAACAGGACAGTCTCTGTGCAAAAGAATAAATGGGCCCAAAACCGACATCAGAAATCACAACATTCTAAAACCAACAGATAATCATTTCAATCTTCCTGATCACTTTATTGACGATTTACTAATTGCTCTGCTCAGGCAAATGACTAACAGCTCAAGACTTCAAAGAGAAACTATAGAAGTGGAATTCATTTGCAAATTTGACTGTGTTACATCAGAGCTCAATAAGGACTGGATTTTTTCCCATTACAACTGGTGATTTGACCTCATCTTCCTCTATATGCTGTTTCCCAGTGTTTGAATCTTAACAAATGCACTGATTTGCTGTTGGTGTGACCTTATCCCATGACCTAAACTTCCCAGCATTTATTTTCCTCCCATTCTGTAAATTCTCCATCTTCAAAGCATCTGATGATGTGGGATTTCTCCCATGAAATCCTATGCAGTAAATTAGTCTTTAAGTGCCACAGGACTCCTTTCTGTTTTGCAGGACCTAAGACTTTGGACTTTGGTTTGAAATAGTCTCCAATTATGATATGTCCTAGTTACTGAGACTACAGATGATGCACAAGCAGACTATCATCCATCTACTCAACTATCAGCTTAGCAAAGATTAACAAAAACGTATTTTCATGATGAAGATGAATATATGACTCAATACACAAGGATTACTGATCAACTGATTTCAATTTTCTGCATAATAATTTAAGGCAGAACTGTTCTTTGACTGCATAAAACCATCTTTTGTGGGGTAATCCATTTCTGTAAAAATTTAAATGTTTATAAACCAGTAGGTTCTCACTTTCATAGTATCATTAATTTGGCATTATCCTACAAAGATCTGAAGTAGAATTCCTTGCTCTTCTGCATTTATGGAACCTAGAGAAACTTTAATATTGCACATTTAGCAGAGCTATTTACTTCAATTACTTTCTTAGCATCCACAATGGAAAAGCAGAGATTGTGGTGCAGACGAAACTACATGGTGATTTCTAAGTTAACCCTCAGTCAATTTCCATATTATTGTAATAGAGGAAGATCTCTAGAATCTGGAAGTATCAATGGTATGTGTCCAGTCATGACAAAAAGAGGAGACAAAGGGACATCTTAGTAAATGACAACTTCATTTTTTGTGTAGCATTGCTTTTAGGCCAGCATTTCTATTCCAAAAGCCAAGATGAAACTGATGGAAGAGCAGGACTAGGAAATGAATACACTTATTCTGGTTTTTGCTATTTCATCTGATTTAAGATCATATGTCAATAGTAAGGATGTCTTGTTGTCCCAGTATAGTAAACAATATTCAGCATATCAAGCAAGCAAATTAAAGTTCTATAGTACCTGAATATTGCAAAAAGGGTTTTATTCAGAGACAAGACCTTGTTTCAGAAATGACTGATGGCTAATAAAGGAAAATAAGACATACGTTGATATTGCTTTTATGTATTTAAATAAAGGATGATATAGATATTATCCTTCTTGACTGATAATATTGGGGAAAAGGTAATATTCCACATGCAGGTAGCAGACATAAATGCCTGGACTTCTTACCCTGTGGAGGGGCATTCTCTTGCTTGGGGTCTGATTATACAAGCCTTGCATGTTTATGCAAAGAAAAACAAGGAGTCATGTGGCACTTTAAGACTAACAGATTTATTTTTTGCATGAGCTTTTGTGGGGAGCTGCCTGTTGCCCCCTCACTCTTAGTTTCTAATTCCTGGGGAACAGATTTGAGAAGGCAGCAGTCAACCCATTCCAGATTTACTTGGAAACCCATAAAACAAGCAAGAAATCCTGCAGCACTTTTAAAGACTAAAAAAATTAATTTATCACCTGAGCTTTTGTGGGAGAAAATCCCACTTTATCAGATGCTTTGAAGATGGGGAACTTACAGAATGGGAGGAAAGTAATTACAGGGAAGGGTAACTCATAGGATCAGGTAAGACTAACAGCAAATCAAAGCAGTTGTTAAGACTCAAACACTGGGAAACAATATATAGAGGAAGATGAGGTCAAATCATCTTTTGTAATAAGAAAAAAATCTGTAGTCCCTATTTAGCCCTGAGGCAACAGTGTCAAATCTGTTTTAAAAGGGATAGCCGTGTTAGTCTAGTCCAGTAAAAAAACAACAAGGAGTTGTGTGGCACTTCAAGACTAACAGATTTATAGTCTTAAAGTGCCATACAACTCCTTGTTGTTTTTTTTTAAATCTGTTATATGAACTGCAGTTCTGTAGTTTCTTTTTGAAGCTTTGATTTGTTATCCATTTGTTTGAGCACAGCTATTAAATCAACAATGGAGTAAGTAGGGAAACTGAAGTGTTCTCCTAGAGTTTGCCTTTGGAACTTGGAAACTAGTGCCACCCTTAACAAGAAAGTTCCCATTTTCTTTTGGTGTTGGAACCAAGCACGTCAGGATCACATAAGATCTGATGATTTTAGGTTTAAATCACTTGGCTGCTTTAGTTACACTGAACCTTTTAGCAGCTTTGGATTGACTGTAGATTGTTGTTTCATTAGAGGTCATGACTGACTTAATTAGGATAATCCTCCAGTGTTTCAAATTTTCCATGTTGAACATGCCCAGCAGAGGTGCTGGGTCATGGGTTCTTCAGCCTATGGTGAGTTCTTAACCCTTCTTAGGCTTGCCATCAAAGGCAGTCATTTCAAAATGTTGCATCGTATCTCTCATGCTGCCCCAAATAAGTATGACATCACTCGTCGTGATCATACCCAGACATAGAATAACATTTCAATAGTATGTACCTGATATACTACTATATGCCTCTTGTCCCAGAACACTGCAACTGCTTTCTTCCCTGGATATATGCTTGGAGGATATTGCCAGTCGGATGTGTCACATCTACATCATTGTCAGACCCATGAAAATAGAAGCCTTGCCATTGGGCACTGCTCATGGTCATGAGAAGTCTCCCTCTCATCCTTTATTGTCCCTACTCATTCACACACACTCAGAAGTAGTAATTCAGGTTGTCACTTTTGACTATGTTCCTTCATGTATCCCTACCCAGCAGTCCTATTCTCTGTGGTTCATCTCCCACGCCTATTTGTTTTTGCTTCCTCCCCCTATTACGTCTCCTTCACAACCCCTGCTGCTTGAAGATGCTGCTTCCACCCACTTTCTCTGTTCTGCTTCTCCTCCCTGGTGTTGTTATTGCTTCCACCTACTCCTGTTTCTTCTCTCCTTTCCTCCCTGCTCTAATTTATTTTTACTCCAGTTGTGTTACTAATTTAACTTCTTCTACCCTCATAGTCATGGCTGTTTTACATCCATTTTTAGGAGAGCAAAATACCTTACATTAATCTGGACTACTTCAGAAAGCCATAATCTTGTGGATTTCACATCGCTGCTTAAAAATAGACAGCTATGTGACAATAAAAAAAAATGAAGCAAAAATGAAAAGAGTTGTGATACTGTATCCGTCAGCTCACTTAAAGCTCTGTGGTTTTTGTAACAGAGATATTATATTTGGGTGGTTTGACTTTTCTCCAGTGAGGCAATAGTGGAACAGTCTTTAGTAATTACAGTGTCCCCCATCTAGTAGCATAGTTCTAGTTTACAGTCTGTCAGCACTTCCATTAAAGAATCCATTTTGCAGAGGTCAGTAACCCAGCATTTAAGACCTCATCAGCTGGAAATGTGATATATAGGTTGTCAAAATCTCTTAAACCACTCTTTTCCCTGGTGACGGATGAGAAACATTTGTTGGTTTTGGTAATTTATGACAAAATTTTGTCATCCTGTAGTTAAAAATTGGCTTACTCTCTGAAACTGGAATGTTGCAGGCAAGTTTGCTACTAATTTGGGCTAAGGTTCCTTGGATTTTTTTTTGGGGGGGGGGGGCGAAGAAACTGCCAAAATATTCAGATAAAGAGAGCTGCTGATCTTTATGGACATTGTAATTCATTGTTGTTGTTCTCCATCCTTTTATAGACTGCTGATTGTATTAGTTTTCCTTCACAGGGTCCTGATGAATCACTAGGAATATTATACATTTGCAGAAAGAATTAGCCAAATTCTATTCTGATATAAAATGAAACAATTCCATCAAAGTTAATGGAGCTGTAGTAGTTTGAACCAATAAAGAGTGCAACCAATATATTAGGGCAAAGTCTGAGATTGCTTCTGTCAGTTGGACAATAAATCTACCCAACTGCATCAAGATACCCCTGAAAATATGAGCTTAAATGGAAACAAATAATGGTGGGCCCTTAAATATAAAGGTTCAAATGGCACTACTATAACACAGACATTATTCTCATGGTCAAAGACAGCAGTGAGACAACGTAAGAGCCTGTTCCTGGTAGAATTTTGCAACTGATTTCAAAAGATCTGGGTCAAATCTTAAATGATTCAACATTAAGGGCTAGATTCTAGAGCCCTTAATCCAGAGGGTGCTGACTACTGTACTGTGGGTCAAAAGTGGCCTATGGGGCATCTTAAAGTTGCTCATGCTCGCCTGCTGCTGGTTGGGAGCTGGGTTGAAGCTGCCTACCTTCTGCCTGCTCCCAGCCCTGGCCTCTCTGGCCAGGCAGAAATGGAGTCACAAGGGCCCTGGTGAGAAGGAAGGATGTGCTAGCTTTCTGGAAGGAGCTAGGAGCAGACCCTGCTCAAGACAGCTGGGCTGAGGCCATGGCCAAGTAGGCTACTGTCCAAGGGAGCACCCAGTGGGGAATCCCCATCCTAGTCCCCGAATTGGACAGGGCACCCGGGGGGAGGGAGAGGCTGTTTCAGGTTAACCGGAGCCTGGTGCTGCCTGTCCCAATACACCTGAGGGAGTGGAGAGGAGGGGCCTCACATCTGCTTGGGGCCAGGCTTGTGTGAGACCTGCAACAGCAGTTTTTTTTGTTTTTTTTTTTAAGGGAAAAATACCTTTTAATTTAAAAAAAAAATTGAAAAAAACATTTTGGCTTGAGGGCCACAAATGTAATTTTTACAAAGGCCATCAGTTGAATTAAAACTAATTTGATTTTAATTAAATTTTAATTTAATTTTAATCAAATGGATTAGTGGCCCCTTGGAATTGTAAAAATTATATTTGCAGTCCTTGAGCCAAAAAGGTTGGGAGTTACTGCCTTACTCATCTGGTACTTGCTGGAGTAATTCCTTTAATTTAAGTGGAATTTCACAGACTTTACTACAGCTCTCAAGAGAATAGCCATCATCTGACCATTCAGCAGCCTCATCTTTAAACCAGTTGTTTTCACTTTGAAACTTTTCAAAATGTTTTTTTCGTTGCAAACCCTAAAAAATTTCCAACAGAGGAGTGGATCTCTTTAGAAATCTTAGGCATAGTCTGCAAACACCCAGGGGTCCAATGACCACAACATGAAATCCACAGGTTTAAAATGTAGCAAATCAATCATTTTCTCTTTGGAAATTTTGCCTATTGAAACAGAGATAACATCTTCATTGTTCCTGACCTATTCTTGTGTCCTAGATAGAGTGTTAATAGAATGTCCTTTCAAATTAATGCAAAGGCATGCACCATGTGCCTGGCACCTAACGCTTCTGACTGCACTGACTCTGTGTCTTCCACTGCTTTGTCTGCTTTTAAGTTTTATTGTTAGGACATCTAGCAGAGAGGAATTGGGTCTAGTAATGACAATGGGCTAACAAAAGGTAGAATTTGACTGCCACCGTTACATTCTGCACATCAAAGAAGCATGCTGGAAACCCCATATTCAACATTGTCATATGATCATGATATGTTTTGTATAATGCATATCTTGTGAGGTATCATTTTAAAAGTCTTCATCTGCTGAACATTAATATCTTGTTGGACTGTAGGTGCTATCTTTGTATGTGAAGTTATGAAGTATTGCTGTATGTGCTACTACATTGTGAGATTAGGAAATGCACAATAGCCAGCCTTTCAACTACAACAACCGATGACCCCATAGGAATTAATGGCTCAGCAAGAAGATTCCATTATCCCAGAAACTTTCCAGAGAACACATGTATGCCATGAAGGTGGACAAGCTCATGTCACAGAACAATCTTTACAGCAGCTGAAATAAAGATAGTGACATCATGTCATCTCTCTCCTCCTCTTTCAGACCCGGAGGATCATCTAGAAGAAAAAGAGTTTGAACTAAGGAGATTGGTCTCAGACTGGAAGGGAGTCTAGTCTGTCTACTGAGAAACTGTAAGCTGATGGTGCCATCTGTGAGGTTGAAACTGATTCAAATCCTGCCCAAGATTAAGTTAAATTCTAACTGCACATTTCTTTAGGTAAACATCTTGATGTCTGCTATTTACAATCACTTCAGATCACTGAATCA
Organism: Podocnemis expansa; assembly: GCA_007922195.1. NCBI lineage: Eukaryota > Metazoa > Chordata > Testudines > Podocnemididae > Podocnemis > Podocnemis expansa. Next base: position 10,818,344 of record ML682040.1, on the reverse strand, counting down.
AACAATTAGCTTTGGAAGTGAACTCAGGTCAGAGGTCATCTTGTCCAATCCCCTCCCCAAAACAATTTCAACTCTAGCTAAATCATCTCAGCTAGGTCTTTGTCAAGCCACACCTTAAAAAAAACAAGATGGAGATTCCACCACCTTGCTAGGTAACCCATTCTGGTGCTTCACTACCCTCCAAATGAAAAAGATCTTCCTAATATCCACTCTAGACTTTTGCCATGCAACTTGAGACCATTGCTTCTAGTTCTGCCATCTACTAATACTGAGAACAGCCTAACTCCATCAGGTAGTTAAAGGCTGCTATCAAATCACCCCCTCATTCTTTGAATCCATAGACTAAATAAGCTTAGTTTCCAGTTTTAAAATATATGACCAAGCTGATAGTATCAAAATCTTTAATGCAGTTTAAATTAAGTTAATACTTATGGTTTAAATGTAAAGTTTTATAGATTGACCCCTAAAATAAAACTAATTATAAGTCTATTGTTTTGTAGTTAAATCTATTTTATATTTTATCTAAAACATTATGATGTTTGGTTGAAACGCTCCGAGTATCTTAGTTCAGCTTAAAAAAAGATCGGTGCATGTCTACCTTCCCATGAAGAAGTAGCAAATTTTTTAAAGATTTTACATTTCTCAAGGAAAAACTTGAGCAGTGTAAGATGGTACATTTCTGGAGGGCAAGACAGGGGAGTGAAGAAAAATGGCTGAAGCTTCTCTATTGATAGTTCATAAGTGTCTGGGGGACCATTCATATAACTCAGTTGGGTACGTCCCTGCCTCTACGAGGCTTGTACCTTGATATCAGAGTCATGGAATCAGGGGTAGCCCAGGCAGGTTTGAAGCGCTCAGCTGTCCTACAGTCCAGTTTGCACCCCAGAGACCCATCAGTGCCACTCACAGGATAACAAGCAAGGAGCCCTGTGGCAATTAAAGACTAACAAATTTATTTATTGAATGAGCTTTTGTGGGAGAAAATCCCACATCATCAGACACTTTGAAGATTGCCCAAATTCAAAGCATCTGACAACATGGGATTTTCTCCCATGAAAACTCATGCAATAAGTAAATTTGTTAGCCTTTAATTGCCACAAGACTCCTCCTTTGTTTCATTGAACTAGACTAACACAGCTGGCCCTTTGGAACTCACAGGATAGTCACATCTGTGTTCCCAAGAAGTAGTAACACATACTGGTGCTGCAGTCTCAAAGGGCCTTACCCTTCCAGCTTCCATTTGCTCAGTCTATTTCAAACATGGGCATATTATATATAGAGAGGAACTAATGCAGCTTTTGGTTTGTGTGGTGCAGCTGGCCTGTGTGTAGAAGAGAGAACAGCAGGAGATGCTACTGAAGGCCAGACAAAATATCTTGGCAAAGCTATTTAAAGTATTTGAAGTAATTTAGCCAGTACTGAAGATGTACCATGAAATTCAGATCTGTACAGAAGGGAAACCCTAAATAATAAACTGTGTTGACCTGTAGCAAACTTGTTGCATTAGCCACTTTAACTTAATCATAGCAAATATAGTGAATGCAAAACAATTACCCATTGTTTGATGATTGCTTAGATAGCTTTTTAAGAATATTGATTTTTATAAAATAAACATATGTTAAAATGCTGAGGCAACAAATTTACTACACACCAACACAACTTCTTCCTAGATGGTGCTATTAGTGACAAAGCTCTGTAGTAGTGGCTAATGCACGTAGAATCATAGGGCTGGTAGGGACCTCATCAGGTCATGTAGTTCAACCCCCTGCTAAAAGCAGAGGCAATCTCACTGAATCATCCCAGCTAGGGTATTGTCCGACCAGACCTTAAATATCTCCAAAGACAGAGAGTCCACCACCTTGCTAGGCAACACATTACAATACTTCACTCGCCTAGCGAGAAAGATTTTCCTAATATCCAGCCTTGACCCCCGGCCAGCTGCAACTTGAAACCTTTGTTCCTTGTTCTGTCCTCTCTCACTACTGAGAACAGTCTAGCTCCCTCCTTACTGAAACACCCCTTCAAATAGTTGAAGATTGCTATCAAATCCCCCCTCAGTCTTCTCTTCTGCAGGCTAAATAAGCCTACTTCCTTCAATCTCTCCTCATAAATCATGTGCCCCAGCCCCTTAATCATTTTTGTTGCCCTCTACTGGACTTTCTAATTTGTCCATATCCTTTTTGTAGTGGGGAGCCCAAAACTGGGCACACTATTCCAGATGCTTCCTCATCAGTGCTGAATAGAGGGGAATAATCACATCCCTTGATCTGCTGTCAACACTCCTACTGATACAGCCCAATATGCCATTAGCCTTTTCTGGCTACAGGAACACACTGTTGACTCATATTGATCTTCCCATGCACCATAACCCCAAGTTCCTTTTCTACAGTACTTCTGCTTGTATCAGTCCCCAGCCTGTAGCAGTGCATGGGCTTTTTCCATCCTAAGTGCAGGACTTTGCACTTGTCCTCGTTGAACCTCATGAGATTTCTTTTGGACCACTGCTCCAATTTGCCTAAGTCTCCCTGAATCCTGTCCTTGCCCTCCAGCATGTCTATCATTCCCCGCAGCTTGGCATCATCTGCTAACTTATTGAACGTGCAATCTATCCCATCACCAAGATTGTTAATGAAGACGTTAAACAGAACAGGCTTCAGGACCAACTCCTGGGGGCACTCCACTCATTAGTGGTTGCCAGCTAGACATTGAGCCATTGATTCCTGCCCAATGAGCCCATTGATCTAGCCAGTTTTCTATCCACCTTACAGTCCACTCATCCAACCCATACTTCCTTAACTTGCCAATGAGAATGTTGTGGGTAACCATCTCAAAAGCCTTGCTAAATTCAAGGCATCTCATGTCAACAGCTATTCTTGCATCTACATATCCAGTCATCTCATCACAGAAGGTAATCAGGTTGGTCAGGCAGGATTTGCCCTTGCTGAATCCATGCTGACTGCTCCTAATCATTCTATTTTCCAAGTGTTTCAAACACTCCATTTGTATTATTATAAAGTTTGTATTTCAGATGACACATAAAACTGAGATTTTTGACTGCTTGTCTTCAAAGATTCTGTATTTTTGTAAGATGGGGAGTGTTCAGTGACTTGACCACTCTCTAAATTGGTCAATTAACTGGTGTGATAGGGTCTATGGGGCCCACATTGAACTATGGAAGCAAAGAAATATTGGACTACAGATATCCCATCCCTGAACAGGTGAAAGGCATGTCCCCAATAGCGGGACATTCTAACTTTATAAGTTAAACTTTGTAAGAAGATTGAATGAGCTGGTAGGGAGAGAGCAAAGCCCCTGTTTGTCAGCACAAAAGATTTTTTTTTAAGGTAAAGTTCATAACTTATTGAATTAAGAAGTCATTTATATTTTCCTGGTATAGGCCAAAGAAAGGAAGAAAAAACTGGAAAAAGTGGAGTTTTATCATTTCATTCCTCTCCATTATTCATAGCAAACATGAAAGATGCATATTCTGTGGCTTCTTATGCTCATAAACAGTGATTTGTGCATTTTAAAATGTACCACATATTAGAGCACTACTTATTCCATTGGCTCTGTTTCCAAGTCCCAGTGATAGAAAAAACAGCAAAATAATATGTGAGTGGCCAAAAAGCCAGATGATTGTTCCAGGAATATAAAAATTATGACAGTATCAAATACAATATTCTGCAGCAAATGATTTTTACAGTAACTGTCATGACATTCAGGAATGACTCAAAAACTTGCATTTTTAACTAATAAGTTTCTCATTCCTAAACCAAAGAGCTGAAGAAATGGATACGTGTTTAGATCAGATCTCATGAATTTGCGTATTTTAGAAATAATGTCATATGTTACAGTATTTTTTTTTAAATAGATTTAGTTTGTGGTTTATCAGATGCATTACTACTTTTTTCTGTAATGTGCTAAACATTGTAAAATTACAAAGCACTATACAAACACAGTAAGTGGCAAGGTTATTTGGATGAGGTTTCTCTGCATTGTTTCAATACTGAGTCTATGCAAATGGGAAGGAAAGCTACTGCTGTGCTACATTATCTGTTGAGTCTCAAGAACAGCCATGTCATAATAGTGGGATTCTTTACAGCAAGCATTTATAGAAATGTGTGCAGACCAAGCTTAACACTTGTCAAACTTTATATCTTACTATGAAATATTGAAGATATATGGTAAGAAATATTTCAAGATGATTTTAATTAAATGGATCATGTCTAAAATCAGAATCAGGGTTACTATCAATGCTGACTACCTTTGTGATTCCCACACAGATCTTTTTTGATAGACTAGCTTAAAAAGGGGAGATTCAGGGAGGTACAAGGAGACAGATACATATAGAAATTAAGTGCTAATTTATTCAAATACATGCAATGTTCCTAAGTTTAAGACTAGCCTCCTTCTGTACCTGGAATTCTGATAGGCACTGATCACATAGGGTATGCCCACACGAGGCTTTTATTTCGAAACAACACTGGTTGTTTTGAAATAAAAGCCCCTATATCCACATGACGTTTTCTTGTTTCAAAAGGAGGGAGCCCCTCCTTTCAAAACAAGAGCCCTCCTTTCGAAACCGCTTAAACCACTTTGGTTTCGAAAGGAGGGTTATTTTGAAACCAGTTGTTTCAAAATAATGCCATTTAGACATGTTATTTCAAAAGAACGATTGTTTAGAAATAACAATGACCTTCCCCCCTCAGCACCCTGGCCAGGGTGCTGAGTGGAGTGCAGGGGGGGCGGCCAGTGCCCCAGCCGGCTTCCCCCGCCGCTTCCCCTTGCTGGGAGCAGGAGCGGGGTGCTCGGGGATTCCCAGGGTGGGGCGCCCCTGGACCCCACCACTGGGCTTGGGGGCAGCCCAGAACACCTCCCAGGGTTCCCTTCCCCTAACTCGAAATAGCAAGTCCACTGTGTGGACATGCTATTTCGATTCCCCCTTTGAATTGTTTTTTTGGTTATTTCGAATTAAGTTGTTTTGAAAGAAAGGTTTTATTTCGAAATGACTTGTTTCAAAGTAAGTTATTTTGAAACAATGCCCTGCGTGTGGACATAGCCATAAAGTATAGAGCAGAAGGGAGTCACTTACACCAGTGCAAAGAAAAGAAAACTCTTTATCAAGTCAGAGAGGTAGGACTGGTGCCTACATCACACAATGTAAATGACATCACAAAACATAAGGAAGTCAAGAACTGGCCTGCAATTTAAAAAATTTAAATATTTTTGTCCACAAATCAGGTACATATACAGAATGGTACTATGAACACCTAACTGCATCTTCTGTAAAATTATATGGAGAGAATTGTATGGCCTCTCAAGTGTCAAACCATACAGGGTTATTGGTCAAACACCTTAAATAACTTCCTTTGGTATCTTTGATTATGTGCTGTGGGCACAACCACCACTTACACTCTGCTCCTATGATAAGGTTATTCCCCATGATTCCCATAGAAGATTAGGAGCGGAAGGGACTTCAGGAGATTATCTAGTTCAACCCCCTGCTCAAAGCTGGACCAACCACAGCTAAATCATCCCAGTTAGTGCTTTATCAAGCAGGCCCTAACAACATCTAAGGATGGAAATGCCCTTTCCCTAAGTAACCCATTCCAGTACCTCACCTCTCTCCCAGTGAAGAAGTTTCTTTTAATATCCAACCTAAACCTTATTACGTTGACTTAAGCCAGTATAGATGGGCCATAGCTCTTATGTTAACTTAATAAGGTCAACTTACATGATAGCTGACCTTAAGAAGTAGTGTTAAGTTGACTTAAGGAACCACTTAAGTCAACTTAATAAATTCCCAATGTGGATGGAGCTTTCCTTAGGTTGACTTAAGGAAGGTTGAGTTGACCTAAGGCTCCAGTATAGACAGATCCCTAGAGTTTATAGGAGGAACAGGGATGCAAATAAGCAAACAGGAGCAAACGATGAATGGGGTCAGAAAGTAGAGTGAAATTGACCAATTAATGTCAAGCCATTTCTTCCTTAAATGATAACGTTCCAAATTTAGAATACAGCTGAGCAATATAAAAATTATGAAACTCCTCAGAGTCCCTAAATAACCCCATCAGGGCCCAATTTTGGTAGGTATAAATATATAACAAATACAGTCCTTGCCCCAAAGGACTTATAATGTGGCTATGTCCACACAATCAGTTAAATTGATTCAAGTTGAATCAATTTAAGTTAAATTGCTATAAAATCAGTAAATCGATTTAATTTAAATCGATGTAACAAGTCCACACAAAAAATACCAGATCGAACTAGTATGTTCAAACTAGTATGGACTGGACTTGCTGGTTCAATTTAGGAGAGGGGCACCCTGGGAGGTGTGGCAACATTGCCCCCTGGCAGGGCCATGTTGCCACCCAATCCCCTGCCTGGTTCTCCCTTGGGTCAGCCAGACATGGGGGAGAAGGTACCCCACATACCTGGCACCCTCATCCTACCCAAGTGGGGAAGCGTACCTGGCTTCCCTGCTACAGCTGGCCTGCTTGGGGAGCAGGGCACGTGCGATCCCTTCCCAACCACCCAGTTTCAGCATCCGATGCCGGGCACATGGGGTTCCTTCCCCACCCCCAGCTAGGGATCGGGGAGTTGGGCTCAGAGACTCTTTCCCCACAGCCCAGCTAAAGCAGGGGGAGCCCGGCACCGGGTCTCTTTCCCTGTGGCTGAGCATGCAAGCAGGGAGGTGGGTGCAGGGTCCCTTCAGCCCCTCCCCACCTTCTGGCCAGGGTTCAGAACCCTGGACCTTCCTCCCAGGGTGCCATGCACCATGGGAGGAAAGTCAAATAGTGTTAAAGTGAAACAGCACTTATATCGAAACAACATGTCCCTACAGTGTTATTTTGATATAAGGGTTTTGCTCTAACCCTTGTTCATTTTCACCCCAGGTTTTATTAAATCACTCTAATTTTCTTATTTTGAAATGTCAAAGTTCATCATTTCAAAACAAGAAAATGTCATGTGGACCTAACTATTTCTAAATCAAAATAACCAGTGTTATTTCAATTTAAAACCTATGTGTGGACATACCCTGTAAGTATAAACTCAGACAACAGGTGCATACAATAAACGGATGGGAAGGGAGCCATATGATCATTATGAAGACTATGATAAGCAGTGGTTGGGACACAGCAATGGCCTAAGAATTAGGTGTTTTGTTTTATCTTTGTTTTGCAGGGGCAAGGACGGAGTTTTGGAGCGTCATTACAAAGAAAACTTACAAGGAGGCATTTGAAAGAGAAACATTAGCAATTTAGAATCTAGGTTCAGCCTTTTCTGGTCCTGCTCCCTATCTTAGGCCTCACTGTTTACATCACAAACTTCCATAAGCATCTCAGAGACATTTGGCAAAGTATGTGCAAAGATGCCATGGTGAGAGTAACTTATGTTTCACAGTAGGGTTAACTAGGACCCCGAAGGGTACTGTTATTCCTCATGTTGCTATTAATATGCAAGGTATACATGTAAATTCTGTAGGCAGTGGTCATATGGCAGAGCCAGAAAGTGTTAAGCAACCAGCAAGCTAAATGACCCAAATTCAATCTTTAAAGACATATTAGAAAAGTATATAAATGATAATTAGGGACAATCCTCATAAATAACTAACAAAACCATTTTAACTAGACTACAGCTTTGAAATATATTTGTATTGTTAGAGAATTAGAATATACGTCTATATTTACCTGCATTGTGTTAAATAACAGTGGGGTTTCATTAGCTAGAGGTGGTAAACTTCTTTTCCTGTCTGTTACTAAGTTCCATTGATTCAGGACTGAAAGGGAATACTAACATTTAGATGAAACCTGGATGTAATATCTTTGCCTATAATTCTCTTGGAAGTTTGTAGGAAACCATCTATGAACTGATTAATGGATAATTACCTTATGCTGAAGAATGCAATTAATTATCTGTTTACATATAGGAAATATGCAATTTTACTTCGAAACCATAATGTATATTACCTGTTCTTCACTCAAAGAATACCTGCTCTCAGGAGTCTTGATAGTCTGCCAGAGATCTAGGAAAGAACTCTAGGACCCAGATCCTGGTAACTTAGATCTGCTTAAAATTGATCAGAGGAAGCTTAAGTCACAAGACTGAGATCTCCAGCCCCAGTCTAGAGTACCCTGCTAATTCTCATGGAAGACTTTGAGCAAACTCTATATATGGATTGCTTGTGGGATTGTAACTCGTGGAATTGATTCTAAAAGAACTTTTTACAGGTCTGCAGATCAGCATCTCTACTATTAAACTGACCAAAGAACTTCACTTATATCAGTATAGGTAATAATATTTTAACCAACACTCTTTTCCTTTTTAATAAATCTTATTTTAGTTAATAGAATTGGCCACAAGCATGTATTTGGGTAACATCTGAAATAGTCTTTGACCTGTTGGGCAATGCATCCAGTGTCTGGGACTAACAGAACTTTCTATATAGTGAATAAGATTTTAAATAATCTTCATCATATTTGACTTGGTCATCTGGGTGGGAACCCACGGCTGGATTGCTTTAAGGGAGCTGTGGTTTTTGGTGTCAGTGTAACCAGTAAGATATTGTATAAGATGCTTGGTTAATTTAATTATTAGAATAACTACCAATTTTGGGGATGGTCTGCCTCATTCTTTGCAATTTGCCCTGACTAAGCATTCTAAGTGTGGTGCCCTGACCCTGCAGCCATGGTCACTGACTGTTAGTCCTTGTGTGTATAGCCCATTGCACAATGGGGCCAAAATCCTGGCCTGACCATTGGATACTAATATGATAAAAATAATCACTTAGTACATATTTGCAAAACTGCACTAATGTATACTTATCAGATATGGTTAGCAGAACCAAAGTGGAGTAACTTCAGGCATATTGCACTACAGGACTGCTGTGAAATGAATACAAAAATATGCATAATCATTACACCTAGGTTTAGACAAAATAGCTATAGTAAAATGCCCTCCCATCCATTCTTTCCTCAGAAATCCTAAAAAACTAAAACCAAAGCAAATGTAGCAGGGTAAGATCACTGCAACTGTACAGAGAAGATCATAATGGTTCAGAAAAAGAAAGAGAGATGACATCCCTTGGCCAAAGTGGACTTTCCAGCAGTACATCACTTAGCACAAGAAGTTCTAGTCCAGGTGAGATGAGTGGATGCTATTCCAATGCGAATATTAAATTATAATCACCACAACTTTTAGTAGGAAAATGCAGACCAAAGCACAAGCTTCAGTTACTAATAGGACAGTTGATTACAAACTCTGCAGCTCATTGCTGCTTCTTATAGAGCACACTGATATACAGGGTCATAATATCATTCTGCAGTGAATTGCAGATTTAGTATTCAGAGCAGGCATGTACTTTAGATCCATGATATTGCTCAGCAGACATTCTGTAGGACTGTACAACTGGATATTAAAAAATAAATGCAATTTCGGCTCCTAGCAAACAAACTAGGGAATATTTACACATTCACATACTCAGGATGGTGTTCAATTTAGAAAGTGCTTTGCAGATACTAGTAATGAACGAGAAGTACACGGTGGAGGCCCTTAGAAAAATCAACATTGGCCATAGATCAGTGGTTTTCCATTCTGCAACCTTGTAACAAGCCTCATTTAGGGGTTGGTTGGGGAGGGCTAGTGGTCACAGGGCTATGACCTGTGACCGGCAAGGGGGGTGGCTGTTGGAGTGGGAGTCTGGGCTGGGTTGGCATGGGAGCCTCCCTATCTCTGTCCCTCACCAGCCCAGTTCAATCCAAGGCTTTACTCTGCTGAGTTAGTCCAAGCCAAGAAAAGGACCAATGTCCAAGGTCCATATGCATCAGTGAGGGAAAAGCTTCCACTTCAGACATTTTTTGGGCTAGGTCCTCCCTTCCTTCAAGGAGGGCCCTTTGGATCAGTTACCTTATAGATTTCCAGCTCTCTACTCTGGATTGCAGGAGCCAGGGGTTGCAGATCTTCTCTCCCACTGGACTGTCTCCAAAGGAGACAGTGTTTTCCTTTCTTGTAATTCCACCAACAGATGCAGTGTTTGCTTAAGGAGGTGTGGAGAGGCGGGCTGGGCCCAAAGTCACTCCTTAACCCCTCATGGCCCAAACTCAGGCTGAAAACACTCCTTCATGGATCCCAGGTAATGAAAATCAAAGGCGTTGAGGCATCTCTCCCATTTCTGAATTAAAGAAAGGAGAGTGTTTGTAATGAGCCATGAAGAAAGGGAGGGTGGTCATGCCCTTCTGAAACTTCTCTGTATTGGAGTTAGGATCTCCAAGATGACTTAGATCAGATTCTGCAATTCTTATTCATTTTGCATTGGACCTTATTTCACCAGTATGCCCATTCATTTCAGGTGGACTATTTATAAGATAAGACTCTAGTCAATATGAGTATCTGGAGTTTGTTAACCCATGACTGCGGCGGTATGCAAGGTCTATTTAGCAGTGTATAAATGGAAGTATAAGGAGATACTGCCGTACCAAAGATAAAGTAGAACCACCACTGTATCTTTAAAATGAAGACCAATTAACACTTTTTTCCAGTTGAAATACTTATTCCAATAGGCAAATTTATACAAATAGATAATTTCTGAAGTCACAGATATCAGACCAACTAAAATAATCAGATGCAACTCAAATACAATCTTTATTCCAAAATACAGAGCAAAAACCTGTCAAGTTATAGTTTAAGATACCATTTTATGTTGGTGAATGTTTGGTTATCTGAGTTTATAGCTAGTGATGACATAAAATCAGACAGTAATAAACTATCAGAAGGGATGTGAACTACTCAGTGACCCAGAAGGGCAAACTCATTGACTTTGGGGAAGAAGCCCTGAGGATAGTTTAATAACAGGGCTGGATCTGGTTAAGGATTACAGCTATACCCAAGCAGAAAGGGTGTTTCGGAGGAATGGATGCCATTCTGTTGCATTCATGATGAACATAGACAGTAATCAAGTCACCTTGGGAACTTCTTGGTTAAGCTAAACAGATTTAACTCCCTAAGTGTGACTATACAGTGTGTTTTCTAATTCTTTAGTCAATCTCTTGGCTATTCTCTGAATACTCTCCAATTTATCAACATCCTTCTCGAAACATAAGTACCTTTCTAGCAGCAATGACATCAATGCCAAATACCAAAGTAAAAGAACCTTGTGACATTCACCTCCTGGAATCTGGTCTGGGGTGCTGCTGTGCTTCCCTGATCATCCACTCCTGTACCCTGACTTACCTTGCTTTGCTAGATGGATCCCTACTGCTGGGTCAGTCCATACTAGCCTCCTGCACATAATCAGTCCCAGGCAGTGGGTGTGGACTCACTAGCTGTTCAGGGGACAAACCCCTGCAAACACTCCCAGCCCTCAGATGCCACACTGGGAACTTCCATCCTGCAGGGATCAGGACCCTTCCCAGATCACTGCTGGCTCATTTACCTCTGTCTTTCAGTTTAACAAAGAAATTAATATGCAATCAGCTCTTGCTCCAGGTCAGGTCACAACCCATTCATGCTTTAAAATTTGTACTCCTTTAGATAAAAATAAACACTAGTTTATTAATTTAAAATTATTTTAAGTGAGCATCTAGCAGATCAATGCACACTCAGGGTGTTACCACAACCAAATAAAAATACAAGCTGCATTAAATACAATAAAAATACAAGATCACATTACACATCCAAGGATCACATTAGCCCTTTTGATCACAGCATTACACTAGAAGCTGATTTATCACAACCCCCAAATTTCTTTCAAAGTGACTGTTTCCTGTCTCCCAAGGATAGAATCCCCCATTGTATAAGTATGGCCTCCTTTCCTTATTTCTAGATGTATTCATTTACAGATAGCCATAAAAAGAGTTTGTTTGTATCCAACTGTAGGCATCCTCAGCATGGGACCCACCTGCCTGGCACCTCCTGGCAATATTATGGGGAATTACTCAAGTGGTCTCTGCTTCATCTATCACATGATAAGCTATGGTCATAAGTCCACTTTTAGGACCTTAGCCCTCTAGGTAAGTCACCTAGTCTGCCCACACAGGGTACAGTCCCACTCATGGACTGTGGCTGCTAATTAAAAATCAATGCCACAACTTTTTCACCACCCTTGGCAGTCTGAGGAGCAGGAAGGGGCCCAGATCCACCCACTTCTCCACAACCCAACCCAGGGACCTTCTGGGTAACAAACTCTGCACTAGCCACCTCACTAATTTCCATAGGCCACTTTCACCACAGCCCCCAGTCTCACCCCAGCCCCCACCTCAGGGTCATGCCATAGACTACTGCTGGCTGATCAGCCTGGACTGCCAGCCACTGTCCACTCCTGGCCCCTCACCTCCAGACCACTGCTCTGGCTGTTGCTGTCTGGTTCCAGCCCATTGCCCAGAATCACAGTCACCATCCTCTCCAGGCCCCTCACCTTAGGGCTACTTCTCCAGACAACTCTGCTTCTTCTGGCTTCAGGACCCCCAGCTCCCCGTCAGCTCACAGTGGCACAGAGAGCAAGCCAGAGAGAAAAACCTTCTCTCTGAACTATCCAGACCAACTGACTGAACATCCCCTGCAGCTCCCCTTATATACATAGTTCCTGGCCCCTGGTTGGCCCACTGGCCCTCTCACCTGATTTGCTGCTTTTGCCTGGCCCCTTTACCCCCTTAGGGGCCAGAGCAGGGAAACGACCTCACTACTCCAATTCACCAAGCAATCTAGCAGCCTAAACTATTTTTAGCAAAGTGTTTTAGTTTCTTAGGTTTTGAGCCAACCTGGCAGAAGAAATAACCTGCTACTGGTATAGGCTCTGATTCAGCTAATCACTTGTGGTTTATCTCCTGCCCTGGAGCAAGGGAACAGCCAGGGATAGAATCATGGTGCTCACAGCCTACATGCTGGGCTTTACTATGGAGTGAGAGCAAACACTTAAACTAAATCTTAATTTCAGATTCAAATGCAATAGCACTGCAAATATTCTAATAGGGTGCTCCCACCTTTTGAAAATTCTTTTCTTTTGAAAAGTTACTTTTCTGTGTGTATTTGTACTAGCTACAACAGGAAATATTCCTGTTAACTGCAAAAATCTGGTAGCATTTCCAAGAAATCTCAAAGGATGATCTGCTTTGGCAGTTAAAAACAAATGAGAACCTACACATTGCTTTACTAAATGATAATAAATCTCTGAATATATAGAGCACAAGTAAACTGTAGTTTGCAATCCATTTTTACAAAAACAAAATGGTGAATATATAACTGAATTACTTTTAGCCTGTTGCAAATCAATCACTGTACGCTACCCTAGTGAATAAAAGAAGTTACTTAACCATTTCCTACAAGAATTCCTAAATACTTCATTGCAGATGCAGCTATGAGCTCTGCTAACACACAGCAATTCCTAATGCTTCTACATCTGAAATCCTGTAAAAGGCTACTATAATCAATCATAAGCTGGAAAGGTTCCTGAGCTATTTAACCTATAGAATCAGCCTATTGTAGCAACCTCTGTACAGTTAAACCTCTATAATAATATATATTTGATTACCAGACTCATCACCACCCTTTGACTTCATTGTAATTGATGGTCAAGGAATTAGTTATCATTTTTTCACACTGAAAATAAAAGGACATGCCCGAGATAATCCTGTCCAAAGGACATACATAAAGATTGAAAAAGAATCTGTATTCTGCACATTACCTTTGATTCTGAAATTGAAAGAATGTGTTATTCATCCTCAATGAAGTGCTTGAATCTGAATCCCAGGCACTCAAGATATCTTGATACTTTCTATCTAGTGCTGCATGGGAAATGTTTTTTTCTTACCCCATGGAAACATTGAGATTAGGGGGAGATTTTTTTTACGTAGCAAATCAGGATAAAAAGTTAATTTTAAAATGTTTTATTTTGCCTTAGACCATTTTCAAAAAACACTTAAAACTTGCTATAATGAGCTTAAATGTCTAAATGAAATTATTGTGAACCAGGAAGCCAATTTTTCTCATTTAGAAAAATATCAAAAGAGGAAACATTGACAATTTAGAACTACTCATCTTCCTGACCCTAATTCCTTTTCTAGGTAGTAAACTAATTTGGTTTTGACACTGGGAATTTTGACAATACTACTAAAAAATCAACTCTACTTTTAAAATCATAAGCATCTGACAAGTAAAAAAATATAAAAGATATTGTCCATAAAGTTAGACATTTTCTAGAAACAATCAGTGCTGATAACTTTATTTTAATATGCTGGATCCCCTTGTTGATATCAATTTTCCATAATGGTCTCCTGAAGCAGTTCCCTTTAGGGAGGGCACTGTATGTGTTTTGATTGATTTCAATGGCTGATTTTTCCAGTATTGAAAGAAATTGTGGTTTATTTTTTAAGATTCAGTGAGACCAGATCAATGGATTTATGCACTGTTTGCTGATTAGTTCTGTAAAAAGCTTTTTTTTCTTGGATAATTTACTGATTTGTAAGCTTTTTTCTTTCTTATATTTCTGAGATAATGGTGTTTTCATCCTATTTACATTAGACAGTTTCTCCAGTTTGACCAGATTATTTTGAATTTTAATTCTATCCTCCAAAATACTTGCAACCACTTTCAGTGTGGTATCCTCTGCAAACTTTATATGAATACTCTCTATTCCATTATCTGATAAAGATATTGAAAAGAACCAACCTAAAACTGATCCCTATGCACTTTGTTTGCATACAACTTTAGGAGAGACTGGGCATCCTTAGGGTGATTCAGGCCTAGGGCCTCTTCCAACTGCAGCAACACATTTCAATGCAATCTCCATACTGCCACTGAGCGTGTTATATATTCACCTGTACCATTACTCCAGGGATATTTCTGTTTAATTGCTGACTCAGTGTGTAAATTATGTAACTAAATCAATGGCTCGCATTACTGAATTCGGATCTATTGATTCTCTCTTTCCCCCACCCCCACTTGAGATGATTCAAGTACAGGAATTCCCCAGAGGAGTTTTGGGGGATGGAGGTAGGAAATGAAGTGATACAATTAAAAAACCTATGTTCCTTTCAGCTCTTTTATGTCAAACTTTACTAATACATCACCTGCCTTGACAGTATTGGTATTCATACCAGCATAAGGGGAAAAAAAACAAACACCCTTTTGTGTCACAAAATCATTGGATTTTACTGCTCCAATACTAGTTGAAATAACTGGGGAGAGAAGTGTGAAGCAGAGTGTTCACTGAATTTTATAAGCTGTCATTCATGAACTAGCAGAAGTCTAGCAAAGCACTCTGAAGTTTATCACCTTCTTGTCCTTTGTTCTGTTTTGTGTACTATTACTGGTCATGGTCATTTTGTTTTTCACAGGGGGCCAGTGTTACATGTGCACCACATCAATCTAGTGTGAGGGGGACATGACTCTTACATCTCTTAGGGTAGCACTGAGGAACCTCAGCTGAGATTAGGGACCTATTTACTAGGCAATGCACGTACAGTGTGATACAGTCCCTGCCTTGAGACAGAGGTCAGCTTAGTGACTGGTCCCACAGTGTGCAGAGCAGGCTATAAAACCTAGAACTCCTGCTTCCTTATCAAATTTTCTAGTCACAAGACCATGCTGCCTAGGATTTGTTTTATTTATTTTATCATAGCAATAAACTATTTCAGGAGAAGAGGGGGAAGAAAGGCCAGCTCCTATGCAACCAGAAGAGGACCTAGCAAATAAGAGCATCAAATTGGGGTTGTTAGAAAGGGAGCATAAGAGCCAGATACACCAAACTAACTTACTTTACATTTAAACTAATAAGCCCACCACAAAAGAACAATGAAACAAACAAAACTCCTGCAAGAATTGAAACAATGAAGGCAGAAGTCCAGCATCAGAGAACGGACTATCTATTTTATTGTACTGAATTCAACATGCATGATTACTTGCCTTATGGTCAGATGGCATAGGTATGCATTCAGTTCAAGCAGGTCATGGTCCTCAAAGACTCTTGGGACACGAGTACCTAAACTGGAGGAGCTAAAGGAGCTGAAGATAATTTTAGGAGACTTTCTGAGGCACAGTAGAGCAGTGCCACTACCAGTCTGACAGAGTATGCGCTATTGAGAAAGTCCCAGAGAACAAGAACATCAAGCTGAGCTGGAAAAAATCTTACGAGTTGGGACCCTCCTTGCAGATATCATAGAATCCTCTCACACTGAAGATATCCTTCTCAGGAAGAGAATCCCAGTTACTAAGAAAAGAAAAATGAGAATTCAATTATTAGAATTATAGTTGTGTCTGTGGTGTGAGCTGGAGAACCTCCATCCTGAATTATCTGTCTGGTGCAAAGGCTGTGGACTTCGAGACCTCTATTTGTATGTACACAGAGTGTTGGGAAAAAGGCAGTGGTCATAGCACATTTAGACATCAGTGACAGAAAAAGCAGGAGAGAGATCTGGGGGTCAAATTTAGGCTGCCAGGTGAGAAATTAAAGTCCAGGACCTATATTGTTTGCATTCTTTGAAAAGCTTCCAGTTTCTTGTGCAGGACCAATTTAACAGATAAAATTACAAGCTCTCAATGGCTATGTCTACACATGCATTGTTATTTCAAAATAAGTCCTTTCAAAATGACTTATTTCAAAATAAAGCCCTTATTTCGAAAGGGCTCATTTCAAAATAAGCAAAACCCCACAATCGAAACGGCCGTTATTTCGAAAGGGATATTCCGAAATAACACCAATTGGCCCGTTGTTTTGAAAAAACAGGTCTAAATGACGTTATTTCGAAATATCCCTTTCGAAATAACGGCCGTTTCGAAAACATCGAGGTTTTACTGTTTCGGAACGACGATTCTTATTTCGAAAGGATGGATCCATCCTTTCGAAATAGGAAAACGTCGTGTAGACCTAATTTCTTTTATTTTGAAATAACGAGTGTTATTGTGAAATAAAAGTGCAGTGTAGACGTGCCCAATGTGTCAATGAGATCATAGTGTTGAGAGGAAGGATTTAAGTTTCTTAAGATCTGGTGATTTTGATGGGAAAGGAAGAGCCTGAAGAGGAAGGAGTGGCTTCCTGAAACCAAAGTGAAACTAGATTGATGCCATGTAAACGTTTGAACAGTTATTCCTTAGTGGAGGATTTCTCATAAGGGATTCTCTATATCAATTTCCAGCCTCCTCTCTTTACTGGGATGAATTACCAAGTAGGAACTAAAGAGAAAAGGTCAAACAAAAGAGTCGCATTCAATTACATCACATGGGCTATGCCCACACATAAGCCCTTGTTTCGAAACAGGCCGTTTCGAAACAAGCTGTTTTGAAATAAAGGCCTTATTTCAAAATGCCTTATTTTGAAATAACAAAAAGCTATTTCGAAATAAAGAAGGGAATCAAAATAGCATGTCCACTGTGACATGCTATTTCAAAATAGGGGAGGGAAGAGGCAGGGAGGCCTCTGCTGGGCCGGGGAATTCTGAGCAGGAGGCGGCCCCAACCCCGCCCATGGCAGAAGCAGCAGAGGGGTGCTGGGGAAGCCCCCCCACCCCTGGCAGGATCCGTGGGGGGCTGGGGGGCACCAGGGAACCCTGGGGGGGCAGCCCCAGTGGCAGGGTGAGCTGCCCCGGAGCGGCCAGCCTGCGGGGGCTGTAGTGCCCCTGACCAGGCTGCAGGGCCAGCAGCTCCCCCACAGCCCAGGCAGGGGGCAGAACCCTGGAGGTGCCCCAGCTGGCTTCCCCCTGCTTCCCCTTGCCAGGGGTGGGGGGGCGAAGGGGCTGAGGCACCCTCAGACCCCCTGCATTCCATTCAGCACCCTGGCTAGGGTGCTGATCCCTGGCCAGGGTGCTGGGGAGGGTGGGACCTTCCCCCCAGGGTGCCATGCACCCTGGGAGGAACGTCCTTGTTATTTCAAAAGAATCCTTGTTTTGAAATAACATGTCCAAACGGCTTATTTTGAAACAACTGGTTTCAAAATAACCCTCCTTTCGAAAGCAAAGTGGTTTAAGCTGTTTCGAAAGGAGGGCTCTTGTTCTGAAATGAGGAGCTCCCTCCTTTCGAAACAAGAAAACATTGTGTGGACATAGGGACTTTTATTTCGAAACAACCAGTATTGTTTCGAAATAAAAGCCCTGTGTGGACATACCCATGAAGGCCAACAACAAAATATTGATAAATTTTGTAAGTGCTTGCTTACTAATGCTAGAAGTCTAAATACTAAGATGAGTGAACTTGAGTGCCTAGTGGAGAATGAGGATATTGATATTAAATTCCAGGCATGTTAGTCTAATTCAGCAAAACAAACAAGTTGGGTGGCACTTTTAAAGACTACCAAATGTATTTATCACATGAGCTTTTGTGGGAGAAAATCCCACTTCATCAGACACTTGACGTTAGGTAATTTACAGAATGGGAGCAAAATAAATGGAAGACGGTGTAAATCATGGGATTAAGTTAGATTTTACAGCAAATTTAAGCAGTTCTTTAGATTCAGATGGTGGAGAACAGCAATAAAGGGGGAGGAAAGAAATTACCTGTTGTAAACAAATTTGTTAGTCTTGAACAGTGCCACCAGATTCCTTGTTTATTGAGATTAAAGTACCACAAATACTTGACAGAATGACAATAATCAATGGGACATGGTAATAACAGGATATAAGATATATAGGAATAATGGAGTAGGCCATGCTGGTGGGGGGAATGGCACTATATGCGAAAAAGCATAGAGCAAAAGTTTTAAATTAATCAAACTGGGTAATAGAATCTCTATGGATGGAAATATGATGCTTGAATAATAAGAATATAGTAGTAGGAATATATTATCAACCACCTGCCCAGTATGGTGACAGTGACTGTGCAGAGAGTCTACAAAACCAGAAAAATCCAATAAGAAACACGGGATTACAACTATTCATATTGACTGTGTTCATGTTGTCTCAGGCTGGGATGTGGAGATAAAATTTCAAGACAATATTAACAATTGTTTCTTGGGGAAACTATTTCTGAAACCTACAATTGGAGCGGCACTTCTTAATTTAGTCCTAAGTGGAGTACAGGATCTGGTCCAAGACATGAGTCTAGCTGAACGTCATAATAGTGATCATAATATAATTAAGTCTAACATCCTTGGGGGAGGGGAGGCAGATAATGAAGAAGCCCACTACTGGAACATTTATCTTCAGAAAGAGAAACTACATAAAAATGAGGAAGCTGATTAAATGGAACCTAAAAGGGACAGTCACAATGTTGAAATGCCTGCAAGCTTTGTGGAAACTATTTAAAAACATGACAGTAGAGACTTCCCTCCCCCATAAAAAATATCAAAATGACAAAACAGTATAAAAGAGGTATTAAAATAAATAAGACACTCTTTAAGAATTGGAAGTTAAATCTTACTGAGGAAAATAGAAAGGAACATAAACTCAGTCAAACCATATGTAAAGCTTTAATAAGGCAGGCCAAGGAAGAATCTGAAGTGCAACTAGCAAAAGACACCAAAACTAACAGCAAAAATTTTAGGTAAACCATTAGCAGGAAGCCTGCCAAACAGAGGTATGAACATCCCAGGAATGCACCTCTCTTTTCTCTTTGCCCATAACAACATCTGAAGTGAGAAAGGAAGCAAGAAGGAGAGATTGGTCAGTAAGATTGCTGAAGGCATGTGGTGAGAAAAACATGCTTTGAATTTAGCATAGTTTGTTAAGTTAGGTGCACATTGTGTTTTATCTGTATTTTTCCTGTAACTATTTTTCACCTTTATGCCTCATTACTTGCACTCCCTTAAAATCTCTCTTCCTGTTTAATATACTTGTTTTATTGTTTTTCTAATTCCATATGTATTGATATGAAGTGCTTGGGAAACTCCATTTGGGGTGATCCAAAAAGGTAGATATGTTAGCCTAGTTCAGTAAAACAAACAAAGAGTCCTGTGGCACTTAAAGTTTAAAAAAATTATTTATTGCATGAGCTTTTGTAGGAGAAAATCCACTTTGTCAGATGCTTTGAAGATAGGGAAATTTACAGAATGGGAGGAAATAAATGCGGTGAAGTGTAAGTCATCAGATCAGGTCACACTGAAACAGCAAATCAAAGCAGTTGTAAAGATTCAGACAGTGGGGAACAGTATATAGAGGAAGATGTGGTTAAATCCTCTGTCGTAATCAGAGAATCCAGTGTCACTATTAAGCTCTGAAGCAATGCAATCAAATTTGCAAATAAATTTGATCTCTCATTACAACAGGGAATTTGGCCTCATCTTCCTCTATATGCCATTCCCCAATATTTGAATCTTTACAACAGCTTTGATTTGCTGTTACAGTGTGACCTGATCCCATGACTTACTGTGAGCGAGTGTACACGAGCAGTTCGTTCGGCCCACTGGGAGATCGCCCCCTGGTAGGCAGTTGGGGAGTTATTGGCTCAAGCGTTCCCGCTGGTCCGTCTTCCCCCTGGGGGACGGGTAGCGGGCAGTATGTTCCCAACCCCTGAGGGGGCCGTAAGTATCAACTAAGAGTCTGGGTAGGACAGTTTACCCAGGGTCCCATGCCCTTAAGCGGGCGTACAGGCCACAAGTCACGATGCAATTGGGGTTAAGCAAGGTGGGGCAGCGCTGGGGTCAACGTCTCAGGAAAAAGGGGAAGAGGAGGAGGTCGGACACAGGCCCGCCCTACTCCACTGTGTCCCAGTCCAGGGCCCTAACAGCGGCCTGGCATTTTAACCAGGTGGTCAGTGGGGATCCGGCCGCAACACGCTGACCCCGATATGGGGATGTGCAGCTCCCCTGGGCTACTACTCACCCCCTCTCCCGTCAGTACCTGGTCTGTTGCATCCTCCACGTCTTCAGGGTACTCGCTGAGTGGTATCGAGTAGAAGCCCTCCATAGCGTCCGGTGGTGGCAGGTCTGAAAGTTCCAGGGCAACCTCCATCTCCTCGAGGGGTAGCTTGGGTAGGTTCACCACATCCGAGGCGAGAGGGAGCTCCTCCAGGACCGCTCCCTCAGAGGGGTCCGCTTCAGGCGGAGCCAGGGGCAGATCCTCCAGGTCCTCCCTGGTAGCTGCTGGGGTCCCTTCTCTGGGCCCCAGGCCCTCCCTGACATCGGGGGGGGGGCTGAGTTTCCTGTTGGGCCCACTGTCTATCCACTGCAGGCGGGGGGTTCCTCCCACAGAACGCCTGCGATGGGAGGCCCAAGCCAGCCATCCTGGTATGGGGCTGGAGGCTGGTGGGTAGGCCTGGCCCTCTTCTGCCAGGGTAAGAGCCGGCTCTGAGGAGCCCGGAGGAAGCCAGCCTTCTCCTCTGGTGGCCAGGGCTGAACTGAGCTCCCTGGCCCAGGTTTTATACTTCCTGTCCTACTCCTTACCTTCCAGTTTGAGTGACAGCCCCGTGCCAGCCATCTTGCCTCTTCTGGAGGCAGCCATCTTGCAGCCTCTTTACACTTACATTTCCCTGCATTTGTCTGCTCACAGTCTGTAAGCTTCCCTTTCTTCACAGCATCTGATGAAGCAAGATTTTCTCCCATGAAAGGTCATGCAGTAAATGAATTTGTTAGAGTTAAGTGCCACAAGACTCCATTTGGGATGGCCTGTTGCATGCATATTATTTCTATTAAAGAAATGAGACATTATCTACTCTTGTATCGCTGAGGCAGCTCCAGACGTACATATGTGGGGTGGCATTCTAAGGCTGGAAGTGGGTTTGGGTCATTCCGCTATATAATCCAGGCTGGAGTGAGCACTGTGTAACCCAAGTGTGGCTGGCAAGCAGCAGTTACAAAATCACAACTGTTTGTTCATTCCCTCTGAAGCATCTGGCCACTGGCAGAAAACAGGATACTGGGCTAGATGGACTATTGGCCTGACTCAGTATTGCTATTCATTTGTTTCTAAACAAAAACAATCTTTAACAATGAAGGTAAATAAATAATTGGGAGCAACTTTCCTAAGATGGCAGTGTGTTGTCCATTGTTATAAATATTTAAATAGACTGATTTTTTTTTTCAAAATATATGCTTTAGTTCAAACAGTGCTATTGAACCAGAAGCAGGAATTTATTCAAGGAAGTCTTCTCATTTGTTTTATGCACTAGAGCAGATTAGATGACTACAATGATCCCCTCCTGTTTTAACAAACCTATTAATTTAACAGGTTGGGGTTTTTTTTCCACAAGAAAAAAATGACTGCTTGGAGTCTTTCAGCAAAGTCAATGACAAAGAGAAAAAACGTGTTTACTGTATTAAAGTCTTCCATCTGTGATTTGTGCCTGTGTGCATGTCATTTCTTAAGGAGACGAGATAGGTGCAATAAAATATATTACCTCTTCCACCTTGTTTCTCTAATATCTTGGAACAAGCATGGCTAGAGCAACACAGCATATATGTTTTTTTTGTTTGGTTGGTTGGTTTTTTTTGGTAATGCATTTACAGAAGTCAGCTGTATCATTAACAGCATACAGGGGATGCTGACAGCACCCACCATGACTGGTCTGGCCAGAGATCCAGCACTGCTTCACTAATGTTCATTATGAATGGTGCTTCTCAACCCATCAGCTGATGGATTAGGAGCATGCCAGCCCCTCACCACACAGCATACTCTATGCTGGCTGAAGCCTGGAGGGGCCTTCACCACTATGGCCAGACACTGGGTGGAGCAGAGAAGGAGGAGGCTGCTTAGTGCCAACTGGGACTCAGGGGAGGAACTGCTCCATTATGGCCAGGTGCCAGCCTAGGCTGGCTGGGCTGCTTCTCACTGGCCAGGGCTCAAAGTGGAAGCTTTAGGCAGAAGTGGGTGGACAAGGAGCTAGCTTCCCAAAAGAGGAGTGCATGCATTGCCTCCTGGCCAGAGGTTAGAGCCAGCCCAGACTGTGACCCTGCCCATACCCCACTTCTTCTCACAAGCCCTTCACCTGCATCAATGAAAGGAAGAGTTGACACTTTGCCACCCTGAATGCAAGCCTTCAGTGTGGTACTGAGAAGCCATTTTGTTCTGATTAATGGAGGGAGATTCTGAAAGATCACTGAAATTTTTAGAGGTACACAGGCCAAATTCTCCCGTCATTAAATTTGTAAAATTCCTGATGAGGAAAGTGAATTGATGACACCACAATAAATACAGCAGCTTGATTGCTGAGTGGAGGGAGCACTTTTTCTTCATCTCCAGGAGTCCCAGTTCTTCAAAAGTTTGTAGGGAGACAAACTGACCACTCTTACTGTCTCTGTGAGCCATTCCTTGAATAAGCCAGTTTTCCAGATGTAAGACCAGCCAAGATGATCACTGACTTGGGGGAGAGGGGGAGGGACAGGAAAAGAGTGAAAAAATCCACTCAGGTTTTCTGAAATGAAACTAAATACATATGTCTTGTTATTACACGTGATGTATTTATGGCCTACAGCATATAGTGTCATATCACCTCAAAGTCTTTAATGTATTTAACTTCATAACACTCCTGTAAGGTGGGAAGTGGTATTATCCCCATTGTTACATGTTGCTTCTCTGTACCTCTGCTTCCTAAGAGCTCGATTCACAAAAGGACTTTACTGCCATTGTAGGTGCCTAAGTCCCAGAAGGAGGTCCCATGGTGACTCACGGCTCAACTTCTGACAATGCTGTAGGGTGGCAAAAGACAGGTGTTCTGTCATTTAATCAACTACTCCAATCTGGTTAGCAGACTCAGAGCTTAGCTTCAAGACTGGGGCCCATAACAGCTGGTTTTTGTGAATCCCATTCTGTGGCACCTGTCTCTCCTCACTCCTTGTCCAGGAAGCCTCACTGTCTGAAAGCGGGCTTTGTGAACCCTGTAGCTTTTCTAAAAGATGGAACTTAGGCCCAGTGACTAAGGCTTTTTGTGAGTCTCACATTAAGTTAACTTGCCAAAGGTTAGCTAGGAAGTCTACAGCAGAGGGGGAATTGAACCTGAATCTGGAAGGCCCACACTAGTGCCCTACTCACTGGGGTACCCTTCATCATTTGTGTACACATGCTCCAAAATAAGGAGGCTGATTCTGTAACTACAATACCAGGATATAATGATCATGTCCTTAGTCTATTTATTAGGCATAGCAATCTTCTGTCTGCCAACCTCTGTCTTACCAATTTATTTGCTCTTTCAGCAGCTAGCTTGTTTTAAAGCTTCAGTTAAACTAATACAAAAGTGTTGAAAAACATGCCTGATTGATGCTGAGCTGGCTGGATAAGAAGACAGGTCTTTTAAAAATTGACAAAGTAGCCAATTTAACTGTCTTGTGTTCCAGTATTTCATTTCCTCCATTTTTCACCCTGTGATGCAACAAATTGTGACAGAACCTGCTTTACAAATATTGCTTTTGGGTAGATCTTCAGGTTTAAACAGGATTAGAAGAAAGGCATAATGATGTTCTTTATGCCTTATTTCAGCTACTTCTTCCTGTCCTGGGATCAGTCGGTTCAATCGCACAATGCTCCCTAACTCTCTGTTTATCTATTTGTTTGGGGCGAAAGGTGCTACCAACTAAGTATCAAATACCAATTCATGTAACCCAGAATTTTTCTTGGAGACCTTCCTAAGGAATGAACAAACCTAACATTGATGAACATAAGAAATAAGGGATTCACAATCCTGGGTAGCATGACTAAAGAGGGGCACAATATGTATACTTTTAGCATATTTATTTTTCTCCTGGACATTTCTCTTGCCTTCTTTGGAAATTAGGGAATAAAAATGTTGCTATGTTATTTTTTATCTGGAGTCACAAAGTATTTGCCTATCCCTCCAGGGCTGACAGACTTAAAAAGTGATCATTTGCCAAAGTATATTTTTCTTTTCCCTTTTAATCTCCTTATTGAAGTGAGCCACTAGCTTTCAAAAGCCATGTATAAACCTGCACTTTGACATCATTCTTGCATACAACTAAGTGAAACAAAGCTTCCCTTTTATTCTGAATTGAACAGGTGAATGACGCAAGTTCATTCACTTGAACTGAAATTTCTGGACAATAGCTTGTTACAGCTCCAAACAGAAGTCAGCAACTGATCAGACTCATCCATAGATTAACATTATAATAAGGTCCCCATTTTCATGTACCATTAATACATGGCAACAAACAGACTCTGGAATTAATAAAATGTAAATAGAGTTCATGTGTGGTTTGGCATATTTAAAATTTCCAACAGGAACAAATCTTGGCATCTTTGGATTTCAGTTAGGTTGCTTTGTTAGTTCTCGTTTCTACAATGCAGCTCTCTTGTCTCTGCTTTTTTTACTCATTTTGTGAGGCAGCTGAAATGACTTCCTGGCACTTTTTGTTGGCCAATGATTCCTGGTCTGATATTCCAACTTTATCTAGCTTTGGCACCTTGTCTGTGGTCAACCCATTCACTTATCAAAGGTTATTTATAAATTATAACAGAATGGGTTCAGAAATTATAATCAGTAGGTTCAGAAAAAGTTATGAATTGCCAAGGTTTACACCCAAATTTAAGAAAACACTTGCTAAATCCTTCTTTCTTCAGGACAGGACTTTGGTATATGCTTACTTTAAGCATATGCTTAAATTTCCCAAAAAGGGGAGATTGTCAAAAATAACTTACAGATTTAGGAAAGTATAGAGGATACATTTGACTGAATGTTAAGGCCAGCATAAGCTGGCTGACTGATCAGCCCTGCCTAAAAATGAGGGAACTAATTTGGTCAACTTGCACTACTTTAGCTAATTTGAGCCCAGACCAATATTCAACAGTATATAAAGTAGTTCCTTTTAAGAGTCTCCTGATGGATAATGAATGTGGGTTGCCAAACTCAATGACCAATGGGTGTGGATTATACCAGAGAAATGTAAAACTAATTTTATTTACGTGCATCATAATGTACTCACTGGAGGTCATCAGGGTGTTAAGAATACAGCAAATTAGTTCATGAGTGTGGATAAATCAGGGTGTTAGAAAATCGAAAAATTTGTCTAGTGTTTGGGCACAAGTAAATTCTCAATCTCTCAAGAGAAAAGCAAAACTAAAAGTCTAACAAACTGAATGTCTATTGATTTAACTCCAAATTGATTATTTTGGACCATTGCCAACAATGGCCTGAGAAAATCTGTACATGTTGGTCATTATGAATGTTTTCTCCAAATAAATAGAAGCAATCCCAATAAGAAACAATGAGGCAGTGGCTATTGCTAATGCTCTGCTTGAGCCGATCTTTACCTACTCCCACAGATCATTGATTCGACCTAGGAACCCATTTTACTGGTGAAAAGATAATGTTGGGATACAGCAAAAAAATCATATTTCTCATCATCCACTCATCACAACTAGCAGGAAAAAAGTAATTTTTAAGTGTCATGGTTACCAAATGTCTTGAAAATCAATTTAAAAAAATGGAATGATAGGGTGCCCTTAATACTGTTGGTTCTTTGAGCTACTTCAGATAGAACAATGTGGTTAGTTTCCTTTGATACCAAGACAGGATATAAAATGGTGTGGCTTTGTACTGGGACCTGGCTTTGCATAACACCTTGCTATAAATGATCAGTGGTTGCAACAGCCTGGCTGAATATTTACTGAATTGTTATAGGAGTGAAACACAACTGGTCATGGAACCTTATAGTTCCTTAAATCTAGGTGTGACAATGATGATTACAGTTACTACATAGTTCCTAAGGGGCAGCCATGTTAGTCGAGTTCAGTAAACCAAACAAGGAGTCCTGTTGCACTTAAAGACTAACAAATTTATTTATCTCATGAGATTCGTGGGAGAAAATCCCACTTTCTCAGATGCTTTGAAGAGGGGGGAGCTGACAGAATGGGAAGAAAATAAATGCAGGGAAGTGTAAGTCATGGGATCAAGTCATATTGTACCAGCAAATCAAAGCAGTTGTTAAGATGCAAACACTGGGGAACAGTATATAGAAGAATATGAGGTCAGATCATCTGTTGTAATGAGAAAAAAATCTGAAGTCCTTATTTAGCCCTGAAGAGACACAGTAAAATTTGCAAATGAATTTCAGTACTGTAGTTTCTCCTTGGAGAGTTGAGCTGGTATTCATTTGCCTGAGCACAGTAATTAGCAAATCACCAATGGAGTGATCAGGAAGATTGAAGTGCTCAACTACTGGTTTTTGAATATTGTGATCGCCATTGTCAGATTTGTGCCCGTTTATTCTTTTGCATAGAAACTGTCCTGTTACTACACAGAAGACCTGCAAGTTTGTGTAGATGATAGATAGTTAGGTGTTCTTAAAGACGCCAATTTTAAGGAACATGTACTCATGCCTCAGATATTGGTGAAAGACTCACATGGATATTGACAGCACTCATTTTAGACTGCCACATAGCCTTTGGCTATGTCTACACTGGCAAATTAGTCTGGTCTAAGGAGACTTAGTCTGGACTAAGTTAGCCCATGGCCACATTAGGCTTCCCCTAGTCTGAACTGAGAAATTTCTTAGTTTGAACTAAGGAACCCTTAGTTTGAACTTGTTACTACAGGTGGTTAGTCCTTTTTTAAGCACTTAGTTCAAAATTTAGTTCGATACTATATCCAAATGACAGAAATAAAGAGTTTATCTGATAAAAGCTCATTGACTAAAGATTAGGTACACATAATGGAGAAAAGACCTACCATAAGTGAACGTAGGACCAAACTAGAAAAACACTGGACCAGAAAATGAATGACAGTACAGATGAGCCAGACAAAGAAGCCAAAGAAGGCAATGACTATCATGGAAGATAGAAAGATTTCCTGCTATTCCACAATGTAGTAACTTGTGCCTGTTTAGTTGTCTTGTCTTTTAATTTGTCTGACATAAAAGTATGTGCAGGAATTATTTATAAAATTGCAGACAATTGTTATTTGTAAAGGGAAAAGTTAACCTAAACTGGGTCAACTTGTGACTCAATTTCCAAACTTTTACCTCCAACAATGATATACTTTCATCATCACCTTGTGCCCAGTCATATGTGGTGACTGGCACCTAGTGAGAAGCCTTGATTGGAACCTATTGAAGCCTTGCCTCACCAATGATGTTAGTAGAAACTGAAGACATTTAGCACCTCTCGGGAGATACTCTGGGAATTGTTTTAAAATCACAATTCTTTCTCAAATGATCATTTCTGAATATCTGTAAATTTAGGAAATGAAGACTCATTGTAGCATGTGTGGGCATCGTAAAAAAACTAAGCACAGTTTTATTACATTACGAAAATCTTGGTTACATTATAAATACTCTTGTATGCTTTTATCTGCATATTTGTTATTCTTTCAGAAGCAATTCATGCACTTTCTTCTAATGAGTTTAATAAGCTCTAACTTAGACTCTTTCCTCTGTAATCCCATGGCTCTGCCCTATGTAGTCAGACTGCATGATGACAAAAACAACAGAGCCCACAAGGCAAGCGTGAGTTGTTTCAGGGAAATTCATTCAATATAATTGCTTTAGTGATTTTTTAAAAAATGTTTTTCTTAATGGCTACAGTGCTGCTGTAGCCATTGCAGTCCCAGGATATTAGAGAAAGAAGTTTGTAAAATATTATCATTTATTGGACCAACTTTTGTTGGTGAGAGGGACAAGTTTTTGAGATTAAAGAGAGCTTTATTTAAATGAGTAGATTGCTCAAAAAGTGTGTCCTTACAGAAGGCTGCTAAGGACTTCAGTGTTGTTACAGATTTTATGGGGTGGGGCTCCGATATGACTATTGTGAGGGGCAGCAATATAAAACTCATGGATAGCTCTATTATTGTTTCTTTAGAGTCTTCTGCATACAAAGATGTTCTCTCACAGACCATATTCAAGACAGATTTTGTAAACTTTAAGAGCTTGTATACAATTAAAGAGATTAACCTGTTAGAAAAATGTTTTGTGATGGCATATGACGTAATTGATTATAATGGCTAGAATAGAGCAGGGCAGAGAAAGGACTCCTGCCCCATGAAAGATTTACAATATTTCAAAACTTGGCTTCATTCCATTCTGGATCACACCCTTCATATTTTGAAATACTCTGTGAAAGAGAATAGATCCTCAGCTCCAGGGAAGTTTGCCTGCGGAGCTTCCCTGGAACCACAGGTGTTCAGGTTGTTGGTAAAAGGGGAATCTAGAAGACAGGCAATGCGGTGAGTGGTTGAAGAGATTTGTGTAGAAAGGCAGGTCTCCATGCTCATGGGTCTTGGTCAGCAGCATGATAGTGGCTCCCATGGCTTTGAAGATCTCAGCTCTGTATCAGTCTTCCAAGCAGGCTGAGAAACCATGAGCCTGGAAGACCATACTTCCCAAGCCTACCAATGCAAGTGAGCTGGCAGGAAACCAGGCGACCGTCTGATGGAAATTCAAAGTGTACCTGACAAACAGTGGCAAAAATGCACCTGGCAAGGAGTGCTCTGTCGGAAATTTGTCAAAACTAAACTGTCTCCATAACATTTTGAATATGACAAACAGGCAAATACCAACAATGTTTGATCAGAGTTTTTCTGACTAGCTGTAATAATGACTCATTTGCTGCTGCAGAGATGATCAGTTTGGTAGCCTGCAGCCTATATGTGCAATGAGTCCAGCCATCTGATGGTGTCATCATTAGCCAGGTGTCATCAGTAGCCCACCATCAAAATAAATCAGAGGCACTCATCAAGGATATGAGATATAGTCTGAAGGTGACAACAGCTTAGAAAAAATCCATCTAAAGGGAGACTGACTGCACAGTTCTTCTGTCCTGTTTGAAACCAGTTCAGAGATGACCATTAGTGCCTCACCAGATCAGTCTGAGGGACAGATGTTTGCAGCAGTGATGAGACAGTGAATAACTGCTATCCCTGACCACTCATTGCACCAAGCAGATTCCACTGTCAGGTCCTGTGGTGGCATAAATAATCATAAAGAGAATCTAGAAGATAGGTAATGTGGTGGGTGGTTGAAGAGATCTACGTAGAAAGGCAAGTCTCCATGCTTATCCATTTGGTCATCAGCATAGTGGCCTTCTGAAGGCAAATATGTGATGGTGCTAGGTTATCAGTAGGCGTGACAATGGTGTTGCCCGTAAAGTCCTGGTAACAGTCCAAATGGATTTGGTAAGCTCTACATCAACCAGCCATGTGTGAGATAAGCAACACCATACAGGAGCTGCTCCAGACAGGAGCACAGAACTCTGCTGTTGAGTAATAAGGGTTAAAACAGAAAGACTAGATCCGCGAAAGGAGTGAGTGGCTACGCCGGTCATTTGTATTTGCAGTGTGTATACAAAAATGTTATTTTTAATATACTATCCCACAGAAGGTCATTCTAATAGAATGATCACTCTTCATCTCTAATAATACAGGTACATGGTTTTACCATCCATGTTACAATCTTCTCATTCGTCCATTTCTCAGGGTCAGCACATTTAATAAACTTTATTGCTTTTGTTCTTAGTTTTACATTCTGCAGCTGAACCTACATTTTTTGTAATGTTCTCTGATGCTGCAGGATATTGGAATCTAGTGGACCGTGCAGTTAGAATGCTGTTTAAACGGTAACTTACACAATCTAAACCTGAAATCATCCACTGTATATCAAAGCAATGCACACCAGTTACGCTCTGTTGCAAAAACCCAGCCCTAATAAAAAACATTTTTTCAATTAACAGGATCAAAAGCATGAAAGGACAAATGGAAAATGAGAATACACCAGGATACCTACCAAAAGCTATTATATTGAGCTCTTGAAACTTCCTGTTGTCATATTGCTATAGTGTTAATGTAATATTTTCATTTTAAAAAAATGAAAGTTCTATGGGTCAGATTCTCAGCTGATCCACACTGATCTCAGTATAGCTATAACAATTTACAGAAGCTGAGAAACTGTCCCTAAAAAGTGTGAAGTTTCCTACAATGTTTCTCATGAGGGATTAAGAGCTAGCAATTTAATAAAAGCATCAATTTTCCTAAACAGACTTTGCTGCTTAAATGCAAATAGTCAGACATACCAGAATCCAAGGATTCTTCTCCAGATAATATTCATGATGAGGCAAGCCAATGAACCAAACAGAATTAAACAAAAACAATTCTGGAGAAGACACTCAAATCACACAATTCTAGACTAAATGCCCTTTAAAAATCACCATGATTAGTCTCAGCACATATTTCTATGCACTGTCATGTCTTTCCACAGTGCCCTCTCCAATTTAAAGTCTTCTCCAATGTATTCAAATAAACAAGGCATCAATTAAATAAAGTAAACTTGGTTTATCTTCTGCTTCATTCCAGTGAAAACAGAACAGACCTTAGACATTTCTTGTCCTGCAACATTTTGCCAGGACATTCCTTTTGTAATCATTGGCAAACACTCCAACAATGATACTGTATATTTAAATCACAGCAGCAACTATGTTGTCTGAACTTTTAAATATTAATCAACATATCAATTAAGTGTTTTCAAGAAAATGAATTGGAAGGTACCAAATGGAGGCAGAGAGTAACTGTGGGAGCAGGAGAAGCAGTGAAGCACTGAGAAATACATTTCAAGGCCAGGAGTTAGACCAAGTGCTGTGGGGAACATGTCCAGAAGAGCTGTTACATTGCTTCAGAAACATTTCATTAGAATAAAGAATTGTATTTGCTTCACCTGATTTTCCACCTCTTTCGTGTTCAGTTTTCTCAAATATTCTATCAAACGTGCTTACCAGGAAAGATGTTTGTGGGTTATTAGATAATATTTACAGAAGAAAATTTTGAACTCCTAATTGTCAAGCTCCTGGCACAGTCAAGTATACTATAAACAAACGAGGAGTCCTGTGGCAATAAAGACCAACAATTTTTTTTTTTTTTGCATGAGCTTTTCTGGGAGAAAATCCCACTTCATCAGATCCTTTGAAGATGGAAGTAAGTTCCTCCATCTTCAAAGCATCTGGCGAAGTGGGATTTTCTCCCACGAAAGCTCATGCAAAAAATAACTTGTTGGTCTTTAAGTGCCACAGGGCTCCTTGTTTGTTTGTTTTACTGAACTAGACTAACATGGGTACCTCTCTGGATCTAGTCAAGTATACTGTGTGATCTATTTATCTGTTTGAAACTAACCAATACCCCTATCTGTTTGGCTAGCTTCTACTCATGGCCAACTACTCACAGATCACCTACAGACTACTTCCAGAAATTATCTGGCAAATAATTTTGACCAAAAACCAAATTAGAAGAAGTCCCAACTTACCCTCATATGCTATGTGGTTCTGTCATTCACAAGGTACATTACACAGATCTCACTCTTCCCAAGCACCAAAATCCACCCCACAAACAATAAGTCCCATTCGCTGCCTCTTCCAAACCACATTGCTAAAGGTATCATACCCACTCTTCCCTCAGGCCATACATGTTGGCAGGAGTGCCCCTGGCCCAGAAAAAGACTTGGGGCTTGTGAGCTTTAAGCATGCTGCCGCTGCAGCCACTGCCATGGCAGACTCAGGACTTTGGTGCTGGGAATCAGGGCTTGAGCCGCATAAGCCCAGTGCCAGTGACACCCGTGGCACTAATTAAGACTATTCCGTGGCTTAAAATGGCTTAATTTGAACTAATAACTTTGAAGTGAGCGATAGTTTGAAGTAAAAGGAGGCTTTATTACAGGTGTGGCCAAGCTACGGCTTGCCGGAAGGGGTCTGGAGCCGGATCGGGCCCCTTCCAGCTGTGCTGCCTGCCAGCAGATGTAGGGCCCCTGCCCTGCTGGCTCCAGCACAGTGATGCCCCTGAGTGCAGACATAGCCATTGATAATAAGGCACACAAAGAATCCTTGAGCTCTGTTACCTGAATTCATACACCTCCACCTGTGGTCAGCGCATTTTCTGACTAAGTGAAATGATTTAGCAGTCTCTTGCTGCCAAAGGCCTATTCAGGGGGAAATCATGAAAAATTAGGGTTGGAAGGGACCTCAGGATGTCATATAGTTCAACCCCCTCAAAGCAAGGTGAACCCCACTAAATCATACCAGCCAGGGCTTTCTCAAGTCATACTTTAAAAACCTCTAAGGATGGAGATTTTACACCTCCCTAGATAACACATTCCAGTGCTTCACCACCATGCAGGTGAAAAAGATCTTCCTAATATCTGACCTAGACCCCTCCCCTACTGCAATTGGAGACCATTTATCCTAATTCTGTTATCTCCCTAGAACCCCCTTTCAGGTAATTTAAGGCCACTATCAAATCGCCCCTCATTCTCCTCATTTGCAAATTAAACAAACCCAGTTCCCTCAGCTTCTCCTCATGAGTTATATTCTCCAGCTCCATAATCATTTTGTTGCCCTTCACTGAATTCTTTCCAAATTTTCCACATCCTTTCTGTAGTAGGGGACGGGCAAACCCTGGACATAGTACTCCGAATAAGGCCTCGCTAGTGCTAAATAGATGTAAATAATCACTTCCCTCAGTCTGTTGGCAATGTTCCTACTAATGCAGCCCAATATTCCGTTGGCTTTCTTGGCAAGAAAGGTACACTGTTGACTCATCACCAACTTCCTGTTCATTGTGATCCACATGTCCTTTTCTGCAGAACAGCTGCCTGGCCAGTCAAGCCCAAGCCTGTAGCAGTTCATGGGATTCCTCCATCATAAGTGCAGGGCTCCACCCTTGTCATTGTTGATCCTCTTCAGATTTCTTTTGACCCAATCTTTTTATTTGTCTAGGTCACTCTGTATCCTATCCCTGCCCTCCAGTGTATCTATGCTCCCCCCAGCCTAATGTTATCTTCAGACTTGCTGAGGGCACATTCCATCACATCTGCTAGATCATGAATGACAATGTTGAACAAAACCAGCACCTGCACCACCTCCTGAAGCACTTCACCCATTACCAGCTGCCAACTAGACAGCTAACTGTTGATCACTACCAATTGAGCCAGATGATCTAGTGCAGTGGTTCCCAACAATTTTGAGGAAGAGCACCCCTAGATAACACTAAGTAAAACATGCAACCCCCACACTCACCTTCCCTGCCCCAGCTGGTGTAGAGCTCAAGGCTGCTGCATCCAGAGCAGAGTTTGTGGGGCTAAATGACTTCAATCTCACCAAAGCCTCATGGCCCCCTTGAATCTTTGACACAACACAAGTAGGTACTGCCCTCCGCAGTGGAAACCACTGATCTAGCCAGCTTTCCATCCACCTTATATATGGGTCACCTCTGGTGTTAACAAAGTTTGTGGCACAAGTCACAGTAGTGTACATTGCACTGATAACACTATAATACGGACAGGACTGTAGGCCTCTCTAGTGGGATTTCAGTCTGTCAGAAGCATATTCCACACCTGCTGTGTATATTTTATATGTCTTTGCCAGGGCTACTGAAATCAGGGTATGGTTTCATAAGCCAAAGCAAAAGGGAATAGAGTAAAACACTAGGGACAGTAACTTCATTTCTCACTTTTATAAATGTAGGCTCTGGATCAGCTAAAAATCCTGGTAACAGCACCTTTTCCACTGCAAACTACATTGAAATTTAGAATCATAGAAACTGGAAGGGACCATGACAGGTCATCAGATCTAATCCCCTGCACTCATGGCAGGACCAAGTACCCCCATTAAACCATCCCTGACGTGTGTTTGTTTAACCTGCTCTTAAAAACCTCCAGTGTAGGAGACTCCACAACCTGCTGAGGCAACTTATTCCAGTGCTTAATCACCCTGATAGTTAGGAATTTTTTCCTAATGTCTAGTTTGAACATCACTTGCTGTAATTTAAGCCCATTGCTCCTTGTTCTATCATCCGCGATTAAGGAGAATAATTTTTCTCCTTCTTTCTCATAACAGACTTTCAGATATTTGAAAACTGTTACCATATCCTCTCTCAGTCTCCTTTTTTCTAGACTAAACAAACCTAGCTCTTTCAATCTTCCCTCATAGGTCAAATGTTCCAGGCCTTTAATCATATTTGTTGCCCTTCTCTGGACTTTCTCCAGTTTCTCCACATCCTTTTTGAAATGAAGTGCCCAAAACTGGACACAGTACTCAAGTTGAAGCCTAATCAGTGCAGAGTAGAGTGGAAGAATCACTTCTCATGTCTTACTCACAATACTCCTGTTAATACATCCAGAATGGCATTTGTTTTCTTTTTCTTTTTTTTTTATAACAGTATTACACTGCTGACCCATATTTATCTTGTGATCCACTATTGCACCCCGATCCCCTTCTGCAGTACTCCTTCCTGGGCAGTCATTGCCTATTTTGTATGTGTGCATTGGGTTGTTCAACAATGAGTGGAGTATGTCATACTTATCTTTATTAAATTTCATTCTACTTATCTCAGACCACTTCACCAGTTTGCCCAAATCATTTAGAATTGTGATGCTATCCTTCAAAGCACTTGCAACCCCTTCCAGCTTGGTATCATTTGCAAACTTTATAAGTTTGTTCTCTATGTCATCATGTAAGTCATTGATAAAAATATTGAACAAAACTGGGCCCAGGACAGATCCCGACTTCACTCCGCTTATTATTTCCTTCCAGCCTGATTGTGAATCATTGATAACTGCTCTCTGGGGGCGGTTATCCAACCAGTTTTTCACCCTTCTTATAGTAGCTCCATCTAATTTGTACCTCCCCAGTTTATTAATGAGAATGTGATGTGAGACTGTATCAAATGCCTTACTAAAGTCTATATCTACCACTTCACCTCTATCCACAAGGTTTGTTGCCACATCATAGAAAGCTATCAAGTTGGTTTGACATGATTTGTTTTTGACAAGTCCATGCTGCCTAGCCCTAAGCACCTTAGTCTGTTCTAGATGTTTGCAAATCGAGCCCTGAATTATCTTTTCCATTATTTTTCCTATACAGAGGTTAAACTGATTGGTCTATGAGTCCCTGAATTGCTCTTATTTCCCTTTTTGTAGATGGGCACTATATTTGCCCTTTTCCAGTCATCTTGGACCTCACCCGTCTTCCATGATTTTTCAAAGGCTATGTCTACATGCATAGTTTTATTTCGAAATAAGTCCTTTCAAAATGGCTTATTTCGAAATAAAACCCTTATTTCGAAAGGGCTCATTTCGAAATAAGGAAAACCCTGCAATTGAAATGGCCGTTATTTCAAAAGGGATATTTCAAAATAACACCAATTGGACTGCTGTTTTGAAAAGTTGTTTCGAAACAACAGGTCTACACGGTGTTGTTTCAAAAGAACAGGTCTAAATGGCGTTATTTCGAAATATCCCTTCCGAAATAATGGCCGTTTCGAAAACATCGAGGTTTTACTGTTTCGGAATGACGATTCTTATTTCGAAAGGACGGGATCCATCCTTTGGAAATAAGAAAATGTCGTGTAGACCTAATTTCTTTTATTTCAAAATAATGAGTGTTATTTTGAAATAAAAGTGCCATGTAGACATAGCCAAAGATAACAGATAATGGCTCAGATATCTCCTGAATCAGCTCCTTGAGTACTCTAGGGTATATTATTGCCCCAGTGACTTGAAGACATCTAACTTGTCCAAGTAATTTTTAATTTGCTCTTTCCTTATTTTAGTTTTTGACCTATCTCATTTCTATTGCCCTCCTCTACATCAGACATCCAATCTTTACCAACCTTCTCAGTGAAAATCAAAACAAAGAAATTACTTAGTTCATCTACAATTTCCACATTTTCATTTATTGTTTTATCCTCTTTGTTGAGGAAGGGTCCTACATTGTCCTTGATTTTCCTCTTGTTTCTAATGTATTTGGAGAATGTCTTTTTGTTACCCTTTATGCCTTCAGCTAGTTTGACCTCTGTTTGTGCCCTGGTCTTTCTGGGTATGTCTACACTTAGAGCTGA
The DNA here is from genome assembly GCA_007922195.1 of Podocnemis expansa. Lineage (NCBI taxonomy): Eukaryota > Metazoa > Chordata > Testudines > Podocnemididae > Podocnemis > Podocnemis expansa. The sequence continues at coordinate 10,781,675 of ML682040.1, read as the reverse complement.
ATTTGACTTGATTGCCATCAATTTGAATTCTATTAAGTGCATGAACACACTGTCTTTCTTCAAGCCGAATTGAGGAACTCCTCAGTTCGAATTGATGAAAGCTGATTTTGAATTGGTCAAACCTCGTTTGACTTCAAAGTCAGGGTCAATTCGAACTGACTAATTCGAATTGACCCACTGTGACCATGGCAATTCAAATTCACTGTTAGTTTGAATTAGCCACAGCTTGATTTTTCCCTATACAATAGCGCTCCCTACCAAGTTTGAACTAGCAAGTCCTGTTCATGGACATGCCAATTCGAATTGGATTTTCTAATGTGGCTATGTCAATTCGAAATGACTGAATTTGAATTAATAATTATTAGTGTGAATTTACGAATTCAAATTCAGTAATTCAAACTGAAGCTCTAAGTGTAGACATAGCCTCAGATTTCTCCTCTACATAATTGTGTCATTTGTTTATAGCCCTCTTTTGTAGTTTGACCTAGTTTCCACTTTTTGTAGGACTATCTCTTTATTTTTAAATTATTGAAGGTCTCTTGGTTAAGACAAGGTGATCTCTTGCCATACTTCTTATCCTTCATGCACAGTGGAATGGTTAGCTCTTGTGTTCTTAATAATGTCTCTTTGAAAAACTGCCAACTGTCTTTAGTCATTTTTCCCTCTTAAGCAGTCTTCTTATGGTATCCTTTCCATGAACTCCCTGAGTATGCTAAAGTCTGGCTTCCTAAAATATATATATATTTTTTTGGTATTCTCTCCTCTAACATTTCTAAGAATCATGAACTCTACCATTTCATGATCATTTCCACCTAAGTTACCTTCCACTTTCAAATTCTTGACCACTTCCTCTCAGTTTGTCAAAACCAAACCAAGAACAGCCTCTCCCCTAGTAGCTTTTTCCAGTTTTTGAAATAAAAAATTGTATTCAGTGCATTCCAAGAATTTATTGGATAATCTGTGTCTTGCCATGTTATTTTCCCAAAAGATGTCTAGGTAACTGAAGTCCCCATCACCTCCAAGTCCTGTACCTTGGATGATTTTGTTAACTGCTGGAAAAAAAAATCTCATCGACCTCTTCTTCCTGGTTGGGTGGTCTGTAGTATACTATATCCCTGCCATGATGTCACCCATGTTTTTTACTGCTTTTATTTTTAGCCAGACTTTCAACCTGTCTGTCTTCCATTTCCATCCCAACCTCAGTCCAAGTATATGGCAACTCCATCTCCCTTTCTTCTCTTCCTGTCCTTTCTAAGCAAGTAGTATTCTGCTATATTACTATTCAAGTCATGCGTATTATGCCACAATGTCTCTGTGATACAAACTATGTCATAGTTGTGTTTGGCTATAAGCATTTCAAGTTTTTCCTGCTTATTCTCCATATTCCTTGCATTTGTATACAGACATTTAAGATACTGATCTGCTTTACCTCTGCCCTCCCCCTCCCACGGTTCTGATTAGTCATTCTTTTGTCTCTGCCAGACGCCCCCAAGTTCCATCCTTTCTTCAAGGTCTCCCTGGTTTTCACTTACCTATGGGCTTAGGTCATCAGCGCCCCTCAAACCTAGTTTTAAGCCCTCCTCACTAGGTTACCCAGCCTATGTCCAAATACACTCTTCACTGTCCTCAGTGGATGGACTCCCTCTCTGCCTAGCAGTCCTTCTTGGAATAGCATCTCATGGTAGAGAAAGCCAAAGCCCTCTTGATGACCCCTCCCCCCATAGCCAGGCATTCACTTCCAGGATGCATCTGTCTCTGCGCAGGCCTCTGCTCTTGACCAGAAGGGTTGAGGAGAACACCACCTATGCACCGAGCTCCTTCACCCTGTCAATAGGGGGGTACAGTTTATGTCAATCAAACCCATCTGGAATTAAAAGATAAGGCCTGATAGACAATAATTTAATTGCTAATTTTATTTTTGCTTTGCTTTTATTTTGTGGTTACCACAGTTTTGCTATAGATGCGGGCTCGTTTCCTGGCTACAAAGAAGTTATTGGGCAAGGAAGCTGTCTCACACAGATAGTTCTGCAGACCTAGCTCTACAAAGGTACTTCACTTGCAGAAAAACTGACAAAGCCATGTCTACCCAACAACAAAATTCCAATTGGCTGAAAACAGTGAGTGACAGTGTTCTGTCAGTAATGAAAACAGTAACCAGTCTAAGAACCAATAAGGTGGTGACACGGCTCTCAACTGGTACCAAATATGGTAAAAAAAAAAAAAGCAATGGTAGCTTCTAGAAACTGTAAGTGGGGTTGTGAAACAGGGATAAAAGGCTGAAAAAAGCCCATACAAAGCAGAGGTCTGTGAAGGTGCAAATCTACTGCTGAACTGAGGACTGATCACCCAAGGTTCCCTCCCCGGTGACAAATCTTCTCACAGATAAGCTCGCTGGTCAAGAGCAAAACGTCCCACCTGGGAGAGGACTGGTGCACCTGAATCAAATCTGAATCTGAATCAAAACTGTATCTGAATCAAATGAATAAGCACAGTTGTGTAAGTATAAGGGATAATGCTTAACATTACTGATTGGAGCCTCATATCAGTTAAGGGCTTAGTAATAGGAACAGGTTTAGGAATTATAGTTATACTTTTGCTGTAATAAACCTTTTGCTATCTTTTTGTTTTTGCTTTAGACCATTAAAAAGAATAAGAAAAGCTGATTTATTCTAGTTAGATGTAAATAAAGTTAATAAAAGAAATCAAATATACCCAGTGTTTTTTTCAGTGTCTCATCCCCCTCAGCTGTATCCAAAGAATCCATTATCAAACAGTAAATTCTCACACCTGTGCTTCCAGAGCCCTGTAGTCACCTTTGACCTGCTGAGGGTCACTTTCTCAGTATCACTGGTTCCCACATGGATGAGTAGTATGGGGTAGTAGTCAGGGTGGAGGGGGGGGGGCAAATCATTCTCAACAGTTCATCCATAACGTCTCAGATACAGGCCCCTGGCAAGCAGCATACCTCCTGACAGGCTATGTCGGGGCAACAGATGGATGCCTCCGTCCCCCTCAGAAGAGACTTTCCAACCACCACAACACTACCTTTCCTCCTGGGTGTGATGGTTGTGATCCTCCGAGGCTTGGGGGTGCATGGCTTCTCCTCTTCCACCTCATCCCTCATGTCTAGGGCTGATTGAGACTGATCAAAGGCAATCAGGGAACAATGGCCCAAAAAAACCCCAGACACACAATCCCCAACTGAAAGAACTGAAACCACCTGAAAGACGGATACGCATGCACGCACGCACACACAGTTCAACTTCTGTGGTCCACAAGAACCTATATGACAATGAAGTACCTTTTGTGGTTTATGATGCTTAAGGAGGGCACACTATGGGCATGAGTCACATCAATGGCTCCAACACAATTTGGAAGCCCTGTTCTCTCAAAGCCCACATTTACTTTAGGAATATCTTCCATGCACATCACCTTGGTGCAAACCACATGCCTGATTGCCACAGAAACCTCCACCCCCACTTTAGCCACAGTCAACTTTCCAGCACCAAACTGGTTGGCAGTGAACCTGTATCCAACTGGGATATCCAGGGTCCAGCTGGTTATAGCAACTCATTTCTGGATCAGCATGGTGACCCTCATGCATGTGTCTTAACATTAGAGGGTCAGTGCAAGTTTCTCATAAAGCTCCTAAAAATCTAGCTTTCCTTCATGCAAAATATCTGGTCTCACTGCTGGTCATCCTAGGTTTATATAACAATGTGGTCCCACCAGTGTGTGCCTGTGGACCTGCTCCAGAATCATCAATCTATGTTGGCAGCATCATTAGCTTTAGTAAGTGTCATGAGAAGCATCGACCAGATTGAGTCTGCCACATCTGTGTCCATCTCCTACTCGTGCTCCATTGTAAGTTCTGTCAAGATCCTTTGGTGGGTCAGAAAATGCTGCCAAAAGTTCACCATGGTCTCATGCAAGCTCTGCTGATTTTCTGACACAGAAGCAGGAGAAGTTCTTCAAAAGGTGTCTTCTCCATTTTCCTAGACCTAGTAACTGGGAACAAATAAACCAAAATTTTTGGCAGACTGTGTTGGCAGCAGTGCAAACTTCCTATATGCAGAATGGACAATAAAATTTTCCCATACTGGCTCATGGGCAAAGGGCTCGAGCAGCCACAGGTCAGGAGGATGCTAGGGAGTCTAGGATATGGTTCTATTGACAGTATGGATGGCAGAGTCCCTGGTTTGAGCCAGGATTAGAAAATTCTAAAAGGAATAATGAGAGTGTAGATCAGAGCCCTCCAAACTACAACCTGCTGGCAGCAGGCTTGTTGGGGAAGGGGTCTGGGGGCTGGCAGGCAGGTCAGGGAAGGTGTCAAGGAGCTGACAAGCAGGCAGGTCAGGGGTCTGGCCCACTAGTAATTAAGTAAAAGCAGATTCGTCCCTCAGGTGAAAAAGTTTGGAGACCCCTCCAGTAGATGTTCAAGTCCTATGGGGTATGTCCACACTGGGTGTTTCAAAATAAAAGTCCCTATGTCCAGATGATGTTTTCTTCTTTTGAAAGGAGGGAGCCCCTCCTTTCAAAACAAGAGCCATCCTATCGAAACAGCTTAAACCACTTTGGTTTCGAAAGGGACTCCTGTGGATTCCCGGGGTGGGGTGCCCCCCTGGCCCCACCCCTGGCAGGAGCGGGGCTGTAAGCTGAGAAATTGCTTCTGCATTCATAGAAGGAGGACTTCGTACATTTCTTGTCAAAAAATAAGATTGCATGGAAGAAAGTCAGTGTTAGCTTCAAACTGGAAGGTTCCCAGGGCTCTGAACTTTAACTAGCTGCCCAGATCAAAAGGCGGCAAAAGTATGCATGATATACCAGCTTACCAAGCATTGTCAAGTGAGGGTGGCATGATCACCAAACCATGCACATCCCTCATTTGTGCAGACATGTTCCTTTTCAGAATTCCATGTTCCTTCTCCCACTCAACACCACAGCCTCATTGATGTCGCTGGTTATGGGATGGCCACAATTTAATCCTTACAAATAAAATACGCAATCCCACTACCACTCTTGACAAAGTTTCCCAGCCTACATCAGTCATGTTTTTAATTTAAAATGCTTACTATGCATTGGCTTACAAAGCTGTTTACAAACATAGACCGCATTATTTTTTTTTTTTGACCATATGATTCTTAACCTGCTGGTCCCCACCTAAGGGCCATTGATGCAGATTTCCATGCCTTTTCAAAGATGAAATGCATCATTTGAGTAGACAACCTTTTATACATTGGTTTTGTGGAACCTATCTGACTGTTGGCACCAGAAATATCCACACCAGCTCTTGGTAAGATACTTGCTTTCACTGATTTTTAACTGAATTATTAACTCTGCAGACTGTATGAAATTCCAGGTTTTAATATTATTGCAAATTAGTAGGACATGCTTCAGCATGATACAAATCTGTAAAAATTTTAGTATGTTATCTTCTCTGCCGAGCACTAGTGTCAATTTTTGTTTATTTCAGGACCCTTGGTCTTCATGCTTTCATACAGTCATTTGATTTTCAGCTCATAAAAGTTAAAGGCATTGTAAATTGCTAGTGTTTTTGTAAAGTCAGCTTTTCATCAATAAAGTTATAAGCTGATTAGGTGGGAGCTCTGGAGACAGAGAACAGTGCAGGCTTTTTATGTAGCCTTGTGATAAATATCTTTGTCACATTAGTTAAAGTGAATACTTGTGAGTGTCTGCAGAATTTAGATTCAATTTTTCTGGTCATTAGAGAAGGAACTGAAAAGCCAGATGTCAAGGCAGGTGCCACAGTATATTTGATGGTAAATTAATGACCCTTGAAATACAGAAGCACACAGTAAATCCTAACAGCTCTGTTGGTAACCCACGCCAGTCTTCTGTTTCCCGCTACTTTTTTTTATTGCTTTGATTAGGATCAGCAGCCGAATGTTAAAAAGATGTTGCTGTGTTTTGTTTAGAAAGGCTTATGGAACATGCTATATCCTTTTACCATTCAGCACTCCTATTATTTATTTATTTATGTAATGACTGCTAATCTTCATGAGTATCATGGAAATATACTGGTATCTTCTGGAACCCAGAAAACCAAAATTGTAAATATAATTCATGCATCATAAAATGCAGTTATGCTGCCTACACTGTTATTTATTTAAATATTTGCCTGAGGCCAAATTTTGAACCGTTAGCTACCAGCGTCACCCAACAAGATGAAAATGGTTCTTCTTAAACAATTCTCTAGTACAAAAATGTGAGCCAAATCTGGGCTTTGGTTTGTATTTATTAACATTTAAAACCTTATATATTTTAATTAATAAGGGAGCTAACACTTGTAATCCTTTTAAAAAAATTTAGCATGAGCCACCAAGAGTTTAATTTGAAACTAAGGGGGATTTTAATATGCAAATGTAAATACTTCTGAATCCAATGGTTCCAGTCCTCCAGTGCAGAGTGGACTTCAGGGGCTGGCCCAAACACAAAGGGTATGTCCAAACTTAGAATTTTATTCTAATTGATGATGATCAATTCAAATTAAATTAAGTGCATGGCCACACTCGCTTTCGACAATTCGAACTAAGGAACTCCTTAGTCTGAATTGATGAAAGGCAACTTTGAAGTGGTCAAACCCCATTTGCCCATGAAGTCACAGTCAATTCAAAGCCATTGGTTTGAACTGACAGTGTGGGCATGTCAATTCCAACTAAGGGTTGGTTGGAATTGATCACGGTTTGCCCTTTTCCTTCCCATGGTGCATAGCACCAGGAAAGGGAAGTGCCCACAGGCACAGTGCCTCCCCCACAGACATCCCCAGTGGCCACAGCCATGTGGCACAGGGTAGTGGGGATGACCGAGGCCGGTGCTAGCAGCCAGAGGTACCACAGGGCATCACTGTGGGGCCACCAGGAGGTCCTCAGTCTCCTGGCCTTCTGGGAGATTGAGGACATCTTGTCCAGGTTGCAGGCCACCCATCACAACCAGAACATTTATGCAGACATAGCCACATCACTCTCTGCAATGGGCCCCTCCTGAACAACAGAGCAGGTCTGAACCAGAATTAAGGTGCTCCAAGAGAACTAGGCCAGTATTCGGGAGGCCAGGTGGCTCTGGGGGCTGGCACATGGTAGTACATGCCCATAGTATGAGGAGATGCACCAGTTCCTCAGTGGGGAGCCCACTGGACTGGCAGCCAGCACTGTGGACAGTGCTTGGGTCTCCTCTGAGGCTGCCCCCCAGGAAGGGAATGCCCCCCTCGACGTGGAGGCCAGCAGCCAGGCAGAGGGGACTCCACTTTCCCCCGCCCCAGCCACCAGCCCTGAACTCTTCTGCGCCTTTGAGGAGGGCACGACCACTGTGAAGGTACAGGAGGAGGAGGAGGAAGAGGAGGACACCCACACACAGAGGAAGACCTCAGAGAGGGCAACTCCCAGCAGATATTGGGAGTATCTATGTGTGAGCGACCCCTCCCTTCCTCCATGCGGGCAAGACTGCACCTGTTTCTGACAAAGGCAAGGTGGATGAACAGTGCCTGGGCACAGGCTGGGTCCCAGGGACAGGGCACTGACGGAGGCCATCCCACAGGGCAGAGGGGCCAGGGACCGTGTGGTAGCGGGGAACCAGAATCGAGCGCGGCAAGGGCCTGTAAGCAGGGGAACCAAAAGTGGGAGCACCAAGGGCAGACAGCATGCAGCCCAGGTCACTGGCAGATGGCCCATGGCACAGCCAGGTATACCTTAGGGGCCCTGTCCTGCAGGCTATGAATTGGGAGGCATGGGGACAGCCAAGGCACAGCTGCTTGCTTCTGTCAGGCCAAAAACAGAATTAGCTAGGCAGCTGCTGGGACTAACGGTGGTCTCTCTGCTTCCCTCCAACAGCTTGTCGAGGCCACCAATGCAACACTTCAGCAAGCCTACCACCCATCACCAGGAGCAGGAGGAAGGCACACCAGAGCCAGGATGACCTCCTCCTGGAACTCATTCATCTGGGACTGGGGGCCAAGGAGGGTGTGTGGACCTGGCAGGGCGAGGTGTCAACCAACCAGACATCTGCCCTCCATCTCTTGGAATGGGCTGTCAACCTGGAGGAGTGCCACGCTATCACCCAGGAGCAACAGAGCCAGGCCCTGGCTCAGACGAGCTGTACCTTGGTGACCTTCAGGGCAGCCCCCTCAAGGCATGGCAGCCAACATGAGTCAGCTAGTGGAACATTTTACTCTCCCTGCTGCCCAGGAAGCCCCACCCAGAGACCCCTGTGTCCTTCGGCACTGGAATCCCCACAACCAGGGTGGGCATGGGAAAGGCAGAGGGGAACTCCCCCCATGGGACCGTGACTGCCCCCCCATCCTGACCTTCCAAATGACCAGTATCCCCAGTTCTCCCCAAAGTCCTCCCTTCCCCCAGTTTCCAAAGCTCCTCCTTGTCCACAAACCTGCCCCCTTTCCATGTAAATAAACCATTTCAAAACAACCTTTGATGTGTGTATCTTTATCGGTTTGGGGGTGGGGGTGTTCAAGGGTGGCAGTGTGTGGGGGGAGGCATGCATGGGGTGGGCCTGGTGAGGGCTTCTGGTGGCAGGCCTATGTCCTCAGTGTTCCTCCCTAAAGAACATATCCTTCAGTGCCTCCCGGATAGTGTGGGCTCTTCATTGGGCCCACTCCAGCTGCTGCCTTGCTGCTGGCTGCTGCAACCATGCGGTGAGTTACTCGGCCTCTGTCTCCCAGATGGAGGGGTGACCCTATCGCCCCGCTGTTCACAAAGATTATGCAGGGTGACACAGGCACTGACAACCTAAGGGTGGTTTCCTCTGCAAGGTGGAAACACGTCAGGAGACAATGCCATCTGGCTTTCAGCCTCCCAAAGGTGCACTGCACCCCCTGCTGACACCTGTTCAGCCTCCTGTTAAAAACCTCCCTGCTCCCATCAAGGTGGCCTGTGTACAGTTTCATAAGCCATGGGAGCAGACGGTAGGCAGCATCCCCTACAAGAAGGACAGGCACATGCACATCCCCGATGGTAATGTCGTGTGCTCGGAAGAAGGTGCCCGCCTGCATTCACCTATAGAGACCCGAGTCCCTCAGCACATAGGCATTGTATGCCCTCCCCAGCCAGCTGACATAGTTATTTGTGAAGAGGCCCCAGTGATCAACAAGGGCCTGCAGGAGCACAGAGTAGTAGCCCTTCCAGTTTCGGTACTCTGTGGCTCTATGTGGTGGGGCTCGGATGGGGTTATGAGTCGTATCAAGGCTGCCCACGCAGTTGGGGAATCTGAGGGCATGGAGTCTGTGCTAGGTCTCTTGCAGGTTCCTGGGAGTGTCCAGGCGGGCTAGCAGGACATCATTAATTGTACTGCTGACCTGCAGAAGAACAGCCCCCACGTTGGCCTTCTCAGTCCCAAACCGCTGTGTGAGTGACCGTTAGCTGTCCAGGGTGGCTATCTTCCACTGGGCGCCAGCCACTCTTTTGTCCACGGGTAGGGTGGGTCTGAGATGGGGTTCCATTCACTGCAGCTGCGGGGGTGAGCTCGTGGACCAGCTCCAGGAATGTCTGCTTCCTCATCCAGAAGTTTTGCTGCTACTGGTCCTCATCCCAGCTGGTCAGGACGACGCGGTGCCACCAATTGCCGCAGGTTTCCCATGCCCAGAAGTGACAGAGCACTGAGGGCAACAGGGTGGCCACAGCAGCAGGCAGGGCCAGTGTGTTGACAGTGCTGGTGCCTGCTTTCGTACTGCCAGGGTCCAGGAACACCATGCTCAAGGCAACCAGAGCACTGGGCAGGGTTGTGCATGTAACACCCTCGTGGCCAGTTAGAGTCTGCCCTGCAGGCAGCTCTAGCCAGGAAAGGGCGTGCACGGGGACACAGCAAGGAGAGCCCCTTTGCCCCAGGGGCACCTGTTCCAAACCCCCCAGAATGACCACACACACACTGGGATAGCACAGGGATTATGGGAATGGGGAAGGTTTATTTACAGAGGGACAAAAGAGAAGTCAGCAGGGGAGATGGGGCAGCAGTAACACAGAGTGACAGCCAACACAGGGCCCTGCAGGCCCAGCAGTGCAGCAGGAAAACTGTGAGCTCTGTGTCCACACCCTGAGTTCAGGAGTCCCAGCAGAGTTCCAGTCCAGTGTTCAGTTCCACAGCTCCTGGTCATCTGTGGCGCCAGCAATTTTCCCAGCAAAAACCCTCTGATGCCTCTTCTGCCACTCTCTGCAACCACAGAGAGACATCCTCCCCATCTAACTCACTACAGCCTCCCCCTTAGTCCCAGGCCGAGTCCCACGCCCTGTACTCATGGCCCCATGGCTCCAGATGGCCAGTCACTGGATGCTGCTCTGTCCTTGGGCGACTCTCCCCTGCACAGTGTCCTCCTGTGGGTGCTGGCCTGGCATCCCAGGTCAGCCGCTCTGTCCTCCCTGGCTTCAGGCAGGGCCTCTCCTCGCTGCTTCTTTCTGGCTGCTTCTCCCCCAGGACCTCTGGGTCCAGCCCCTTCCCCTCAGCTCCACACCCTCCTTTCAGGACAATCAGTCCTTCCCACAGGGCAAGAATTTAAAGGAATCATGCTCTTTAAGACCCCAAAGGGGTTACATGTGGGTGTTGGGCACCTCAGCAGCAAGCTGCGGGAGCTGAGCTCGGTCCATGACCTGCTCGCTCTGCCTCTTGCCTGCCTCAACGGGCAGCAGGTGGGGCAACTTCCTGCTTATATGAGATTGGCTGTGGCAGTGGCCCTTTTTGGTGGCCATCTTGCCACACTTCCCATGTGCCCCCCCTCCAATTCAAACTAGGAAGTCCCGTCTATGGACATGCTAGTTCAAATTGGATTTTCTGGTGTGGCCACATTAATTTGAATTGACTGAATTCAAATTAATAATTATTTGGTCCACTAGATAAATTCAAATTCAGTCAATTTGAATTAACATTCTAAGAGTAGACATAGCCAAAGGGATTTTGAGACTGGGTGTTTTCCAATAGACTAAGGGATGTTTAAATGCACGTCTATGCACTGCATTCCAAGTTAATGCACAAAGAAAACATCATTCAAGAAACTATGTGATGAAGCTTGGACAACTGACGTGCATTACAGCCAGAACATACACAGGTCAAAATCTTTCTTAAACAATCCAGCAAGGCCCAATGATTTTAAGATGTGATGTCTTGAGACATACTCGGATTCACTAAAAACAAAAACTGCACACGTCCCAATGAGAAATGGGGAATGTCCCTTTCCAATAGGATTCACAGTTCCTGTTTATGGCTTTGATAGGGTCATGCAATACCTTTACATATGTCTGAACATCTTTCTTCTCTGGGCCTCCAAACCATTGTAATCTGTGGAGGGACATTTCACATTTGGTAGTAACATAGTTTGCTTTCATAGTATTTATAGGATGATGACACTGAGTAAGATTCTTCCACACTTGCTTGTATTACAGCACTCCAAGAATGTTTTCATGGATTTCAGTAGGTCCATTCTTGCAAAAGCGTGGAGCTTAAGTACTAGTAGCAGAGAAAGAATCAGTCAGTCCCTCTGATTTTAGGGCACTACTGAGGTCTCATGTGACGTGAAACCAAATAACTCAGCGGCATCTCACTATCCTTTCAGTCTCTCACTCAAAGGCCTCACCAGATGGAAGCATCATTTTATAACAGGGGACTGAATATTTTAGGACAAATATTCATTTGGGCAAGTGTTAACAAATGAAGCAAGGATTTTCTAGCATTACTGAGTTTCCTGCTGTGCTGGGAGTGATCAACTGCAGCTGTGCTTCCTGGATACGTGATCATGGAATAAATCTGTTCTTTATGGTAGAAAACAATCCTTCTCAGAATGTGAATGTAGTGTTCAATCATCAGTAGCGTCTGCAGCCCGAGTAACTGTGAATGTTTTCTTCTCTCACATCATGATTATTGTAATTTAGCAAGTTTTGCTATTGATTGAAATAGCTGATGCTTGGAGTCTTCATCAGCACGATTCAGGTTCGAGGCAGATAATGTCGTGTTTTACATATTTAACCAGCTCTGTAGGCATAGAGCAGGGGTCTCAAACACACAGCCCATGGGCCGCATGTGGCCCCCAAGCTATTTCTAGAGGCCCGCAATGATGCTATTTTTACTGATATTTACAATATTGTTTGTGGTGCTGTCTGGGTCAAGGGGACCATTTATGATTATTTTTCATACTGATATTTCATATTTACAATGATCCATATGTGATATGTCATGTTTGCTATCAATGGAAAGGCTGTAATTTGCTCAGAATGCTTAAATGATTTGTATCATCCCTGTATTGGAGATTAGAAATCTATTTGTTTTTATGTGCGTTCCAAGTTGTTTGAGCTAAGGCAATCCCAGACTGGGTGTATGCAAACTATTGTCATATTGATGGCACATCAGGAGGGGGCTCCCAGCTACAGTGGGCCCAAGAGGAAACCGGTTTGACCAGTTACCCAGACTGACCATGTGGCGCACCTCTATTTTGATCTGGCAAGGACTCTGAAATAAAAGGCCATCGCCCATTCTCCATTTTGTCTTTAGTCTTCAGTCTTCAGTCTGTCTACAACCAACACCCCCCTCTGGAACTATTCTCCTGGGACTGAACAAAAGACTGAGACCCACCCACCTGCTGCTGCTGCTGGGTGCACACCAGAGGAATGGGACTACCCTTCAAACTACAGGATCTTCAAGGATTTGCTTTCTATGGACTCTAAATCATTTGTATGTATGTGAGCCACTTTGACACTTTAACATCTCTTATATTTTGTTTTCCTTTTATATTAAACCTTTAGTTGTAGTTACTAAAGGATTGGCTGGCAGCATGGTATTTTGGGTAAGATCTGAGCCTATATTGTGCTGGGTGATGTGGCTGGCCCTTTGCGGTCAGGAGAACCTATTTCTTTAGGAGACCCAGTGGCCAGAGGGGACCATAGGAACTGATGTGCAGTAAGGGGGCTGTTTCTGCTTTGTTATGCTCAGTGATGACCAGAGTGGGGGAATCAGAAGCCTGTTTTGTTACTGACTGGGAGACTGGTTTAAGTACTACCTGTCAGTGGTTTGGGGGTTTGGCCCCTGGTTTTGCAGCTTGCCCTGATTTTGGCACATTCAGAAGGTTATCCCAGGAGGCCTGGGTCACACTGTTGTATAAATATTTTTTAGTGGTGCAGCCCTCAGGCTAAGGTACTAGTCCTCATGTGGCCCTTCACTAGTCCTCATGCAGCCCTCATGGCGATTTGAGTTTGAGACCCCTGGCATAGAGGAACTGCAGAGTAGACCCCTGTGTAGATACAAATGTGTGGATCCGGATCCGCAAGAGCTGGTCTATGGATATAATTCAGATCTCCAGGACTCTACCTATTTGTAGTGCTCTGTTTGGATACAGATACATTGATCCGCACCCAATCTGTATATGCAAGAAATGGCCTGCACATGGCCAAATTGCATCTGTGGATATAATGAAGATATCTGTGAGTGTAGTGTAAACATCCACAGATGTGCAGGCCTCTACTTCAAAGATGTTACTTGCTTCAGACAGGCCCACTAAGAAATTCTCAGTAATAGTGGTGGTAGTTACATAAGAACCTAGGAATTCTGGATCAGACCAGTTTCATCTCATTCTGTATCCTGTTGCCAAGAAGATCAGTAACACATCCTTCAAAAGAGAAATGTAGGTCTTTTGATAAAACCTTTATACCACTCCACACCAACATGTAGTAATTCTCTGTCTCTCTCTATAAGTTCATTGTGTGACATGCTGCACCCCATGTACACCCTTATGGTGTGATTAGTGTATCATTCATGTTCTCCCTTACAGTGTAACTGTGTATGGTCTGATGCAAAATATGTCCTGTTCGGTGTTTTTGGAATGCTTATGACATAGTAAGCACTACTGTTAAGGTAGCATGTTTCCTGCAATAAACTTATATAGAAATAGGCAACTCTGCTGTGTCATGTGTCCAAATGTGTGTCTCATATGGCATGAACAGATGCAGACAAATGCAAAGATGTGTTTCCACACCCATCAGAGGCATGTATATAGGAACAATGGACTAGCCAAGGAATCTGTGAGCACTTTGGCTCAAGTGGAAAGAACCACTCCAACTGCCTGACATAAATGATCACGTGATTCCAGGAAGTGTCAAGAAAACTTGTTCAAAGAAAGAGGCATCCTCATCTTGGGGCTCTCCCCTGGAATCTTGCTCCCAAGCAATAACAAGGACTGACTCCTGTCCATGGGCAAAGGAATTCTGGCTGCAAGGCATGTCACAACTAATTTGGATGGTAAGATGAGTGCAGACTTAAACAGCAATCTTAGTTTAGAATAAGAGTTATCTTTCATTTGACTGTGACCAACTCCTTGACTTAATATTCTTTGGATTTATATTATTCTGACTTTTAATCATTTAAAATCTTACTGTGATTGTAAGTGACCAGGGTCTCTGGCAGCCTGGGAGAGCACCTCCTACTGGCAGCTCAGCAGGGAATTAGCCTCGGGTAGTGCCCCTCCATGCTCCTGGAGCATCCCAGGTGGGGAGGGCAAACACAGAGTCTATTGGTCACGGCACCCAGGCAGGGTGGGCAGTTCCAAAATCTATAGCCCAGCAGGGAGTTTACAAGCAGGCTCCAAAAGAGCAAAGACACCACTGATGCCTTAGAGCAGCTCAGGTGTGATGGTCAGTCACTCAGATGGTTGGATAAGGACAGAGGGTGAGGAGGGGAATGCAGGCCCACCCACTCCACTGCATCCCAGCCCAGGGCCTATCCAGTAGCAGAGCAGTCTGCCACTGGGTCAGCTGGTTCTAGCCAAAACACACTGACACCAGCCAGTGTTTGGCACTCTGCTCTCCCTGGGTTCTTTTTTTCCACCATAGCCAGAGTACCTAGGTCCACAGAGGGTAGCTATCCTTGGGGTTTCATTCGTAGGTGGCTTGGGGGATCCCAGTGAAACCCTCCATGTCCATGAGTGGTAGATCTGGGAACTCCTCCAGACCATTAGCAAGGGGGAACTCCTCCAGGTTACAAGGCCTATATGTCACTGGTGGCTCCTTCTCTGCCAACAGGAGCTCCTCTAAATCACAGCAGCTGTAGGGGATCTACCTCCATTTCTTCACTTAGTTGTGGGTCAGCTTCATCACAAGGCAGCTGGTCTAGGCCACAATGGGTCCTGAGGTGTCCTCCCCAGTTGGCAGCCTCAGGGTTCCCCTCCCAGTCACTAGGCCCAGGAAGACTGGGTGGGCTATAGGGCAGTTCTGCTGGGGTTGACCAGGTTTCCCACCTGACCCAGGCTCGGCTTCTTCCAGCCAACTGCCACCCTGAAGACATATCCTTCTCCTCCAGCAGCTCAGCTCCTACTGAGCTGCTAGTTGGGGTTTTTATGCTTCCCCTTCCTGACTTGGCCACGCCCTTCTGCTTCCAGGCCCTGAGACCTTCAGTTCCCCAGTCTGACCAGGGGTGGGGGGGTGTTCAGGCCCTTCCTCCATCACAGGCTCTGTGGGAAGCCACAGTGCCTGGTTACAGTGGTCAATAAACTTATTCATTTGCTGTATCTGAAACAATGCCTGTGGATTCACCGTGTGCAGAGACCGCAGAGCGATGGAGCTGATGTATAGCAATGTATTTGATAAATTGATGGACAAGTGTAAATAAGCCTGTAGAATGCAACATTGAACCCTGCAAGATGGGTAGTTCCCAGGGTTGCACCTGGAACTGGAGTCGTTGCTCACAATCTACCCCCATGAGTGGCTGGCCAGAGCACTTCTCCACTGGGTAAGGGACCAACTACACTCAGGTGGTTGGACATGAGCTGACCCAGGAGTGGGAGTTCACACAGCAAAGCAAGGTAAGTTGGGGCCTAGGAGTGGAAAATTGAGGTGACACAGCTGCACAACAGTCCAGACTGCAAGAGGGGAAAGTCACATACTGGTATGCACTGTGGTTCTGTACCAAGAGCTAAATCTTGCAAACAGGCCACTTGGTTTTTATGAAGGCCAAGTAAGTGCAACAAAAGGATCCACCCCACGTGGATCTGCTTGCAGGACTGTGACCTGTTGTGATGGAAGGTCTTCACTCTACGCTGGGCAATAACAACACCTCCTGGAAGCACTGGAGATTAGGTCAGTCAGGCTGACTCTCCTTCCAGAAGAGACACCACATCAATCTCTCCTCTGCAGGCTCCCTCTCACTCCACACAGTGACTTGTCTGTGAGTCAGCCCTTCAGCCAAACACTATTGTGCTTCCCTCTCCATGAGAGAGTATCAAAGTTCCTGTCATCCAACCGTCACAGGCAGTCTTCTGCTTCACTGACTCACAGTGGCTGGCAGAAAACCTAGCCCTCTGTTCCAGGTTCCAGCTCAGGGACCCACTGCATAACAGCCAAGGCCCATTCCCTCTACCTTTCTGCATTTTCCCGAGCCACTTCCAAACCATCTGACCTTCCTCACTCCTTTGCAGTTACCAATCTCTTCACTTCCTCCTCTCAAGGAGTAAGTTTAGGCAACTCAGCTCTGTGGCTCATCCCCAAACACTTCTCTCAGGGAATATCTGCAGACTTGCTTGCCTTCTCCTCTGCCTTATACCTAGAATCATAGAATCTTGGAATCATAGGGTTGGAAGAGACCTCGTGAGGTCATTTAGTCCAAACGCCCACTAAAAGCAGGACCACACCCACCAAATCATCCCAGCAAGGGTTTTGTCTAACCAGGCCTTAAATGTTTCCAAAGATGAAGAGTCCACCACCTCCCTAGGTAAGCCATTCCAGTGCTTCACCACCCTTCTAGTGAAAAGATTTTTCCTAATATCTAACCTTGACCACCCCAGTTGCAAATTGAAACCATTGCTCCTTGTTCTGTCCTTTGTTACTACAGAGAACAGCCTAGCACCCTCCTCTTTGGAGAACCCCTTCAAATATTTGAAGGTTGCTATCAAATCCCCCCCCCAGTCCTCTCTTCTGCAGACTAAATAAACCTAGTTCCTTCAAACAAAGCAAGGCGTCCTGTGGCACTTAGGGTATGTCCACACATAGGTTTTAAATAGAAATAACATTGGTTATTTCAATTTAAAAACTGTTAGGTCCACACGACATTTTCTTGTTTCTAAATGACAAGGTTTCTAAATAAAACCTGGGTTGAAAACAAAACAAGGGTTAGATCAAAACTTAAATCAAAATATCACCATGCGGACATATTATTTTAATATAATGGCTGTTTCGATTTAATAGTTTTGCCCTTCTCCTTCCCAGGGTGCCTTTCCCTTTTCATGTACTGGGTGGGGGCATGGCCCTTCTAGAAGGCCATTTTGCCACCCCTCTCATGGTGCCCCTCTCCTAAATAGAAATAGCAAGTCCCGTCCTTGGACATGCTACTTTGATTTGAGTTTTAGGTGTGGACCTGTTAAATCAATTTAACTTAAATCAATTTAATGATTTTTATAGTGATTTTATTAAATCAATTTAAGTTACATTGATTTAAATGCCTGTGTGTAGACACAGTCTTAAAGACTAACAAATGCAATAAATGAATCTCTCAGCCTTTAAGTGCCAAAGGACTCTTTGCTTTTTTTGCTTCACTAGACTAACCCAGCTGCCCCTTTGGAACTAGTTGCTTCAGTCTCTCCTCGTAAGTTATGAGTCTCCTTGTAATTCAAGTTCCTGTCTTTTGGAGAAGCCCCACACTTCCCTCACAGGGTGCTTCTCTCTATTTAGCTGCCTCCAATCAAAAGCTCCCCCCCCCTAATTTTTTTGCAGTCTAGTTGTCTCATTGGGACCACCGGTTCCATTCCACTCTTGCAGGGACAGTGTTGAGAGTGCACCCCCTCACACCTATGGTTGTATGGGAAATGGATAAGCTGAATTTATACATGTCCAATTGGATGGAGAATTTGGGGCACTATTCCAAAAATGTGCTTAGCTGTATTTCCATACTTTTTAACACCTTGTTATTTTTTGCCATTTGTTTGAGTTACATGAATCATGGGAGTAAATTTAATAAGTTAATAAAAATGTTGTATGAGGGAATTATGAAGCAGTATGGGGTATAATAGCATGGCAAAAATGGAAATGGAATAAATCCATTCTTTATAGTGAAAGACAATCCTTCCAGGAATATGACAGTATATTTTTTTTTCAGGTCATCTGCACAGAGTTTCTATTATGTTTAAAGACAAATGTAAAATAACCAAGCCTATTGCAAAAATCCAGGTTTCAGCCTGTGATATTGGTCCAGTAGGCTTCCATTACACAAACTCAATTCTCCTTTGGTATTGGAGTGTTCAGCTAGCTGAAAGGCATGATTACCCGAGCATTCAGTGTGTTAGGAAGCCATTCATGTGTGTCTGATTTTCCTCTAATTATACCACAGTAATAGTCCTCATGGAAAGCAGTTTGTGTAAACACCGCCTGTGAAATTCTGTCTCTGCAGAAAAGATCTGGAAGTTATATGCCTGATTCAAATGATTGCACGAGAGGGGCATACATTACATTATACTGGACAGCACTTACTCTGGATCATTAATCTGATCAATGCATCTGCTCATGTAAATGATCACCAGTGGTGTTCCCGGTAAATGACAATTACAGTGTTTATTATGTAGACATCGTCAAAACCCAGAACGTCTATTTTGTAAGAAATTCTAACATGTAAACATTTTGATTTTGTTCCAGATTTCATGGATGGGGACAGAATTTCTTGTGAAAGGAAACCTGTGAAAATTTTTCATTTTGGATGAATCATAAAACTGAAACATTTTATTCTGCTTTTGACTTCTTTTAAATGTTATAATGCAATTTAATAGAAACTAAATTGCAAAACAAGAAGTAGTTTTGAAACTAGAAATTGAAATAAATCATTGTAGTGATATTGTAATGAAACAACTTAAACTTGAAACTCTTCACTTCATATTTTTAATGAACTTGTGTCAAAATTGATATGTTCCCACTGAAAGTTTCAATTTCAACAAAATGGCAATTTACAATGAGAAAATGGTCCATCTGAAATTTTTTAACCTGCACAATTATTACATTTATGACAACAGAAAGCATCTACACATTATAGACCACTGAAAGTGCTTATAAAGTGCCTTGAAGGAAGAGGTTTTAAAAATTAAAAAAATGAGAAGATTATTGCAAAAACAACACAAGTCTTGTGGCACCGTAAACACTAATAAATGTCGTCAGGTATAAGCTTTCATGGTCTGCAACCTACTTCATCAAATGCATGACAAAGACTATTGTTTTTAAAGATTATTGATGAAGTGGGATTTTCTCTCACAAAAGCTCATGAGATAAATAAATCTGTTAGTCTTTACTAGACTAACACAGCCACCCCTTTAGAACTTGTTGTTAAAACCTTCGGAGAATGAGTTTGCACAGACTTTCGAGTAAGGGTCGTCTTAACAAAGGAATGTGTTTCAGGTTTTCCTGATATAGATCCTATTACCCACAAAAAAGTCATATGCTATTCTCAATTAAAAAGTCCTCTGAAGGTTAAGTACACAGAAAACATTTCTTCTAAGACAACAAGGGTAAAAAAGAGCAAGACATTACAAACACTATACACTCACACACACACACACACATGCATGCACAAAACAACACATTGAAAAAAGATAGCTGCTAGATCTGGACAGAGACTGACAACTGCATTTCATGACAGCTTTCCAGGTTTCTAAATTGGCCTTTGTTCCTCTCTAGAAGGAAACTATAAACTGTTCCAACATTTTAGCAAAATGGAATTGTGAAAAATATCCATTTTCTGATTAAAACTGTTAGGCTATAAACCCATTACTTTATCTCACTGTCTGGAAAAGACTGGAGAATTTACTCTGGACAAGAAAAATCTTCCCCTTGAAAATGTCCCAAATCTATATATTTCCACAAAAGATTTCAGCTTTGACAAAACAGCCTTGTAAAATTAATTTTTTTTAGTCCAAAACGTTCTGACCAAATCTGGTGGCTGTTCAAAAAACTCCCATCAATGCCAGCTACTACTTGACCTGCATCAAACTCTGTTCTCAGATGTACTATCTGTTTCAATAGATATTTTAAGGGTCAGATTTCTTTAGGCTATTAAGAAACTATTTTTAACATGTGACACTTGACAAGAGGAAATTCCCTAGGTGTTTTGTCATTCGCAGGCATGAGGAATTTCCTCCCTCTTCTCCTTCTCCTCACACCCCGGATGTTCACCCCTACTCAAGCATTTGTCATTGACAATACTAAGAAAAAGATGCCACCGGCTGGCATGGTCCTTGAAGGTCTGTTAGAGTACACTGGAGTCCTGTTTCCCAGAATCAATGCTGTGCCTGCACAAACTGACCCCAGCATAAGAGCAGCACCAGAGAGCATAAACTAAATAAAGAGCAGCTTAATCTCACAACCCTTACAGAAGTGCAGTGGAAAGGCCAGGAAACTATGGCACAAACAACCTGACCATGAGACCTAAATGGAATTTACATTATGCCTCAACAAATCCATTAGACTTTTCCCTGTTAGTTGCTGGTACATAACACACTATCAGCTTTAATCTAGAAATAAGAAAGCATTATTTAAAGTCCTGCATTTTATTGAAGCAGAAATAGCCATAAGTGGAAACAGTATTACTATTAATTATTTCTATAAGCACTCAATCATGACTGTGGCCTCAGTGAGCTGGGGGGGCTAAGCAGGCCTATAGTAAAAAAAACAGTCTCTTTGATGAAGAATTTACATTCAAAATAGACAAGATGGAGAGAGGTTGGAAGAAAGAAAATTTTCTGTCTCCATTTTACACACGACACAAAGGCACAGAGAAATTGAGTCCTGGTTGTACAAAAGCCAAGAACTGTGATGCTGAGCATCACAATCTGAAGGGCCTAGAAAATCAGTGCAATTTAAAAAGCCTGAGTTATGCATGTAGACTACTGTGCAATGAATGAGAGAGGAAGGCACCTGAGAATGCTATGTAAATAAGCAGTATGTGAGGCAGGGAGCAGACTAAACTAGACTATGGCAGATGCTGACCATCCCAGTCTGTGATAAGTCCTCTATCTCTATTGGGGATGGGCCCCTTGTCTGGGCTCCAGCGATATGCTTGTCTCTTCTCTCAGTTCTCAGCAGTGAACCTTGCCCTGGTGGTGGGTGCCTACACTCTTGCAACAGTAGTAGGTCACCTCCCTCATAACTTTGAGCCCCAGGGTTAATGTACTCACTTGGGCTATGTCTACACCAGCAAATTTAAAGCCTGTCTACACAAGGCTTTGCCTAGTTCGAACTAACGCTTAGTTCAAATTAGTTAGTTTGGCTGGTTATTTCAAACTAAACTGCTTAGTTCAAACTTATTTGCATATTTAGTTTAAACTAGAACAATGTAGACATGCTCATTTGAACTAAATAAGTTCAAACCAGCAGTTAGTTTGAACTAAGCATGCTTTTTTAAAATCAAACTAAAAAGGTAGCTCAAACTAAAAAAGCACAGCTAGTGTGAACTAAAAGTTAGCTTGAACTAAAAAAGTGTGCTTAGTTCAAACTAACTTTTGAACTACTTAGTTCAGACTAACCAGGTCCAAATTAAGATCTTAGGTGTAGACATAGCCTTAAGTGAGAAGACGAGATCTTGCACCTTTCATGTTTGGGATAGTTGGATGTGTGGTTTCCTCAGTCTCTCTTGGTCAAGTTGTTTCACTTTGACTAAACACTTAAAGAACCCTTTCCTCTGCTGTGGCACACCTTGATACCTTTAATTATTTTGAGGCATACCACCATATAGTCTCCAAATGAACTCATGAATATTCATGAGCCAATCCAGAACTCTTGTAGTAGTTTTCAAAAAATTCCATGACACAACTTCTCAGGTCTGAGGGAACCTCTGGGTGCCATGGCGCATTGGTTGGGGAAAAACAGGGATAGAGCAACAGGATAAGAATGACTCTATAGCCTGGTGGTTATAGCACTTAGACTGGATGTGATGGATCCAGTCTTCCTCCTTCAATAACTGTCTAACTATTTATCCACAATGTAACAACTTTGATGGGAGAGACTGAGGGAGCCCCACATCAGAGTATCCAATAGTCTCATTGGTGAAGACACTAACCTAAGAGATAGCAGCTCCCTTTTCCACCTCAATATGGGGATGCCAGCTCTGAGGTACAAAAAACAAAAACCCTCGGGCCTCTGAATGCTTTTGTGAAAAGCATGTAACAACAACAACAACAAAATTGTGTACTATGATGCAACCAATAGCAAAATATCACATAGTACTAAACAAGCTTCACTACAACATTACCCCATCACTTAACATACATAGTTGACATATTGATTGATACTTTTGGACAGCCTTTGTTCCTAAAATATATAATGCATCATCCTCTGTATCTGAACAATTTTTATAGAAATATAATATAAATCATGGCTGTAAAAATGAAACTACTATGCAACCTTTTACCCCTTTTTTAAAAATAGTACATTATATTTTATTTATAGTCATCCTATGTAATTATCTCTATGAACATTTAATAATGTGTGCGTGAAGTTGCATTCTCACCAATTTCCATCTGTATGTACAATTTTTTTCTTGAAACACGGCCTTTCTGTCCTTCAATAAATGTTTTAAATTCAATGCATGAATATTTTTTCAAAGTTCAAACAAATTTAAAGCTCTGTCATCAAACCAACTGGCAATCTGTTCCTTTTATTTGACCGTACATCTTCTATTTGACTAAAGACACATTCTAAAAATGCATTGCTGACAGGAACTAAGAAAAACAAAAGAAGCTACTTAGGAATTCAGTTGCTTGTGCTTCCTTGGAAAAAAAGAAGTCCATCTTCTGCCTATTGTCAAATCTTGAGATATGCTGCTAAATGAATCTTTCAGTATGGAAAAATCTTTATGCAACTTGTCATCAAACATGCTCAGCTGTAGACTGTCCACCTATGCTTTGAGGTCTCTCCATTCTAATTCACTTCCATTATCCAGACGCAAACAGGCTACCTGATATACAACAAGGAGTTGTGTGGCACTTTAAGACTAACAGATTTATTTTTTGCATGAGCTTTCATGGGAGAAGATCCCACTTCCTCAGATGCTTCGAAGATGGGTAAATTTACCTGATATACAACACAATTGTAAAAATCACAGTTGGTCTTCATGCACCAGATGCATGTCAACAAAGAGCATGTCAACATGTGTTCTAAATAAGCCTTGCTCATTTGGACAAAGTCCCATTAAAAATGGTTTAGCTTTGCTACCTTAAAAAGAGATAGTCATCAGAAAACTTGGACAAGTGGTGAATCTAGGTTGAGGGAAGACTTGAACCAGGATCTCCCATATGCCAGGTGTGTACTCTAAAAAGTAGGATAACAATTATTGTGGGGGAATCCCCACTCTTACCTCTTTTCCTATGTACTTACTTGAGGAGCTGATCCACTGTGCACTTGGTCCTACATGTGACTTAGGAGACCCAACACCTGTTCGTTCTCAGTTTGTGAATTGCTCTGGGGATTAGGGAGGAGATAGATAATCGGATGCCTACGATGGAACAGCATTGTGTATTCTTAAAATCAGAAACATAAAAAACTTTTGCTGCAAAGTACTAGGGAACTTTTACCGCAAAAATATTAGTGCTGAGTGCAGGTTTCAGCAAGAACTTTGTTTTTAATTGTCCGCAAATTAGAACTTAAGTGCCTAAAATAGGGACACAGGTGCCTAACTCCTTTATGCACCCAGGTTTGAGTAACTTGGCCAAGGTAAAACAGGAAATGTGCAGCAGACCTAGAAACTGAAAGCAGCTTTTGTGAAGTCCCAGGCTACTGCCGTAATCACAGGCCCATCCTTCTATTTTAGTTGCTAAGAAACATAATAACACATTGACTTTCATAACATTTTTCATCCGTAGATCCCAAATCACTTTGCTAAGTTAAGTAAACTTTATTTATTCCTTTGTACAGCTAGGGAAAGTGAGGTGAACAGACGTACTGCTCTAGGTCCTACAATGTGACTGTAACAGATACAGGAATAAAAGTCATAGTGGCTACATACCAAACCTCAGCTCCATTGACTAGCCATCCCTGCCACATAAATTAACCAATACTCATCCCTTGTGATTAAGCAGAAATGTAGATGTCACAAGAGAGGATGCAGCAAACTGTTGAAAGGTAAACAATACTTGCTGCCAAATATCTTTTTCAGCTGAGTCTCATCCACATAGGCCCTGCTGCACTCATGCTGACAAGGAAAAGAGTGGAGAAGTGAGCATATACTGAGTGCAAGATCTTTGAAACAAGTTGCCAAAACAACCACATATATATTACTGGTGAAAGTGTGCTCCATGCAAGCCAGGTATCTATTTTTATTGATACATAAATGGAAAAAAATGGGACTTTTATATACTTCAGTGGAATATTAGGACAGGCCAGTCATTCACCTGGTTCATGGGGCGTGGAACCTGCATGTCTGACTGCACAGAAGAGCAGCATTTCAGCTGTTCAGGGTGCAGGACTTAGAAGGGGACATCATACAATTAACCGTTTCCTGTTCTTTCAAGGATTGAAGGTCTGCTGACAAGCTCAGACCGGAGAAGGGGAGCAGGCTGTGACTGGAGCAGTAGAATTTGCTCCACAGCAGGGGGGCTTGTGTAAGCTGCCCGTCAATTTGGTTTTTGAATAATAAGTCTAATCAAACTCTAGTTTTAAAATTGTCTGTGAGATGGGGAGTGTAACAGCAGCAGACACCTAGTGCAGCATGCATGCACCTGACTTGCCAAAAAGTCCCAATAAGCTTCCACACTCACTTTCTACAGATTCAGCATACAGAGTCCAAGCATGCTTCCCATGCCTGAGGATTACCTCTTGGTTTATATGTTCTCTTCTCCACAGCCAGAGTTATCAGATCACTTCCGTTCACTTTCTACATCAGTCATAACTGTAGAAGCTCATAACTTCAGGAGTGGGGCAGAACTGTCTCCCTACATCAATTTGAAAATAAGGTCATTGCTTTAATTGGTGGATCTCTTTCCGAGCAATGCACCTCACGATACAGAACATTTGATTTAGACACTTTGTAGTTTGCACACGACCCTTGTGAAGTCCAGTAGACTCAATTAATAGAAATAGAATTATGTATCAATGGATTTTTCCAGGTAGGACAGGATCATTACTCCCATCTTATAGATGGAGAAACTGAGGCATAAAGGGACTTGCCAAGGTCACCCAGCAGACCAGCAGGAGAACTGACAATAGAACCATGTCACTTGAATCCCAGTCTCTTGCTCTAGCTTCTAGGTACCATTACCTTGTGTAAGTTCCCAAGCGGCAGCCATGTTAGTCTTGCTCAGCAAAACAAACAAGGAGTCCTGCAGGACTTAAAAACTAACAAATTTATTTATTGCATGAACTTTTCATTAGATGCTTTGAAGATGAGGGAATTTACAGAATGAGACGAAATAAATGCAGGGAAGTGTAAGTCATGGGAACAGGTCACACTGTAACAGCAAATTGAAACAGTTGTAAATTTGCAAATTTGGTTGCTTTGCTTCAAGACTTCATAGGGACATTGGATTTTTCCCTCATTACAACAGGTGATTTGACCTCATCTTTCTCTGTATGCTGTTCCCCCAGCGTTTGAATCTTTATAACTGTTTTGATCTACTGTTACAGAGTGACCTGTTCCCATGACTTACACTTTCCTGCATTTATTTCCTCCCATTCTGTAAGTGCCCCCATCATCATAGCATCTGACAAAATGGGGTTTTCTCCCATGAAAGCTCATGCAATAAATAAATTTGTTAGTTTTTAAGTCCCGCAGGACTCCTTGTTTGTTCTAACTTGTGTAAGACATCTTCAGCTGGTCTTTAAAGCTCAGCAAGATATTTAAGCACATATCCAATCTTAAATTTATGAGCACTCCCATTTAAGTCAATGCTGAACCTTGCTGAACTGCAGCCCATGAGTGAAATCCCAGCTGCACTGATGTCAAGGGGAATTTTGCCGTTTACTTCAGTGGGGCCAGGATTTCATCCTTTGGGTCCCTGCTAGTTATTTTTGGTTTCTAATTAAAAGATGATGGGAAAAGAAGAGAGAGTTTTGAAGCAAGGAGTGTATTCTGCTTTAAAAAATGGTGGAAAAGTATTCCTGAAAAGACAGAAAAAATTACTATATGATGCTAAATCCATGAACTTTGATTATACTGGTCTGAGTTTCACACAAAACAAAACATTTCCCAAAAATGGTCCAAAAATGAATCCGAACATTATGCAAGTCTCAACAAGTAACTAATATTTTAGTTAACATGGGAAAGGCAAACGAGCTAAGTTTTACTACAAAGGGTAATGTGGTCTGTCTACTACATTAGGACAACATATTAAAGATAGACAGGCGAATTTGTCAAACTTTGTAATCTTGGTTCAAAGAATTTTTAAGCTCTCCCAACTTTCTGGAATGTTTTAGAGACAAACAAGTGCTTTCCCCCCCCTCCTTAGAAGGTAAGAGTCTGACTGTTAGTTGTCACATTAATGCCTGTGAAATTGTTCCCTTAAAGTAACTGATGTAACTTCCTTAATAATTCAGTCTCTATAAAGATTCCAGCTTCCATGCTTTCCACACTTGTGTTGTGAAAATAAAACATGAAGCAAGAATGTGGATTTCTCAGACTAGTATAAGATGAACCTTTGCACAAGGCATTTCCATAAGTTGGAAAATGCAGGGAAGAAGTACAGTAAATGATATATACTGCACAGTGTGAACAAACCAAAATCTTAACTATTCGCTATTATTATTTTTCTTCAGTATTTTTATAATGTACAAAACTCTAGGTGCTTTTACAAAACATACAGAGATCCTATCCTTGCCTCGGTTTGCTGAAAAAATCTGAACTGACCTTGTGACTGACTGTTCTTGTCATTTATAGATTCCCTTCCATGCTGTACTTTTCCATGTCATGCATCTAACAAAGAGGGATTTTACCCACAAAAGCTCATGAGATAAATAAATGTTAGTCTTAAAAAGTGCCACAGAACTCCATCTGTGTTTGGTTTTAACCCTTGCCTTGAAAGAGCCTGCAATTAGAGTTTGTTGCAGTTTTCCAACATTCAAATTCTCAGTGAAATTTTTGGAAAAAAAATATATACAGTATGTGTGTTTTTCAACCAATGATATAAACAGCAAATAGCAAACTTTTGAAAAAAAGATAATATTTTAGAAAACTATATTTTCTATCAGCTCTGCTTGTAACTTTGTTTTACATGTGAACTCATAAGTGATTATAACAAAGTGAACAGAAAAATGCAATGAGGAAGAAAATAGTCTACAACAAGATTCTGTGAGAGCAAAATTTAGACATGTTCCTGTGCTGGTGTTTCATAACTGATTAAGTTCCATTGCATATTGTGGGGGAAGTGGATCTTAATGATGGATTTGAATGAAAAGGCAGCATGATTTATCGAACAGATAAGAAAGGCAAGTGAAGGAAATACTTGGAACCT
Organism: Podocnemis expansa; assembly: GCA_007922195.1. Classification (NCBI taxonomy): domain Eukaryota; kingdom Metazoa; phylum Chordata; order Testudines; family Podocnemididae; genus Podocnemis; species Podocnemis expansa. The sequence continues at coordinate 10,754,269 of ML682040.1, read as the reverse complement.
TCCTCACAAGAATGAAAGTTTCAGTTGACAGTACTAGCACTGGAACCTGAGGTTTACACCAGATTTTGACATGGCACAAAAGTCTGACACTAAAGAAACTAAGAAAGTTCATGTCCTGTTTTTTCAAAGAACTATTTGTAAACCTGGTACCATTTCAAGCATATTTTTTTTTCTAATCATACAAAACATTCCAGAAACAATGGTATTTTAGCATATAGGTCTCTGCTAGCAACTTATAGATGCATATTAATAATGGAGCTGCCATATTGATTTTCCCCCACAGATCCATGCCTCAGTAACGTATTTTGCCATTTGTCTGAAATTACCAGCTTTTGCATCTTCCCGTCCATGTTTATAGAATGTGTTTCACTCACAGTTCCTTTGGATCTCTAAGTACAGTGATATTATTTTCAGAGGGATTTCATTGATACGCCAAAGAAGTGCCTATCTCAAAGATTTTATAGTACAAACAGATAATGTATAGGGAGCTGACAGGAATGTAGGATGCCTCGAAGAGCAAAACAGAGTGGTTTATCACACCTCAGCTTACTGCTACAAATTTTGTTTTGAATGTAACACACAGATTCTTTCAGCTATGGTGTTAGCACTTTGGGCAATGCGACAGGACAGGGGTTTGTAGGTCAAATCAAATCAAATCAAATCAAATCATAGGGCTGGAAGGGACCTCATGAGATCATCGAGTCCAACCCCCTGGGAATTGAACCCAGGACCTTCTGCATGTTAAGCAGAGGTCCATGGAAGAAGATAGTTTAAATGAAGAGACAGAGTTCAGGCACAGTAGATAGGAAAGGGAAAGAATGATGATAGCACATAATAATTTGGGGGGCTATCCACCCCACTGAAATCAATGGGAGTTGCAATAATATTTCCAAAGAGAGAACAATGAGCCCCTTTATTAGCAGGCTAGTTGCAGTATGATGCTTTTTTACTAGATGTACCTGTAAAGAACTAGAATAGGAATTACCAGGATGTGTTTTTTGTAATAAAATAATCCATGAGCCATATCATCAATTAGTGTAAAATAATAATTCCATTTAAATCAAGGCGCTACACTGCTTTACGCTGCCTCAGAACCTGGCCCCGTATATTCATAAAATAGTGACTGTATTGGGGTGTGCTCTCAATTGTATTTTGGACCTCAAATTTCCATTTGATCTAATTAATAATGACAACTTGAAGTAAGAACTTACAAAGAACTAGACTTGATTAAATTATTTCTCCTGGCAGTTAGAGCATCTACAAGAGCCAGCAGTTCTGTTCGCTATAATAATAATTAAAATATATACACAGTCCTTGGTTTACCCTAAATCACAGCTTTTAGATTCCCCCATTTAAATAAGCTGTGCTTTAGAGAGGCTATCCCTGGATTAGTGACAATCATTCATCATTTATCTGAGATGAAATTGGTTATTGTTCTACATGCCTGTGATTTAGCTACCCTGAAGCTATCTTAAAAATTAAATCTTTCCTATACATAATTTAAAAATCTAATGAAATACAGGGATTTAAAAAGCAATCCTGTGGCACCAGGGGTTTATTTTAAAACAAAAAAAAGAAAGGAGAAACCAAAGCCAGCATTAAAGTGATGAATTCTCTGCAATATATATGTGAAACTAAACTTCTGGTAAAATAAATTCCAGAGCTTTCCTTTGATATCCACAATGAAGGAGGTATCAGAGACTTATGATCAAGGCCAGATATAGGGGCAGGAGACCCAAGTGACTGCCTTGGGTGCCAGGTTTCATGGGCAAAAGGGAAAAATAGAACATGTCAAGAAAAAGATTTCAGGTATTCTATGCGTGGATTCGTCTTTCACTAACCTTCTACAATGTTATGGACCAGTGTAGAATCTCATGAAACCTTCCAAACATGCCGAGAACCATATTTTCCTCAACCCTCCAAGAAAGGGGTGACCAATTTGTGAATCAGGATCCACATATGGCTCTTTTACAATTAAAGCTCAGCTCACAAATTCCTCTGTTCCCCCATTCTCCACCTACCAGACTAGGGTGGGGAGTTTGGGCCTTCAGACCCATGGTGGGATGGTAGGGTTAGGGGGTCCTGCCCTGTAGGAGAAACCTGCCAGGGCTCAGGACTTCTACCCCATTGGGTGTGCCTGTCCAGGCTTCAGCATTACAGGAAGTGAAGAAGAGGGTGTCTTAAGACTTCTACCCTGTTGGAGGTGCTTACCAGTGCTGCAGTAAATATGACTCACAGAGCAGCTCTGGCAGGTACAGTCCATAGGGCAGTAGCCCCAACCCCATCACAGGGCTGAAGCCATAAGGCCCAGCAGGTATGCTCCAGCTCTCAAACTTCTGAAGATTGTTGTACGTAGCTCTGAAGGTCAGTAAGTTTAACCCCCTTGTCCTAGAACAGCGGTTCTCAACCTTTTGTAGGTCGTGACATACTAGGCAGCATTTCATGACCCTACAAGACACACCAGCCAACCCCTCCCCCGAGGCCAAATTCACAAGGCCAGATCTTCCTGACTTTCCATGACAAACTTACAATGGTGTAGTGACACAGTAATGTGTCTCAACACACTGATTGAGAACCACTGTCCTAGAATATTGTCAGCCATTCCCTTATGGGTAGATAAGGAGAAGGGACTCATCAGTCAGTCAGTGAGCTATAAGAACAAAGTGAAGTGAATGTCCAGCTGTGATATTGTGAACCTTGTTCTGTTGTGTAATTATGAAGGTGTGCTTATGTTTTAAGACTTGAATCCTTTAGCTACACCCTGAATGAATTGGAGAACCCAGAGTGCACAGTGCTTCCCATATGGCAGAAGCTGATGGATGTCATCCAGTTCAACATAGGAGTCTATCACTGATACCTGAATATTCCCCATGTGTTGACATCTGATGAAGGTCTGTTCAATTATTCAAAAGTGTTTTCCTGTCTGCCACCTTATAAACAAATTATAAAAATTTCCCCAGGGCTTTTCGTGGCGTGTCATTTATCTCAACCTGTCCTCAATGGACACTTGAACAGTCTCAAGAAATGAGTAAAAATACTCCCTCTTGGATTTTTCTTCTGAGTGTCCCATCACCTCATGGCTTCCCTTGTAACCAAACGGTCTCTTCTTCCAATGAATGTGAATTTCCTTGATGATGGGCTAAACTCCTAAGTCTTCTGCCATTTCTTTGGCAGCTGAGATGGCATCTTCAAATGTATAGCCTTGGAATGTCACAGCGAAATCAAGACAACTTCCCGTCAAAGTAATGGCTTGGCTTACAATGTTTATTTGGAACAGGATATTATGTCAAACTACAATTAAGACCAGAAATGCAAAGTCAGTGGCTTACACTCTTCAGCTATGTCTACATTGCAAAAGTAAAATCAACTTAACTAAGTAGACTTAGCATGTCCACACTATAACTGCCAGGGGACTGCCCACGTCCACACTGGCTTTTGCCAAGGCAACCCCAGAACAATGCATTGTGGGAATCTGGCCCACAGCACGCATCCCCATCCATGCCCCAGACCACCAGGCCATGGTATACTATAACAGGAAGGGGTACCACTCCATGATCCTTCAAGCCGTCATCAAGCACAGGGGCCTGTTCATTAACACTTTTGTGGGGTGGCCAGGGAAAGCCCATGATGCACATGTCTTCAGAGACTCTGGCCTCTACCGCGGGATGCAGGCAGGCATCTTCCTCCCAGAACATACCATCACTCTCAGGGATGTGTCTTCATTGCTGTGATGGGCCTGGTGTGTGGGTCACAGGATCTGCATGGAAGGAGACAGACCATGGGTTCCCCCTAGCAGGCAGTGCAGTCTATGGCCAGCACCAGCCACAGATCCATTCCCAATCCACTGCCTGTCCCTCCGCTTGCCCTGTGGGACTGCAAGCCCCTGCTGATTCCTCCGTGATGCTGTGACACACAGGGTGGGTGCTGTCCCATTGCTGACAAGGCGTGGACAGCCCTACCCTCGGGGTCATTCTAGATGCCTCCTGGCAAAAATGCCATGAGCATGCTGGACAGCTTTGCCTCTCCCGGAGATGGTAGACACAGCATCTTCTGCAATGCCAGTGCGCTGGCCAGCACAGGGACATTCCCACCCCTCCCCAATGCCTGATGCCACAACCCGATGAGAAGCCCTCTTTCCCCCATCCAGGGATGATGCCTATCCAATGTCTATGGTCCCCTCAGGACTCCTGTCCTACCTGCCAGCTCCACCATTTCCAGAGAGGGGGACTCACCAGTGCTGCCAGAAGGTGTGCCCTCAGATGTCCCAGGGGCAGGCTGCTGTAGAGGACTCGGTTCTGTTCGACATTTTCATCAATGATCTGGATGATGGAATAGACTGCACTCTCAGGAAGTTCGCGGATGACACCAAGCTGGGGGGAACAGTAGACACATTGGAAGGCAAGGACAGGATTCAGGGAGACCTAGATAAATTGGAACAGTGGGCCAATAGAAATCTATGAGGAAAGACTGAAAGCATTAGGCTTATTTAGTCTGCAGAAGAGAAGATTGAGGGGGGATTTGATAGCAACCTTCAACAACGTGAAGGGATGCTCCAAGGAAGATGGAGCTTGACTATTCTCGGTAGTAACAGAGGACAGAACAAGGAGCAATGGTCTCAAGTTACAGTTGGGGAGGTTGAGGCTGGATATTAGGAAAAACTTTTTTACTAGGCGAGTGGTGAAGCCTTGGAATGAGCTGCCGAGGGAGGTGGTGGAGTCTCCATCTTTGGAGGTGTTTAAAGCCCGGCTGGACAAAACCATGATTGGGATGGTTTAGTGGGAGTGGTCCTGCCTCTGGCAGGGGGTTGGACTAGATGACCTATGAGGTCCTTTCCAACCCTAGGATTCTATGACTCCTCCCTGGACTCTGGAGCACCTCCCAGGCTTGCTGTATTGGAGGCGGGGGTGCTGGCACATGCACACTGCTGCTCCTCCTTGTGCCCAAGCGCGACATCCTCTTCCACGGACTCCTCCTCTAGGGCACTGTGCTGAGAGGGGGGCTCAGAGGAGTCCATTCTTTGGACTGGCCCTGAATCTGGCTCCTGCCCCAAGAAGGCATCCAGCTCGTCATAAAGTGGGCAGGTGGCCACAGCAGTGCCCTGGCATCGTCTGGCCTCTCACACCTTGTAATAGGCCTGCCTGAGATCTTTCACTTTTACGTGCACCTGCAGCATGTCCCTTAACTTCCTCTGATAGGCCACATAAATGTCTCTGTTTCTTTGGCTGCCCTGCAGCCTGGTGTGCACAGCCTCTTCTCCCCACACTGTCAGGAGGTCCAAAATCTCCCGGGTTGAGCAAGAAGGAGCACACCTGTGGGGCCTCTGAGCTCTTGGCTCTGCCATCCCTGCGCCACTCCAGAAGGTCAGCCTGGCTCTGGCTGACAACGAGGCAGTGCTGGGCTTTTGCCTGCCCCAGACCCAGGACTGGCTGGGGCAGGCACTGCCTTGTTGCCAGGCAGATTTCTCGCTGCCTGGAGACCCATTCAGTCAACTTAAGGTGAGTCCCCATCTACACTGCCTTAAGTCAACTTGATAAAGTCGACATAATTGTAAAGTCAACTTTATAAGTGGAACTTATAAAGTTGACTAACTGGATGCTAAAATCGACTTTATCGCCCTGCAGTGTAGATAGGGCTTTGTTTAAGTTGACTTAAGCCTCCTGAAGTTGACTTAAACTCACAGTGTAGACATACCCAATGGCATTAACATCATCCATCAGGAATTATTTGAAATATTTTGAGCCCAGAAATATTTTTTGGTTTCCTTTTGCTAAGTAGTGTCTTAATCTGCAAGACATCCCATTTAAATATATTACAGATTAAGGAATCAATTGCCTAGATCTTATATAGCTTTTTCAATGGCAGACCTCAAAGTTAGAGCTCTACACGGATACAAATATGTGGATCTGTATCCGATCTGTATCCACAAGAAATGGTCCACGAATATTCGTGTTGTGTCTGTGGATGCAGATAGAATGCGGATATCTTCGGGTATCCGCATATTTGAAGGGCTCTGGCCCTGTGAAGATAAAAATATGCAGACCTGTATCCAATCTGCAGCCACAAGAAATGGTCCATGGATATCCATGTTGTATCTGTGGATGCAGATAGAATGCGGATATCTTCGGGTATCTGCATATTTGCACGGCTCTATTCATAGTGCTCTAAAGGTCACAGGTAGTGTCCTTTTTGCACATAGGGAAACAGAGGCACAAAGATAGCTTGCCCAAGGTCATCCTGCAGGCCAACAGCAGAGCCCATATCTCCTGATACACAGTCCTGGGATCTGTCTGTTAGCTCACGCTGCTTTTCAAAATCACATCCTGCTTTTCTATGTCCCCTTGCTCCCAGGAGCAAGCACCCTGTATCAGCTCTATGTGCAATGTGCTTCCACTGACATGTAGTGTTCCAGGGGTAGTCTCAGATCCTCATTCTTCCAGCCCAGTCCCTGCCCACATGTACTAGAAAGGCTGCCCAGCCCTATGAAACTGCTGTCCCAGCTGTGCTTCTCCCTGCAATATGAATAATCTGTGGGGGGATTAAAGGACCCTGATATCTTATTGCACCCCTTTACTAGATGGATCACAAATTGTCCCTGAGCTATTCCTCACTGAGAGCAAATGTGACAGAATTGGGCCAGGTCTGATGATCTCAGTGCTCTCTTTAACAATACAGGCAGTCAGTAATGACTTGAGCAGGATGACTATTCCATCTTAATATCACACAGCAAATTAATATTGTTTTATTATTTCAAGTGCTATCGCTGCATCAGCCCTTGGCAACTCTTATTCTTCATTAGTCTCAGTGAGTATATTATTTTCATTAATTAAGAACACTTAAACTTTTCAGTCATGGGAATTTAAGGATAACTAAAGATAAAGAACTATGCTATCATTAGTTTAAGTGTAAAGTTGTATGGTGGGGGAATAGTTTGGAGATATGGTTCTCGTAGGTAGCCATGTTGGTCCCAGGAGTTTAGAGAGAGATTCTTCATCTTGAAGGAGGGCTCTGTGTAAGACCAAAAGCTGGTCTCTCTCACTAAAAGAAAGTGATTCAATAAAAGATATTGCTTTGCCCATTTTGTCTCACTATGGTTTCATTATAGCAGGGGTGGGCAAACTTTTTGGCTGAGGGCCACATATACTGTATGGAGGCTACACATGGTGATGTAGGGGCAGAGGTTGATGAAAGGGGGGGCTTATAAAATAAATAAATAAATAAATAAAATATTTTATTTGTAGAAGTAAAATACAATTCCAATGGCCCTTGGCCCTGAGGAGAGCAGTCACTGCGCTCCAGTTGGGGTGCAGTTGGGTCCTGGAGGGAGTAGCCACTGTGTTCCAACCAGAGCATTGTTGGGCCCATGGGAAGAAAGGGTGGGACTGGGATGGGGGAGCAGCAATTGTACCCAGTCTTCCAGCCCAACCCAGCTAGGGGGCCAGATGAAAGGTTCCAGAAGGCCATATCTAGCTCATAACCCGTAGTTTGCCCACCACTATATTATAACAATAAGCCATAAGGGGTGAGGACTGATGAGGTTTTTAGTCATGCCTCAGATGAACTGAGTACCATCCAAGATCAAAAATAGCCTACTAATTCATACTGAAGAAAAAATTATGACTATTAGAGAATGGATAACTAATTGCCCGATCTGGGATCATGCAACTCTAATTCATCCGAAGGCTATTGAAGTATGTGGCAGAATGCACCATTTATTCACCCCCTGCACTCTGTTTTAATAATCTTTGTACAAAATATGCTATGTGACATATCATTTACAAACTAATAAATCATTAGTCAGTAATATCAAGGTAAAACGAATATACAAAATGTGTTTTAAGAACTATGAATATAAATTGAAATTAGGACTCCACATGTTTACCAGATAAGTTTGCGCAGCAGATAAACTGGTTTCTCAGAGTTCGAAAGGGGCATCTGTGTTAGTCTAGTTCAGCAAAACAAACAAGGAGTTCTGCAGCACTTTTAAAGACTAATAACTTTATCACAAGAGCTTTCTCAGCAGAAAATCCTACTTCATCAGACGTTTCTTCAAGAGTCTGACAGTAGGATTTTTCTCCCTTGAAAGGTCATGTGATAAATAAATGTGTTAGTCTCTAACAGTGTCACAGGACTCCTTGGTTTTTTATTTATTTATTTTTCCTCCCTGTAAGCTGTTTCTGGGCAGCTGAGGTTGGAAGCTACAGCAGCAAAGCATTGTGAGGCACCCCAGCATGCAGCACAGGTGGTGACACAACCCTTCACTAGTCTGGATTGGCAAATAAAATAGTCTTTCCATTAAATACAATGACTTTGGATCAGGACCTAAACCCTTCCATTATAAAAGGGGTGGAAACAGTAGCTGTCAGGGAGAAATGGGGCAAACAGGGAAAAGATGTACAGATTATAAAATCTATGAGACATGGACTATGGGTGAAATCTTGGCCTTATTATAGTTAAGGACAAAACTTCCAGGGATTTCACCCTATGTCTTCTATGAGCATGCTAGGTGAAATCTTTGCCCTACTGAAGTCAGTGTGAGTCTTCCCACTGTCTTTAGTGGAGCCAGGATTTCTCCCAGCAGCTATGTCTACACAACAGGGCTTTATTAAGATGGCTTCATAAAGTCTACCTCAAGCTGTCTTAAAGTAGACCTTATTAAACCGGCTTAGAGCGTCCACACTCAAAATGCCAGGAGACTGCCCACGTCCACACTGTTAGCTGCTAAGTGGTGCATTGTGAGTAGCTGGCCCACAGTGCACCACAGCAGAAGTGGCCCTCTCTCCCGGCCACTCCTTTACCACAGGAAGTGAGTGACCACACCACCCTCCATACTGTATGTGGCAACAGGGAGCCCGAGGAGGTCAGGGAGCCTGGCATGCCCAGCAATGTGCCAGCGCAGCGTTCCACACCCTCCCTGCACTGCCCAGACTCCTCTAGCTCTGGACCAGGTGACACAAGGCAACTGGCAGAGCAGGGGCAGGGCGCAGCAGTTGTTAAGATTCAAACACAGTGAAACAGCACATAAAGAAAGGTGAAGTCAAATCACCTGTTGTCATGGGAAAAGAATCCATAGTCACCATTTCATCCTGCTTTCACAAATCTAATCTAAAAGAGATAGCAACTTCTTTCTTTCTACGTACTGTTTCCCAGTGTTTAAATCTTAACAACTGCTCTACTTTGCTATTACAGTGTTACCTGATCCTATGTCTTACACTCCCCTGCATTTATTTCCTATCATTCTGTAAGTTTCCCCATCTTCAAATAGTCTGAAGAAGTGGGATTTTCTCCCACGAAAACCCATGTGATAAATAAATTTGTTAGTTTTAAACAGTGCCTCAGGACTCCTAGTTTGCTTTACAACAATATCAGGGGGGTTGGGCTGAGAGGGGGAGACACGCAGGATCAGGCTGAGAAGCACAAGGGGTGAAACAGGCAGGGCCGAGCTGAGAAGGGGGAGTCACGCAGGATTGGGCAGAGAAGGGCAAGAGGGAAACACGTGGGTTTGGGCAGAGAATGGGAGACACAGGGGGTCTGGCTGAGTAGGGCAAAAGGAGAGACAGGCAGGGTTGGGCTGAGAAGAGGAGAGACATGGGGTCGGGCTGCAGAACGCAAGGGGAAGGACACATGGTGTCAGGCTGGAGAAGGGGAGAAAGACATGGAGGGTTGGGCTGGAGAATGGGGGGAGATGACAGGTCAGGATGAGAAGGGGGGGACATGCCGTGTCGGGATGAGAATGGGGAGAGATGCCAGGTCCAGCGAAGAATGGGGGAACATGCTGGGTCAGGCTGAGAATGGGGGGAAATGCCAGGTCCGGTGCATGGGGTCAGGTTGCGGAACATAGGGAGTTTGGATATGGTGCACACAGCTGGGAATGCTCCCAGCTGTGTTGTGCTTTCTCTCCAGCTCTCATCCCCATGTTTCCTTTAGTTAGGAGGCCAATTAAGTCCTATAGTTAGGAGACCAATTAATGTTAAAGTCGATTTTAGAAGTGGGAATTATAAAGTCAACTTTAGCGGACTCTAAAGTCAACTTTTAAGTCAACTTAAGTCTCCTTAAGATACCTTAAGTCCATAGTGTAGACATAGTCAATATTAGCACCTAAAAATAATGCCAGACTTTCCATTCTCTCTCCCCCTAAGTTTATATATTCTCTCTCCTTCTAAGCTTGATAGATAGGTAGATAGAAATAAAAATATAATTTTCTTGTTATTTCACCACAATTACCATACTATTTGCTTTAAAATAATGGGCCAAGGAATTTTCTTTTTCAGTGATGAGATCCCAGAATTAGTGAATTTTTGAATTAGTGCATAGGTGTGAAATAGTCCAAAACAGCCAATCAGACAATCAAATTGTGGCTTCCAAGAATCTGTGTCCACAGCATATTGTAATATGAGCTGTGCCACTGATTCAGTAAATGGTCTGTAATACATCACTGAGATCCATACAAAATTGTTCACTAATTTTGCAAATGAACTTATTTCAATAGTGTGTGCAGAAAGGCAATTGTCCACAGCTAGGTGATGCACAATGGTTGCTTGTGTCATTGTTTTTCCATCTGCAAATTAAGTGTATGTACATTTAAAGTGTTTCAACGTGCACATTAAACAACGTACGTGAATACACATTTTAACACATTTAATGCTATGGAGCCAATAAAAAAAAATCAGGCATTTCAACTCACTATGCCTATTTCTAATTCCATGTTATCATGTGGAAATGTAAACTTCATTAAGATAGTCAGTCTGAATATAACAGACATGATCAGTGTCATGAGTATGAACTCTTTAGAGCAGCTGAAGTGTTTATATCTATAAAAGCAACAGGAAAAAAACAACAGTTCTGTGTTCAAATTACCTTAATTTCAGTCCACTTAATGTCTTTCATCAACTCCTGTTGTCTTAGTTTAACAAATGGAATCATAAATAATGCAATCTACATCAATTGCATTTATTAGCAATTAGACTTTTTTTCAATACTTTATGTTATGAATATTTAATGAATTATATAACTTTGATGGAAGGAGTGCAATTTAGAGGACCATAATGAATATTTAGAAAGTCTTGCTTTGTCATCTCAACTTCTGATTTAATTTAACATCCAGTAAATCTTTATGTACAATGTTCAGTTCAGCAAGTCTGAAGTTTTCTTGATGTAGAAATATAATATAAATAATTTCAAGTTCCCACTGTGCTCTTTTGCTTCAGAATAAATATATGCTTTTGAAACTTCTTACAACAATTACAATATACAACTGAAATGGGAGGGTAAAATTAGTCTTCTTAAATCCATATTTAGGCTTTGAATTTGAAAAATCAAATTAAAGAAAATAAAGGCTCCTAAGTGAATATTTAGTCTGTGAGATGAGAAAGTTTAAGAGCTTGTCTAAATAAGATACAGACCAAAAGACATTAAAATAAAAATATTCTCAAACATTTAATAATGATAAAAGCAGAATGGTGGTTTTGCTTTTTGATGCATAGGTGTTACAAGTTTAGGCTTATTTTGTTTTGGTTTGGTTTTTGATGGTCATGATAATTTAATGTTATATTACACCACTGTGCTGGAAATATATCTCCATAGCTATGGATACTTCATATTTATATTTATCATTCATCTAACATATAATTAAGGGAAAGTGCAACAAGAAAATAAAAAGAATTTAAAAAAAGAAGGCAAGTTTGAAGGAATAAGCAATGCTGGCATAATATGCAGTGAAGGTTTTTCAGGAGGGAAGGGCTCAACCTTTTGAAATGTGATTTAAATACAGACAAAGAAAGGAAACCCAGAACTGGATAAATCTCATCACTGATATAGTTATGCAGATGTCCAAGTGTTTCTACTAAGTGCTTCTCCTCTGGCTTTAAAAAGAAAAGAGGCATGTTGTAATATTTACCTCAGACTGCACAGCCTGATTGTAAAAGCATGGAGCACATCAGTTCCTTCCCTCCAATTTACCCCATGTCTATGATTAATCTAACTAACTCGCAGAGAGAGTGTGATATGGTAATGGACAACTGGGAAATCTATTCCCACTAAATTGACTTTCATAGCCCAGAGACATGTATGAGGCAGATGCTTGTGCAGAAAATGGATAGCAATCCAACTAACATGCAAATGGAGTCTAATAAATGCCTCCTTTAAAGAGAGGGTAATACCGATGGAGTACACATTGCTGTCCTAGGCACTGATTCAAGTCAGAGTAAAACAGAAGCAATTCCCAATTATAGCTGGGATGGCACATTACATATCCAAAGACAGAATCTGTCTACTGTTACAGATAATTCATTTTGGACTGAATCTGAAATCCTCATTCATCCGAGCAAGCACTTATCCATGTAATTGCTCACCAACATGGATATCTGTGGTACAAATTGGGGCTTTTCTGCCTTTTCACCACTAAGGCTGTATCTGCACTGAATGACTCCTGGTGCAGGTCTGCTGGTGTTAGATCAGAGTAGAGCAGTGGTTCCCAACATTTTCTCTGCTGTGGCACACATTGGTACCTTTAATGAGTTTGAGGCACACCACCAAATAGTTTCCAAATGAACTTATGAATATTCATGAGCCAATAAGCCACTCCAGAACTCCTTGACTCATTTTTCAAAAAAATTTGTGGCACACCTGCTCAGACCTAATGGCACACCTGTGTGCATGACACACTGGAGTAGGGCCTACGAACCACTAAAATACCTCTACTAGAGCTATCATCATTGATATAACCTATGCATCTACAGTAGCAGTACCTTAGTGGAAAGATTCCTGGAAAACACTGTTTAGGTAACAGAGAAGTGAAAGATCTAAATTCCTATAAAGTCTTCTTTTATGTTAGGCATGTGCTTGAAAATCAGTATGGGTGTGAATCCTTGAGTGAGGCGGACATATTCCATCAAAATTTGTACTTGAAAGTGTTAGTGACTCTGACTGGGAAATTATTTGAGTTCAGAATATGATAAGAAAGTGGTTTGAGCCCGGAGGGTAGGCTTTTTTGTTATCAGTCTAAAAAAGAAGATCTGAAACTATTTATCCTAGACACAAGAACAAGAATTATTGTTTATTACATAGATTTTAAATTCTTCCTAAGCCAGCTATTCTATTGTTTATCTTTTGGTGAACATTTTGATTATTCTTGAGGCATAAACAGAACTGAGAATGTCTCCCTGAAGCTAGACAATTACAATTTTTTTAAGAATGTCTTGACTGCAAAGAAGTCAATGAGAAATTATTCCATAACTTACATTCTTGCAACTGATACTTGAGCAAAAAGAAAAAAAATTCCTATTGGTCTAGGTTAATTTTCAGTTGATCTAAACTGTGGATTTTAAGCTTTTTTTTAAAATTTTCATCAATTTACTTTTTCACAGTTATGGGAGGACAGACACAGAATTATTTAATGACAATACACTTTGAGATTCAAAAAGTTATAGCTTTTTAACCATTAAAAGATAAATTGTCAACATCCCATCAAAATATGCAAAATAAATATTGTTCAATCAAAATCTAGTAAGTCAAGCAGCATTTGTATTACTTTGGCTATTTCTGAATTTCAATTATTATAAATGGAAATATTTTTTCTTCTATTTGTGTTTGCACAGTAAAATCAATGTTTATCAACACACCAGTAAAAACCTAGTCTTTCTTAGAATAAAATGGAACAGTGAAAAAGTGAAGAGCTGTGCTTCAAAGATCCAACATCCCTGTAGATGTGATTGACATTATTTTTTTAATTTTATAGAGGAAAAACCCTAAGCCTTTGAACTGTACTATCTATTCAAAACAGATTGCCTATCAAAACTATTGAGTAAATGAACTCCTATCTGCTCTGTTATACTAAAGATTTCTACTTCAGGAATATTATCCCAAAAGACAGAGAGCCTGAGACATTGTTTTTCCATGAATCTAAAGAACTATTGCATCAAATTGTTTAAATCTCTGTGGAACTTCTTTGCTTAGATATAATTGTAATGATCTTGAGGGTTCATTAAAGATGATACTACAGAATGAGTAAGGAATAGAACTTTAATCATACAGACAGGTATCCAGGTGTGTACCTGGGAGCAGCCATGTTAAATCTACTCTGGGGCACGTCTCCCAATTTACACAACAATGGCCCATGCTAGGGAGTCTCTAAATTCACAACCTTCTACAAGCATATCACTACAATAATTAGACAATTTACACATTTATTACCTGTAAACTAAGTTAAATAAATCTCCCTCTTGTGGCTAATATCATGTTGGTTATTTGAAGTGAAGAATCTTTTAATGATTTTGAGTTATATCTGTTAGGATGATTGAAAAACTTCTAAAAGGTAAACACAATTGTAAAATTGCTTTCTTGAAAGCTTAAATTAATTATACAGAAATAGACCATTCAAAATGACCAAAGTAATTAAGGAACACAAGTAAATTCAAAAAGAAACAAACAAACGAAGAGTCCTGTGACATATTCAGCAAAAGCAAAATACTTGAAATAGCTCAAAGAATTCTACTTAGCATTAGCAAGAAGATTCTTTTAAATGGTCAGTTCCAGAATGCTCCTGTCGAAGACCACTCCAGAAATGCAATTAAATAATGGGAACAGGACCACCTATTTGACATGCCGGCCCCACTAAAGTCAATGGCAAAAGTCCCATTAATTTTAAAAGGGGATGGACTTCACCCCAGGAACAGACACTGTGCGGTAAGTATTTTCAATATGATGAATGCCCAAAACTCCCACTGAATTCAGCTCCCAGGGCAGCCAAAGAAGCACAACATCTTGCAAGAGGCATAAACAGCACAACGTAGGATCGGTCTCTTACCACAAAATACATCCCTGTGCAGAAGTCCTCAAATCAAGGCTTATGCTTAAGTGCATAGCCTTTGTGATGGCCCTCAATACTAGGGTGAATTTCACTCTTAAATAGTTTGGGATTGACCTGCAGGAACTGGTGCAACATGCACATACATTTCTTGCTCAGTAGCTGCCCAGAGTGTGCCCAGCAGGTTGTCCTTCTAGCTGCCCCACAATTAATAAGGGTTGCTTTGTCTTCCTTCAGTATGGAAACCTGAGCTGCAAAACTGGATGTCTCCAGGGCAAGCTGCATCAGGGTTAGAAGCTTTATACTTCATTGTGTTCCCATTCGGTTAAATTACTTGCACAGTAATATACAGGATCATAAATGTACTATGTTTCATCTTTTAGTAACTCCTTGTAAGAGTATGTTCAGCAATAGGAGATTCTGGAAAGCTCATTGCAAATTCTGACATGTACGATAGGGTCAACAGTATTCATAAGAAAGCATAAGCATATTCAGATATATTGGTAATGGAAAGCCTATAATGCTTTTCCAAATGTACTCATATTAGGTATTCATATTTCTGTTACCTTCTTTTAAGGTGAAGTATGTTTTACTTTACAAATATCTTAGAGCCTGATTACCAAAGAAGTAAAGTATACATTTGACTTCAAGCATATGATTAAATTCCATTTATTCCACCCTTACTCATTCTGAGATACCTTATGTTCCATTACTGGAAATTCATATTGTTTGACACTGAAATGAAAGCATGAAGCTTTTCTTTGTCCTTGGGAAGGTTGCCACTTATCCATCCATCAAAGTTTTGAGTCTTCATTTTTTTTTCACTGATCCCAAATGATGCCCATCATGGAGCAAATGACCCACAGAAATTAATGTCTTAGTCACCCAAGTAATGTGACCAAGAAATAAACAGCTCCAATGAAAAGTCAAAAATGTACAAAGATTTGAGTAGTATTTTTAAAGTCTTCTGGCCAAATAGAAGTTGCATTAGAGATTGTAAGTTCTTCTCCCTTCATACCCTCATTTTCTCCTGTATCTACTGCATAGTGTCTCAGCAGCTATACTTACACTATGATCAATGGTATCATATTTAGGTTCATTTTGTCCTATTTGTCCTCCCTGTTCTCATTTTATTTAATATTTTAAAGCCATTACGGCCACATCAGTGCAATCTCCCATAATAAAATCCTCATTTCTTTAAGTACAGTTGTTTCATTTACTGTTTTTAAGCATCTTTGGTCTCTTTTGGTTTTTCACTGGCGTCTTTACTCACTGGCTACATCCAGGCCATCTACAACCAGATCTATAACCAGGTAGTTATGATATTAAGTAGTTATGGCCAATAACTTCCGAAGGGTCCTTTGATTTGAATAGGGTGAGGACGCTTAGGTTTTGGAGTCCCATCCTCCTTCAAACACAGACACAGAGCCTTCAACCCTGACATTCCCCTTCACTTAATCTGCATCCTAACTCCATTCCCTTTCCCCGGTAACATTAGCATGTTGGCTGATTGCTCCAGCTCAATTTTGTGAATCCCAGTTTTCTGTCCCACCCATACCTCCTACTCCCCAAACTGTTTTTTCCCAATTTCTGTCAACCTCTCCTTGGACTCCTGCTATACCCGCCCTGATGTTTATTGCCAATGTATTCATACAGCTATTGTCTTCTGACTCATGAGCTCTAGGACTGCTGCAGGTTGAAGGTGCCCCAAAATGGCATTAGTAACTGAGAAAACGGCAAGGTTTGAAGATGGCAGTCATTCTACGCCAGATTGCCACAACTACTGAGACTCTGTTAGAAGTGTTATGGACTGTTACAGTGGTTGGGATGTAGAAAGGCTTCTTATCCAAGATTGTTGACAGTGGCTATGTCCACACAAAGGCAGTTAAATTGATTTAACTTGCAGCGATCTAATTGAATTGCTATACAAATCATTACATTGATTCAAGTTAAATTGATTTAACAGGTCAACACCAAAAAACCCAAATCGAACTAGCATGTCAAGGGACAGGATTTGCTAGTTCAATTTAGGAGAGGGGTACCCTGGGAGCAGGGTCGGGGGGATCCCTTCCCACCACTCAGCTTTGGTGCCCAATTCTGGATGTGCAGGGTCCCTTACCCCGCTACCTCCTAGGGCTGGGAAAGCTGGGGATGGGAAGGGTCCCTTCCAATCCCCACCCCTCCCTTGCCAGGGTGCTGAACCCTGGCCTTTCCTTCCAGGTGCTATGCACCCGAGGAGAAAGATTTAACCACGGTTCAAATTGATATAACTATTGTATCAATGTAACACATCCGTACAGTGTTATAGCAATATAACAGTTTCGATTTAACTGTCATATTGATATAAAACTAGGTTTTGTTATATTGATATGACTTTCCTTATAGCGAAATGATGGAGCTCATCATTGCTATAAGGAAACATGATGTGGATCTACCCATTTTTAAATTGAAATAACCAGTGTTATCTCAATTTAAAAGCTGTGTGTGGAATACCCAGTGAGACCCAAAGGCCACTGAAACCAAAGGAAGTGTCCACGGGCTTTAAGAAGATTTAGATCAGCTCCTTAGTCCTCAGAAAAAAAGGATTGTGTTTGTTTGAAGGTTAAAACTGAACTTCAAGCTGGTTCTTATTTTTCATATCAATTCTCCTCATCTATTAATTAGATGAGACTAGCCATTTAAATCAAACAGCAAAATCTTAAATTATTCTTATACCAGGAGAGAAAGTTCTACTTTATTGTGGAACCAGAGTAATCTTTTCTCTATTTAATCATCTAGCTCCCTTTTTCCCAATTTATCATGACTTTCGTAGTTCTAAAAGGAAAACTGTCAAGTAGTTTTAGTTCCAAAATCTAGGATTTGTTTTAGAAAAGTCATAAATCTAATAATAAAATTTAAAAACATATTCAGTGAAAGCAGAGTTGGCTTTAAACCTTCCTGTATAGTGTTAGAAGCCCAACCACAAGAGCACTAAACTAGTAGATGAGAAACACAAATGAACTTGATGAAAATCAAAACAACGCTGTGAACAAGAATCAAAAGCAGTCCTATCTCTTGTATCACTGTCCAGGCTATGTTAAATGTAAAAGGTTAAACACCAGTACAACTGTTGATCTGGAGTTTACTGTGTTCCTAGAATGTTTGAGTGTTAAAATTGATTTTCACCTCCAAGGAATACATTTTTGTTTTGTTTTTACAGAAGACATGCTTTTGAGGAGAACTTTCCAACGTTCTTTAGTGGTTAATTGGATATAATGTGACAACCCCTACATTCTGCAGCTGTCATTTTATTATGGTAGATCATGCTATTTGACAGATTAAATACATTTGATGGACAACGTGTGAGGAAGTTTATTTTTTTAATCTCTATGGAGTAGTTGCTATTATGTTTTCATAGCCTATCACCAGTTTACCATGCTGTAGTGCCCATGATACTGCAACATTGCCCTAGTCTTGGAACAGGAAATAATTCTGGTATGGTAATTAATGACTGACATATTGACTCCATGTATATTGGGAAGATTTTTTTTTTGCAATATTCCAATGTTAATACCCACTCAGCTTCAGTGGGCTAGCAGTGCTGGGACCCTGTTGTAGAAGGCCTTTAGATATCTACATTTTAAGCAGCAGCTCAGAAAGATCTAGCTGGAGTAAGGATAAATAATATGGTGCGGAGCCATAACACCAGTTTTTGCTGCCCAGGGTGTGTTACAATTGGAAGGTGCCCCCTGCCGTTAGCAGCGCTTGGAGCCGGCACCACAAAAGCTGCCCTTTAGTACAGCGGCTCTATTTAGCCACTCTGTGCTGCCTTGGGCTTTGCCCTGTTGGCCCCACCGTAGTTACAGCTCTGATCTGGTGTTCAACACATTGGCAGTAGCAGCAGTAGCCACTGGCCTGCGTACATTAGAGCTGCCAGTGTTGTTAATACGAGTGGTTGAACCAACTTTGGCAGAGGCTGAAGAAGGAAATTTCCATGAGGCCCCCTGCATGGAGATTTGTCCCCAGATGTTCCATCAGAAAGAGGGTCTCCTATCACTTCCATGGAACAAGCTATAGAGAGGGTCACCAAATCAGTGTAGCTTCTGGTGGACCAGCCTGAGGCCTGGACTAGCCTTATGGAGCCCTCATACTTCTGCACCAGCTCAGTGTCCTGGGCATCCCCATAAACCCTGAAAGGTGCCAACAGAGCTATGCTGACAGGACACCTAAAGCCTGAGATTTCGCATTTAATGATGACTCACCACTGCAGAGGGATGGGAGCAGAAAGTTAATACAATCTGTCATTCTATTACCTCCCCTCAGGAATCTCAGCAGGGCTAGTCAAGGAGATGTGCCTCAAAAAGGACATTTCTAATCAACGCACCTAACATCTAGGCAGGACAGCATGATCAATAGGTGAAGGGTACAAAGGGGACATTGGCCCACCACGTCTATTTATTTTAACCAATACCCATTGCTGCCTTAATTCATCTAAGAGGCAGGACCAAAGTCAATGGAAGGTAAGAGTCTAAGTACCTCAAGGGATTGGAGCACCCTCATTAACTAGTTATTTAAGAAAATAGCTGGTATTCCAGGTATTGGTGGTGGTTTTTTAAAAATTGAAAGGTGATTTACCAGTCATAGGATAAATGAAATTGCAAAAGCCCATGTGCAGGCAGCTTAATTGTAGGTTCCTTCTGCTAACTGGGCTCATAAGAGCTATTACCATAGAGTGTAAGATCAAAAGTAGTAGCCAGCCCTAATTAAAGCAGATACTCCTGTTCTTGCTACTAACATTTTCTGAGAAGAGAACCTTACAAGATCAGAAATGGTTCCTGGATCTTTTGGAAACAATTTTAAAATCAAACAAGGAATCTTGTGGCACTTTAAAGACTAACAAATTTATTTAATGCATGAGTTTTAAATTTAAATTTGAAATAAATTTAAAATAAATTTAAATTTGTTAGTCTTTAAAAAGTGCTGCAGGTCTCCTTGTTTGTTTTGCTGAAATAGACTACCATGACTACCCCTCTGGAATTTTTAAGTCCTATCACTTGATTTGAATTTATTTCAGCCTGTCCTCTCCAAAACAGCTGGTCTCAGCACATCCTTCCTGAGTATGCTTATACTGATAGTAATCATGGAATATGCCAGTTGCATCTACTCAGACACAGTTGAAATGTCCAAAGCAGCATTTGATATCCATTAGCCACCTCAAAGATAGCTGTATGCCAGTTGTTTTGTATGCATAAAGGCCTGTTAAGTGAATTCAGTCTTTTGGTTGAAAGCCCTGTACATGTAAAGTATTAGTTATTATCAACCATTATTATTATTTATATTGTAGTAGCACCGAGACTTCAAACAGGGCTTAAGGATGTGCTTAGTGCTCACATAATAAGACAACAGTATGCCCCAAAGAGTTTACTCTCTAGAAGAATTGATGGATCAAACAAACAAACATGGGAAGGACAAGGTAACAGTCGAACAACCATGATGGGTGTGTAAGCAAGGTCTGAGAGGCTCTCCCTTGCTCAGCCAGCTGAAAGATGGGCACATTTTGTTTGCATGCAGTTCTGTATTTGTATATCTATGTGCTCAGCATGATTGCACAGGATCTGCATAAGCTCACTTTGGTTCTGAGCATGCTGTGAAATGGTCAGCCTGGCTAACGTTGGGTTACAAATCACTTTAATGTTAACTGCTAGGGTAATGAAATGTTGCCCTGCCTCCGTTCTATGAATGAATGGCAGCAAAACTGTTCTGATGAAAGATTCAATCTCATCTGCACAGAACTCAAAGGAGGTACGTGGATGCCGGAGACTGTAAAATCAAGAGGGAGGGGATCAGGCTTTTCCACTGAGGCTTCACATGAACCCTATCTCCTCCCACTGTTAAAAGCTAATGATTCCTCTTGGTGTCTTTTTGTCTTGTAAAAGACCAGAGACCCTCCACTCTGGAGGCAGCTGGGTCCATCTGTCCTATGGCAGCCCTGGGACTTGGAGAAGGGATAGAGCTCATGTGTCAACATGGGGTTTCCCAGGGACTGAGAGCTGAAATCACTAAACACTGAAATTCACAGAGCAGAAACAAATTGCTAAGGAAACTGGGTAATTCAGAGAGACTGACAGCAGCAGAAGGGCCTTGCAGGTTGAAGCAGCCAGCAGAGGAGGCCTGAAGGCAACAGGGGCCAACAGCAGCTGGTAATCAGGCCCCCAGGCAACAGGTGCAGCAGAGGAGACCGGCAAGCCCATGTCAAGCAAGTGGCAGGAGCCAGCAGAGGGGACTGGCTGAGCCCCACAACTGACAGGTGGACAGTGCAACTACGATGGTCAGTAGGGCAGCGGGGGAGCAAGACAGGAGAAGTGAGGAACATGCCCATGTACGCTGGGGTGGGGTGGGCTCTGCTTGTTGTGTTCATGAATTCTGTTTGCACTGTTTTCCCAAACCAGTTCTGTGTTACTTCCTTCCTTTTATTAAAACTTTTACACATAGGCTCTCCTTGCAAGAGGGGAAGTCTTGCCTTTTGGGGGTGCCCAAGGGATAGTGTATGATTTCCCAGATGACTGGATGGGGGCTTAAGTCAGTTTAGTGCTGTATCATTGACAGGAACTGCTATATATAGAAGCCAGCCCTTAGTGCCACTCATAGAAGAGTTATGTTTTTGGTGACTGTCCAAGATCAGGTGTAATAAATAGAAGTCTCAGTGTAACAGTTATCTTGCCACAGTCAAGTTGCTACATTTTCACAAATGAGGAACTTCGCAATATTATTACATGTGGTACATGTTCTTTATATACACTTTTTGAACTACCTAACTAAGCAAAGCAGCTGCAAAGACAGAGAATCAAATTCATTCTTGGCAGAAATACATGCAACTCTACTGAGGTCAATGGAGTACTGAGAGCTTACACCAGCCTCTATTTTGTTCCAGAAGTCTGACAGATTGACTCATGGTGGCTTTTAACAGTTCTCACGTCAGTTTGGAAGAAAGATAGCTAGTGATGGCTGTAGAGCTCCATACTGCCAAAATAACCAAGTTGAATGTAGGCAGATTGCTCATACTTAATCCACATGAGTTTTGGTTTGATATTTGATCATTCACTTATCTTTATGATGAAATATGGTCTATAGAGGATTTGGTAGCACCATCCTGAAACACAAGAAAATGAAAAGAAGAATAATTCTATGCCTAGCCTTTGACTTTATCTATGCCTTGCTTGTGTGCATGTATCAAATCTATAGATCACATACGTGTCTTTATAGGTTTAAGAAATCCTGCTATTAGAGTTATAGAAGCTTTTTAAACTTAGCACAAGTTCATAAGTTAGGATAACTTTGTATGGATAGTTAGAAACACAATGTACCTTACAAGCCTGTGAAATTATACAGCTTGTATGAACAACTAAAGGATGTATGCATAAGTAGGAAACTTAAGATAACATTAAATTGAAACTTGACAGATGGGTTTTTTTTGTTCATCAGTGCCCAGTGATGCATGGATCCAAGAGGCCATATTTTGATTGTGACACCTAGGTCAGCAGACCGAAAACCAGCCCAAGATTTTCCAGTTTGGACACTTGACATTTGGTAAAACATCACAAAACCCCAAAGATATCCATAAATAATAATGAAACATTTTGAAGGGCAGACATACATCAATAATACGTGTGAAACCTTTGACCAATGACATAGATGTACCCAAACAATTTCTGGGGTAATCTCCCATAGTTGGGTAACAGTGGTGGATCTAGTTTACTCTGTGTTGAGAAGGACATAAACCTCAAACATTTTTGCTACGTGCAGCTTTTAGTTTTTTTGACTTTTGAGCTCTTTTAGGATTTTGCTTTTAGCTCTTAGCTTTTCATCTAGCCTTTTCCTCAAGAAAACAGACCAACTTTATTTTATTTCTCTTACTAACTAGCTATTTCAAGTTTTTTGCATAGACTAGATATTTTAGCTAAAGTTACTAAACTCTTTCCTAAGCACCCTTCTTGTTAAGTCAAGACCTTGGACATCTCTTTCAAAAAAGCCAGGAAATCAGGGTATGCGTATCAATCATAGGTTTTAATATCAAACTTAGTTAAGCGTAAGATTTCTTGCTTTTTTCAAAATTGAAGTTAATTGTAATTCAGTTAGAGATATATTTACTCAACTTTTTCTTAATTCTGTGCTTATGATTTGTGCTTTTAGCAATAAAAGGATTTTTTTAAAGTTAAATACAAGTATCTTTGAGACCCGTCCTACTAGACATCCCTAGGTTTTCAGTTCAGATATTTTTCTGTGGTTGGATTTGAGCAAGAACTCAAATCCCCTAATCAAACCTATTAAGATAATTGGCAATCTCAATCCAAATTCAAAAAACTAAAGGATCAGCCTACAATGCCAAGAAGGGGGTGAGAAAAATGAACATTTAGAGGAAAATCTTTGGTGTGGATTTTCTGTATGTAACCCTTCTGCCAGGCCAAGATGGCAGAGCAGGGCCTGAGTTCTATATCTAGGGATTTCCAAACAATGTTACAACACCAACCGGCACGAGCCCCCAACCAACCCCCATGGGAAATCATGCACTATTTCATGGACACCCTGAAGAAGTAATGCTTCCCTGCTCACAAGCATGAGTCTGAGTGTAGTACACAGAACTTTTAATGACAGCATAAAATAATATATAGAGGCAACATTAAAACCAGCACTGGTTTGGAGAATCAGTGAAGGAGAGGATTTCACTGTGACAGGGTGCACATCTGTGCACCCTGGAATATGATGTACATGATTTTCCTGTTCACTTGTACACTGGAATTTGCTGCCAATTGCACCATGCAATGTTTCTGTGTGAATGCTAATAACCTGTTCTGCATGATTTCTTTAATGATATGTTTCCTACAACTTCATACGTGTGAACAAACACATAACATGCTTTCTATGGCTCAGGGATAAGGGAACAGACATAGGTCTCTCCCAGCAGCAGTGAACCTGGAAGAGACAAAGGTATGTGAATGGAGGAGTCTGTGAAGAGACAAAAGAATCACCTCAACCCTGAAAGGGAGGGGCTGAGGGGTTTGGAAACAAAGACTGAGACCTGGAAGTTTTAAGTGGCTTTTGAGCTGGGACTCTCCATCTTGTAACAACTTCAAGCAAGATCTGGGCCCTGCCTGGCCTCAGGCAGAGACTGGCTGTGCAAACATCTAACAGCCAAACACCTTGAGCATAAACTTGTTTGGACTATGAGGTTAGTTTAAGTAGAAGTATTAGGTTAGCATGCATATTTGGCCTTTTATTTTCTTGTGGTCTCTCCTGACTTGCTTATACTGTGATTCTGCCATGCTTGGCCATATTCTCACTTAGAACTATGATCTGATCAATAAACTAGTAGCTGTTTTACCTAAAGGTATGTGATCTTTAGAGGGTGTGAGCGAAGGAGGCTGGGCACAATCCATTTCTTTGTTAAATGGACAGACTTGAGTGTGTGATGGTTGGGAGTGGTTCCCAGTCTCTGTAGACAGGGGTACCTAATGTGGTAACTGGGGCCGGGGGTGCTTGCTGGGGAACCGTCCCTCAAGAAGCCAGGGAGCATACACCCACTGCCTGGGACCGATTGCATGCAAGAGGCTGGAGTGGACTGACTGAGGAGTGGGTGGTCACTTGGCAAGGCGGGGTGAATCAGGGTTCAGGAGTGGGAATTGGCAGGTCACAGCAGCACACCGGATGGGATTTGGGGAGCGGCCTGTCACACCCACAAAACCAAATACAGCACTCACTCCATCCTAGAATATATAGAGAATGTCCCTCACTTCTCCATTACCCTCATACTGACCATCATAGTGGCCATCATAGTTTTAGCATCCACCCCAAAAAAGGCAGGGGGGGGCCCTCAGCCCACCCCTCCAGTTGTCTTCTGCTGCCTGTGGATCCATTCACACCACCCACCACCTGCTAGCTCCACAGGCTCCTGACACCACCTGCTGATCATTCACACCTTCCACTGGCCACTCACACCATCTGCTAGCTCCACCTGCTGACTGCTGGCACTTCCTGCTGGTCACTCACACTCTCCACTGGCCACTGGCACCATCTGCTGGCTACTGGCACCACCTGCTGGTCACTTATGCCCTCTGCTGGCCTCTCATGCCACCCACCGGCTGTTGGCTGCTGGCACTGCCTCCTGGTCACTCTTCAATGATTTCAGCTCTTAGAGAGAATTTCAGCTCTCTGTGATTTCAGCTCCAGACTTCAGGACACCACAGATTGCCTCTCTGATCAAAATAACAAAGAAGACTCCACAAGGAGTCATCAAGTCTATCTTTTATCAATGGGCAGGGGGTGAGGCATTGCCTCAGGCATTGCTCTTTAGCAGAGCTAATGCTACTTCCACCCTGCTTTCTCTGATCTCACAAGACTGAAAAATAGAGATGTTCACTCTTCAACTTCTGTGTTGTTGATGAGTTCCAACGGGGTAGCCATGTTAGTCTAGTTAAAGCTCATACAATAAGTAAATTTGTTAGTCTTTAAGTGCCAGAGGACTCCTTGTTTGTGTTGTTGATGGTGTCTTTTCCATCAAATAGGCTAAACAGAGTTTATACAATCAAAGGGTAGCATATCATGAAAAGACAATATTTCATTTCCCTCTTCTGTTAAAATACATGTACTGAAAGATTTGTGATCAAATCAGACCATATATAATTCACCATCATGCCATAGTGAGATTATGCTAAAACCTAATTGTACTTATGCAAAAACAAAGTCCGTGCAAATCATTTGCCCTCCTTCTAGCTGTTAGGCATGAGAAATGCCCAGCCTCTAGACCTGCCTTAAAGGTATTTCCCATCCAGCAACCCAAAATAAACCAACTAGATGAAAGGTATGCCTACTTAGTTTGATACTCTGTCCCCCTCTAGCAGTGGTTAAGACAACTACAGATTGATGAGCCTGCCACAGCCAAGATTAAGAGGATCGGTCTTTCATTCAAGTGGTAGAAACATGTATTAAGATCTGGACTTCCCAAATTCAATTATCACTGCTACTACCAACCACTCACCACCACCATCCCTCTCCCTGGAGGCATAAGTCTTACCCTAATAGAGCCTCAACTACTAAAGCTGTTCAAATGTCAATGTGAATTTTTTAACCTTGAAGTTATTTGAATTACAATGTTGGTAATAAAGGGGTTAATTATAGCAACTTAGCCACTTTATTCATAGGTTTCTAAACAGTGCCTGTTCAATGGTGTTTAAACATTCTCTACCATAAAGCCAATCTTGGAATCATGCTCAAATGAAGGGCCACTATCAGGACTGACAAATTCTTGTGCTCTAGAAACAATGCTTAGAGCAGTGGTCTTCAAACTTTTTTTCTCAGGACCCAGTTGAAAAGAAAATCATTTATGCCCATGACCCAGCAATTACATCTTTGAGCAATGCATTCCAGTCTTTGGTGGTGGTAGCAGGGGGCATCATAATCCAGTACCTCATGGTCCACAACCCAGTACTGGGTCCCAACCATAAGTTTGAAAATAACTGCCTTAGAGCATTTTCCATGTCATATTGTAAATATTTGGCCATATTAACCAAAATAAAAAAAAAGCTGGCTGATCTCACCAATTTTTGGTTTTATTGTTTCTGGCTCTAAAATAACTTGTGTCAAAGGTTACAGACTTTAAAACAGATTATTTGATTATTACTATTTATTTTGCAAGTACCTTGTGATTCCAATGAGGGAGCAGTGTATTGTACAGAAACATAACAAAAAAATAGTCCCCGTCCCAAACAGCAACAAATAGAGAAGCACAGGGTAAGAATAAGAGGATTACAAATGGAAAAACAAGCAGCAGTCACAGCCCACAATCTAGCCAAGGCCAGCTTGACCAATAAGGAAATCAGGCCCTGGCTCAGGGCATCATTTACTTAGAGGCAGCATGGGCCAACCCATGGGGCGGGCTCAGCTCTCTCGCCCCACCTCTGGGCCGGCCCGCCCCACCCCTAAAGAGGAACAGCTGGCCAAGGGGAGGGGTGAGAGAGCCGGGCCCGGCTTCTGGGCTGGCCTGCTCCACCACTGGACTGGCTGTTCCCCACCCAGGAGGTGGAGCAAGCTGGCCTGGAGAGGAGGCCATGTTCTGTCCCCCTCTGCCTCCTCCTCCCACCATGGCAGGGGGAGGCAAAATTGAAATCCAGCTCAGGGCACCAAAACCCATTGAGCCAGCCCTGCATCTAGCTATTATCAAGATTTTTCAGGCATTGTGGCAGAGGAGACTTTTAAGAAAGTATTTGTAGGAGAACAAAGAGGGCTTGTCTAAACAAGAAAGTTGCATCTGTTTAATTTAAGACACAAATTTAAACCAATTAATTTAAACCGAATTCCTGTGAAGACTCTTATTTGGAATCTGTTACATTTAAACTAAACACTTATTCAGTCAGGTTAAAGCCAAACTAAAATAAACTACTCTTAATCCAAAATAAGAGAGAGTCCACACAGGGTTCATACCTTTTTACTAAATCAGTTTTAAAAAACTGTTTAATTAAAACCAATGTGACTGTCAAGGTAGCCATAGGTAGCTTTCTGGATGTTTCCAAGGAACTCCTCACATGCACAGGCAGTGGATTCATTCCTCAATTAGACAACATTCAAGGTAGTTAGCAGAGCAGAATTTGCCCAGTTGTCTTTTAATCTGCTTCTCAAACGCCATGCAAACCTATGGCATTGTACAAATAATGATGAAGTTCACAAAAAGAAGATTATGTTCCTGAATGTCAAAAGTGCCTTTTGTTTCCCCCAGGATCCTGCATAGTTTTCCCCACCTATAAAGTACTCTGCCAGAGAATAAACTTACAGCAGTGCTGTAATTTCCCTAGTGGGATGATCCAAGTAGTATCACTGTATTTAAATATATTTTATAATAAGAAATGCAGCTCAAGTGGAGCTCATAGCTTGTCATCCTTTTCCGTGTTTATGTGAGATTAAAATTCAGCTCCCTGTCTCTGGTGTTGCAGATAAGCAACACCATAAGTTTCTTTTTTTTTTTTTAAAGAAAAAAAAAGCCTTGCTCAATAGTAGGAATTAAATTTTCCCCAGAAGAAATGACTTAGAAAAAATAACTATTGGTACATGGATGGTAGAGGAGTTGCACTGAAATGCTTATAGCCAACAACGAAAAGGAAAGAAAATGTAATGATGGATAATACCTAAGTAACACAAATATCTCTGAAACACTACTGACTGAGATCTTCACATCCACTGGGGCAGACATTACATTAGAAAATACATTGAAAAAACACACCAGTCTTGTGCTCATCACTGCAGAGGCTACCTGCTGGAATGTCAAGGCCTGTTTAAGAATGTATGGTCATGCCATTCTCTGGTGGTGAAAAAAAGCAAGGAGTCTTGTGGCACTTAGGGTATGTCCACACAGGCTTCTTATTTCGAAACAACAGAGGTTGTTTTGAAATAAGAAGTGGCATGTCCACCTGACGCACCGTTATTTCGAAACAATGGGACCCGTTGTTTCAAAACAACAGCCATTATTTTGAAACCATTAAACCTCGTATCTAATCGAAATAGGCGTTATTTCAAAACAACAGAGTTCGGACATGTTGTTTCAAAACAACACCGTTGTTTCAAAACAACTGTTTCAAAACAACATGTCCGACTGGCCTTGTTTTGAAATAACCAGTTCAAAACAACAGCTATTTCAAAAGCAGGCTTTCCCTTAATTTGAATTAACAAACTGTTAATGGGTTATTTCGAAATAATGATGTGCGTGTGGACATAGCCTTAAAGACTAACAGATTTATTTATCACATGAGCTTTCGTGGGAGAATATCCCACTTCGTCAGACGCTTTGAAGAGGGAGAACTTACAGAATTGAATGAAAATAAATGCAGGGGACTGTAAAACATAGGATCAAGCCATACTGCAACAGTAAATCAGAGCATTTGTAAGGATTCAAACTCTAGGAAACAGCACACAGAGGGAGGGTGAAGTCAAATTACCTGTCATAATGTGAAAAGAATCCATAGTCACGATTCAGCCAAACTTTCACACAATCTAATTTGCATATTAGTTCAATTTCTGCTGTTTCTCTTTGAAGTCTTGATATCCCATTGATTTTTTTGACAACCATCATTAAGAAATGATCAATGGAGTGATTAGGAAGATGGAAGTGCTCAGCAACCGGGTTTTGTGTGTGTGTTGTGATTTCTGATGTCAGTTTTGTGTGCATTTATTCCTCTGGGGAGGGATTGTCCTGTTTGTCCTATGTATAAGGCTTTGGGGCATTTCCGGCACATGATGGCATAAATCATATTAGCGGATGAGCAGGCGAAGGACCCTTTGATGGAGTAGCTGGCTTGATTAGATCCTCTGATGGTGTATTTTGTGCAGATATGTGGACAAAGTTGGCAGCATGGTTTGTTGCAGGGATATGTGCCTGCTTTAATGTTTCTATTATTAGGTTTGTAGTTGCTGGTGAGTATCTGTTGAAGGTTTGGGGGTTGTCTGGAGGCAAGGAGAGGTCTGTCTCCCAAGGCTAGAGAGAGAGTGAGAGGGGGTTGGACTTGATGATCTCATGAGGTCCCTTCCAGCCCTATGATATGATAAGATGATATGATAAGGTCATCTTTTAAAATAGGCTGGAGGTCCTTTATGATCTGTTGTACAGGTCTGACTTGAGGATTGTATGTGGTGACCAGTTGAGTTCTATTGTTCTCTTTACGGATTCTTTTCACATCATAACAGGTAATTTGACTTCATCCTCCCTCTGTGTGCTGTTTCCTAGAGTTCAAATCCTTACAAATGCTCTGATTTGCTGTTGCTGTATGACCTGATCCCATGTCTTACACTCCCCTGCATTTATTTTCATCCAATTCTGTAAGTTCTCCCTCTTCAAAGTAACTGATGAAGTGGGATATTCTCCCACAAAAGCTCATGCGATAAATAAATCTGTTAGTCTTTAAGCGCCACAAGACTCCTTGCTGTTTTTGCTTTACTAGACTAACATGGCTGCCTCTCTGGTGGTAGGCATAGGGATGTTGGATATATCTTAATACTAGAACAGGGCTTTGGGCTTCTCCTTGAGCTCATGTGCTCAGACAATCGATTTCTTGGTGTAAAAGGATCTATATTCTGTTTCTGTTAAATATCTAGTCCATGGTATCGCAATGTGCTGTGTAGGTAATAACTACAGTCTATACTATGATATCATAGAATTATTTAATAACCAAAATTAAACATGGGGATCAGATTCTCAACCGATGTGATACACTTTAACTCTTGGATTTAATAGAGTTACACCAAGTTACACCAGCTGAAATTCTGTTCCATATGATTTAACACTGAGGCATAAACATTCTATATTAAATAGGAGAGCATTATTGAAGTCTACACTAATTTAAAATGTGTTTATGTATATTCCACCTGAAAATAAAATGGTGCCTAAAAATAAAGTTTAATAATTGAGCGATCTTTTGAGTTATTGAATATGAAAGAAATTAACAGTAAAATAATTTTTTAAGAGAAAAACAGAAAAAAAAGACAAGAACTAGATGTCTCATGCCCAAGCCTTATAAAAAAAAAATGTGCAATAGGATCAGTTGCTTATGAGTCACACTACAAACTTTTCTTTGCCTGAATTTAATGTCAGTATTATAGCATTATTTTCTTAGTGACTTTTCTTATAGATAGGAAACTATATGTTAAATTTACGATTCAAAACAGCTGAGAGCAGTGCCACATTCCAGTAAAGTAATGCTCATTTCGCTGATTCAGTGTGCATTAATATTCATTATGAACTAAAATGAAGTGATTCTACACTGATTTACAGCACTCACAGTATATGGTGCCAATAGCCAAAGTGGTGCTCTGATCCCGTATCTCTCTCACACTCATGCAGACACACTATCTCTTGCCTCATTAAATACTTATATTAATCAAGTCACAGGGTGTTAGTCAATTGATAATGATGTTATCTTGAATTTTCATTTATTCCTGCTGCATCTTGTCCCTGGGTGTGTAAATCCTGGTTGTGGCAATGAATAATAATAATCATTATTGAGTTGAATAGGTTGAAATATAGTGTCATGCAAAACTGACCTATGGATAGGACTCAGACAAAAGCTTGGCCTTGAATTCAACTGAAATTATATCTAATTATTCCAGTGGATTTAAAGAAATTGAAGAAGGGAAAAAACGAAATGAGGTGAAAGCTAGGAATGCTTCAAAGCAGGAGTGTCACTGACCCTGGGAAGGACCCGGGGCACCAGCCCAGCCCCTGCCCCCTGCCAGCAGGCCATGTCCCCTGGCCGGGAACAGGGCCGAGAGGGGAAGCTGCGGCCGCGGGTAGCTGGGCCCCGGATCTCCAGCCCAATTGAACTGGAGACCGGGAGAGGTGCCCCCCCCCCAGACCTGGGGCACTGGCACTGGGATTCAGGGCATAGGCCCCGTGTGCCTGGCACTGGTGATGCCCTGCTTCAAAGACCCTTAGAAGTCACAATAATGAGCAGGTCATAAATTAGTAAATTAGAGTACACTAGGTAGAGGTGCCATGGCCATTCCTTAAGGGCAAGGGAGCGGTATTTCAAGACTACAGTCACCATCATCTTTTCCTCTCCCCTCCCAAATAAGAGGCACTGGAGAGGGACTCTTCCAGCTTCCTACCTGACTCCCCTAGAGCAACTACTAATGGCAATCCATGTGGAAGATTGATCTTACTGTGTCTAATTAAAAGTGCTGTGATTACAAATTTAGCTGATGGCTAATGGGCTGGTGAAGGAACCATTCCAAAGGAAGCAGCTTATTAATAACATACAAGGAGGGAAGAGAACCAGTTGTGGGTGGGGCAGGGAAAGGAGGCAGAAGATGTTAGTGGATTATAGATTGTTGTAATAAGCCATAAATGCAGTCTTCCTTTCAGGCTGTGAAATTTAGTGTCTAGCAAAGTTGTGACTTTAAGCTTCACCTTGAATGGGAGTTTGAAATGTGTATTAACTACTTATGCTAAACTGTCTGTTCCATCCTGTATTTAAATCTGACACTCAAGTACATATCCAAGACCTGAAGAAAAGCTCTTTGTAAGCTTGCGTCTCTCATGAGACAGAAGTTGATCCAATAAAAAGATATTAATTACTTCTTCCACCTTGTCTCTCTAATATGCTGGGATCAACATGGCTATGACAAAACTCTCTTTTTTTATTGAACATTTTGCCTTGCTAGGGAATTACAAGGAGTTATGTGGCACTTAAAGACTAACAGATTTATTTTTCGCATGAGCTTTCATGGGAGAAAATCCGACTTCGTCAGATGCTTCAAAGATTGGTGAACTTACAGAATGGAATGAAAATAAATGCAAGGAGGTGATAAATAGAGCACAGCAAGAGCCATCCAGAGTCCTAAATGGGAATTTCAGTTGGTATTATAAAAGGTTTAAAATTGAACTGGAGAACAAGCTCTGTTTAGGGTAGAATTAAGACATCTATTTCTCTTGGTTAATAGCCTCAGACTTTATTCTTTGAGGAAAAACTGGAAGAGAATACTTTGCTATGAATTTCTGCCATATTTTGGGCATGCTCCAAATAGAGGTCAGAATATAAATAGCAGAAGAAACAACATCTATGAGAACAAAGTTGAAAAGCCAAAGGCCAGAAACTGTTTTGACTTTAACCATTTGATTGCAACTGTAGGTTAACCACACTGTACTTCCATCATTCAAAAACATAATATTAAATTGCAGTGCTGTGTGCTGTCCACTAAACTCTTTATCTCAAGCCAGTAGGGACATTTGGTTTGTCTTCTCATCCCAAAACCTAAAGCAAACAAACTTAAAGACACTAACAATGAATACATTCTCCAATCCAAGGCTTAACTTAATGTTTTCTGAACAATGGGTCAGGCCCTAGCTCATTAGTAGGATTCAGGAAGGTACTGGGTGGGTCTCAGGCCGTGTGTGGCACCAAGGCCCTCAGGTGTAGATTAGAGAAAGTGTATCCTGAAACAATAGTTCTTGACCCCCTGAGGCTGGGCCTGGCTCCCTGGTACATGGGGTCTGAATGCCACTCACTTAAATTTCACCCAGCCACCTGCTATTGTTTGGCCCAAACCTGGATGGTGCTGCGACCCCATGCACTAGGCTGCACCTGGAGAGGGGAGCTAAGCCCAGCTGTGCACGACAGGAACTACTGCTGTGGGTAAGTGAAGCGCGATTGAGCTCTCCAACCAGAGCCCTCCCTCTGTATGAGGATGTTGGCTGCCCAACATACATAGAAGTGGAAGTGTTATGGCACTAGGACCCAGGAGGCAGCATCCATCTCCAAGGGCAGCACAGGAGCATGCAAGAAGCCTTGTGTTGGCCCATGGGTCTGATGCAGGGGGCAGAGAATGGGGCAAGATCCATGGTAGATGGGCTGTGAGGCCGACTAGGTGGCATGTCAGACACGCTCTGGCCTTGCACTTAAGTCATCACTGCTCAGCAATTGCTTGAACTGGTCTCCATGGTGGGACCAGGAAGCCCCTTTGTGCAGTCCCATTTCTGCTCCCGCATGCTTCATTGAGCCCATCTCCACAGGATGAGTGTCCACTGTAGGCTGCTTCTGCACCCAGAGAGCCTGGGTAAACACAAGTGGGGCTCAGAAAAGAAAGATAGCAGGGCCCTCTGTGCTCCCTACAGTGGGTGTAGGCACCATTGCACCTGTCACCCCAGTTGCAGCCTGTGGCAGTATCCTAGCCAGTCCTCCTCAGAGCCTTCCCCATCACTCCCCACCATCCCCTAGCCTCATGCCCCTGCCTCTTGCCCCATTACTTCCATCTCACCAGCCCAGCAGTCTGCCTTTCCTCTCTGCTGTCAATCTTATGACATGATTGTATTGTTTATGGTAGTTTGAGTGATGACAGTAAAAAGTTTTCCATGTCAATAAAAAAAACTCAACTTCAGATCTTCATGTCAGTAAAAACTAAAATGCCAGGTTGGCAACCCTGGTGGGCAGGTCCAGCACACTTACTCTCCTCCTCTCCAGGGGGTCTGAAATCTCAAAGAGGTGATCTAAGGGAGTTTATTCTGCTGCCATCCAGTCATGGCCTCATGGCAGAAGCCACACAGAACGCCTGAGATGTTGAAAATGTTATTTGGTGGAGAGATTTTGAGCTCAGATCTTCTTTTCATGTCTTTCCAAATTTTTAAAGTCTTTAGCCCATGCATTATTCTGGATTTGTGTTTTGACCATTGTAATCTCTTTCAAGAGTGAAGTGATAACAGAGAGAAGAAGAGTTTAAGGATAAAGCACAGAAATGGTTATGGATCTACTTGCATATAATATTCATTTATCACTACACCTATAATATGGGGCAGTAATAATACTTCTCTGCTACACAGAGGTGTCATCATTTTTAATTGATTAGTGTTTGTGAAGTGCTCCAAGACTATGGGTGTGTTCACACAGCAGTCTTATTTCAAAACAGCAGAGGTTGTTTTGAAATAAGAAAGGCCACGTACACACAACGCACCGTTGTTTCGAAACAACTTAAACCCCATGTGGGGATGAAACAACGTTGTTTCAAAATGATTGTTTTGAAACAATGCTGTCCGAACATGTTGTTTTGAAACAACGGTGACTTGTTTCGAAATAACTGTTGTCTGAACATGCTATTTCACTTTGAGCTTTTTTCCTTAATTTGAATTAAACTGTTAATTCAAATTAACTTATTTTGATATAACACCTTATTTCGATACAACTTGTATCGAAATAGGCTATGTTCACACACGGGGTTATCAGACTAAAAGCACTGTAGAAGTGCATAGTATCATTACCATTCCTGTTGCATAGTGAAGGGCTGATTTTTTTCAGATACATCTAAACAGTGTATGTGGTGTCCAATGTCCAGTTATTAGATATTTTAGGTTAGCCACCAGTTCCTATTAGATGATGCTTGGATAAGTATTCATTGATCTCTTTGTTGTCCTGCTAGTGCTTGCATTTGCCTTTCACAGTCCCTCTGCTACCTAACATCTGTCATTCACTACAGAGCTATCCATCCCTTCCTCCAGGTGTTTACTGATGCCAGCCTTCGTCTTCCATTTATTACATTTTCAAACAAGTACATTCATGCGTTCCCTATACAGCCCCATGCTTGGAAGACACTCCTATATAAACAATGTCCTCTTTCAAATCCTTTCTTAAAAGTCTCCCCCTCCATGGTGCCTACCAAACACTTGACAACAGTTCAATGGCTAGTAGAATGGGGCTACTGTTTACCATGGCAAACAGTGTTGTTTCCTTGTAGTACCCACCACCTGTCTGTATCCAGCTGTTGCCTCTTTTCTTACACCTAGATTGTAAGTTCCTTGGGGAAAGGACCATCTTTTATTGTTCAGTGTCTGCATTGCATCTAGCAAAATAAGATTCTGGTCCATGACTAAGGCTACTAGGTTCTACTTCAATACAAAATAAATCAATCATATTTAGTTCTGCCTTTTTTTCCCCACTCATTATGGTAGGATTTTAGAGCAAGCTTGTAGGGCACATCAGGTTACATGGTAGGAAAGGAACAAAAATCCTGATAAGATATTCATTTCAGTAATGCACAGTTCCTCTTGCATTTGCTAGGTGGAATATTTCACTGATGACCGAAGTATATTTCAGAATACCACATTTCTTTAATTAACAGCATGTGATCTATACAATAAAAAAATATTATTGATGAAACTTAGTCCAGCTGTATTCTCTGAGTCACTGCAATTGTTTTTTTGTCTTGGTATGAGAATTTCTAAGACTGACAGAAAGTGTATCAACTTCAGATGTAATGCTGAGTTGTATTAAAAAGATATTTGCTTCTAATCTAACATTCTTAAATTGCTATTACTAATTACATAGTATATTGATGTTCATTTTGTCATTCCAAGATACGCTTCTTATTCCATTTCCAGGAGTCTAGACACCAGATTTCTTAGCCATGTGCATCTAATAACAGCACTTTTCATCCATGGATCTCTAAGCACTTTGACAAGGAGATCAAACTCATACTCTATTTTACAGAGGGGGAAACAGAGGTGAAGTAACTTGTCCAAAGTCACCCAGCATCCCAGTGGGACAGCCAGGAACAGCACCCAAGTTTCAGTAGTGTGCTGTATCCCCCGTACCACTCTGTTTCCCCTCATTATGGTTTCCTCCTGTTTGGAACAACACTTGTGCTGCCTAGTGGGTCAGAGCTAGAGTTTGTCGGCAGGTGCCAGAGCCCAGGTCACAGCCAGAGTCAGGAACCAGGAGTCAAGCCACAGCCAGAACTGAGGGTTAGAATCAGGTTAACTGGAGTGAGACAAGACAGGATCCAATACAGACGCAAAGCTGGGAACAAGCAGTAGTGGGAGTTACGACTCCATGGGCAAAGGTCCTAAGCGGCCAGCACCCTGCTGTTGATCTTAACATCAGATCTACTGATCCCCTCAGCCAGTTTGGTAGCTTGACCAATTGGGTGGCTTCAATGATCCCAGCTGCACTCAGACTTCCCAGGGATTAAGCTAGTAAGTAAACAGGCTGGCTGGCAACCCTGACTCCTGACATTCTCTCACAATTGCTGAGGCTGACTTCTATTATGTGAAAATGTGTGGGGTTTTGTTTTGCAATGTTTAGCTAGGACACAAGTATAGAAAAGAGGCAGATAACTGTCTTTCCTTTAAAGAGACATATTCTTCTTTGCAAGAGGAAAATAAATGAGGAAACAGCAGTCAGCTTGCTGCATTGAAGTCATCATTCCATACCCAAATAGAGAGAAGAAATATCCTTAGTGTTTTCTCCAAAGGTTTTAGTCTGTTTATTTAAGTTTCTTGCTGATTCGTTTATTACACATGGAATTGCATGGAGAATCTGACACCTAGTGTAGGCTTTTAATTTTTCAGGTAGGAATTGAGTGATTCGAGTTGCTACTGTCATCTGAAAATCGGTGCGTATCTCTAAGTCATCCATTATTTAAAGCATTTATGGTGTGACCTTTTGTTACCTCTCACAGCTGTTTGACGTTAACATATTTGTATGGAAGAGATGCTTGGCAATGCGCCTTGAGGGGGAAAAAAATGAAGCTAAACATTTTGCATCTGGGAAAGGAATTTAAGAGTCTCTCTGTTCACTTTGTAATGTCCTAATATTCACAGTAATGAGCCATTTTGAATGGGCTTTCAATTACACTGGATAAGTGAGAATTTTATGCCTAATGTGTATCTCACTCCATTGAAATCTGTATCTATTATGCCTTCACATCAGATGCAAATCATTAACCATGTTACAATTTCTGTCTTTTTTTTAATAGTAATAAATCCTCTGAGACATTTTAAGGAATCAAAGTATGATTTTTTGTAGCTGTTATTTCTTCCACCCACTGCCAGTTTTGTGATAGACATTTGATCTAACTTAAATCAGGCACTCCAATGACCATCCTGGTTTGGATGCTCATTTACAGTGGTTGGTTATAGGCTGAAGGTTAAGCAGAAGCCGGATCTCATATTTGTAAAATTGTTATTGCTTTTACATTGCATTAGTGGCCACAGACCCTGATCATGAGTGTGACGCACTGCACAATAACATATACAGGATAAGCATGTAACCTGCGCCAAGATCTCACAGTTTACCTATGTGTAACAAATAGAACGATGAAGCAAGTGACAATAAATACAGCAAACACTATCATGCAGTTTCTTACACAACCCAGATGTCACCTATGTGCACCAATGTCAATAAGCAGATTGTCAGCATGATGAATATCACTTCTGCATGGAAACATATAAATTCAAGGGCAGAATTTGATTCCTTACCCTGCTGTAGACTCAAACAAATCCAAAATCCCTAACTGAAGTTCATCCCAAAATGTGGAATCCCAGGTGATTTCATGTCAAACCAGACCTTTCACGAAACTACGATGCAAACCCATGAATTGGACTTGGTTTGCTTGAAAGTTGGCCACATCACCTTGAAGTATTCATCAATGATGCTGATCTGAATTTCAAGTTTTATAAAATCTGACATCAAGCAACTTTGACATGTTTTCAGATTTTGGTGTGATCATTTTATACAGCTCTGTACAGTAATCACACCTTTCCTTTGGTTTATAGCCTCAAATACTAACATGTCCACACAAGGTCCTTCTAAGACACAACATACCTCTCCAAAATATGGCATGTATTACAGTGTAGTCCAGTCAAGTATTTCCTTTGGTTCTCTGAACATTTTTCAATAAAGAATACTTCTGGGATCATTTAAAAAAATTAGGTGGAATACTTCGCTTTCCAATCTGACTGTATGACTGCAAATCAAATCTTAATAACTATAAAATAGGGGAATAAAGCATCAACACATGAAAATTATTTATAAAGTTGCAGATAGACCATTGTTTT
This sequence comes from Podocnemis expansa, assembly GCA_007922195.1. NCBI lineage: Eukaryota > Metazoa > Chordata > Testudines > Podocnemididae > Podocnemis > Podocnemis expansa. The sequence continues at coordinate 10,716,134 of ML682040.1, read as the reverse complement.
AATGGGTTGGGCAGATAAATAATCATTCCATCATTGGCTATCCCAGAGCAAATTCAAAATGGAAAGCAATTTTCAATTAACTGGTATTTTCAATTAACTAGTATACTTACCTGAGGTTATGTTGCATAATCAATCGGGAAGAACTGTTACTTGCTTACTGTTTATGAGCCAGGTGCTTCTAAAGTGCTTTTTAAAATTAACACTCTACCGAAAGCCAAACAAAATGACTTTCCCATTGCTGAAAGATGTGAGCTGAACTTTTGACATGATCATTTTAAATCCATTTAGTGTATGAATATAATGATGGGCATTGAAGTCATCCTTAAGATAGGGTGTGTACCCTTTAAAGTGCTCCGGTGGTTTTTCTTAATCAAAAGCTACATTCAGCTTTCCTGATGTTACTGCAGATTGGGAATGTGTATGTGTAAGTATGCTGTTGCATAACCAAGATGCTGGATTAGAGATCTTTGAAAGTGATTAGTGATTTTGGGTGCCTCTATTTTGAAGGTGTGACTTGAAACAACAAGTGGAAGTGCTGATCACCTAACTTCTAAATTTCAGGGTGAGATCATAATGCCATAGAAGTTACTGGTAAAATACCCTATGACTTCAGTGGGGCCAGGGTGTCATTAAAGTTTTTTTTTCTCCTTTGCTGTGTCTCAACTGAAGAACCCAGATTCACTAGTTACTTTAGAAAATGAAACCTTCATTTCTACCTCATTGTTTGTGCCTGTTATTGTTTACAATATCTATTATTCTTTTGTTCACTATGGGCCAAAAATCAAACTATTGATTGAAATACACCCATAATGTTCAAAAATATAGTGCCTAAATATCTAGATGCAGTGATGACTCAGTTATTTAAAATACATAGAGATAAATGGCAAACAGACAGACAAGGTCAACTACAAGTCAATAAGTTGTTCACATTACTTCCTTAAGTGAGACCAATTGCTCTTAAATAACGATACTGACTGTAAATGGATTTAAGAATTATAAACATTAATATTGTAGCTATATAGAATAAATAATGGTCTTTGGAGGGTATAATGCTTTTATTGGAAGGAGAGTTATATTGTGCACAAGTATTGAAATACTGGTGAGTCATGTAAATCATCTCCAGGGAGCATCTATACATTCTCTATACCACCATGCCACAGTCCAATCCTTCCAAGCAAACATTTGCATACATGTGCAACATCATTTAAGTCCACATGCATGAATACAGTTATAGGAGTTGGGCCTCAGTGGACATAAATATGTATTAGTAAATAAAGATGTTTATTCTCTGGCCACCATGATCAAATAGTGATACAATGTGCATTGAATGAAAAATCTCTGATCTCAGTTTTAAAAATTTCCTGATAAACTTTCCTGATTAGTGGTACTTGGCCCTGCCATGAGAGCAGGGAACTGGACTCGATGAACCACCATAGTCCCTTCCAGTTTCTGTGATTCTATGACTAACTCTAGGCTTTGTGAATGGAAACACACAAAAATCCACATATGTGATTGTGAAGCAGCCACCTCACCATTTTGGCACCTCTTTGTGGGCATTCCAAGGGCTAGGTCTGCTGGTTAGAGTACCCCGCCCCCATCTGGTGGTCCTTCACCCATCTTCTCATTCACTCCCAGGCCCCATCTCTCCCAAGGCCCTGTCTCTCCAACAGTATCCTCATCATGACATAGTTTTCCAGCTGTGTCACAATTTGAGCTCCTCCCTTCTGGGGGCTGCCTCCGAAATCCATGTTCAGCCACTTTCCTTACTGGCTACTGCAATCTACAGTCTGTCAACCTCCCCCCACAACTCAAATGTCAAGGGTGGGGAGAGATGGGTGCCCACCCACTACTCTGGGTTACAACCCAGATACTCTAGAAGACAGCCACTTGTTGCATCCACTCTCATTTCTTAGTCCATTTCTCTAAGTCACCTCTCCCATGACCTTAGCACTTTCTCCACCCTTGTCTCAGACCCTCAGTCTCCAAATCTCTGCAGCCAACCTGGAGTTCTCCTTAGCTTCTTCAGCCCCTACAGCATTGCTCTGCCCCAGGTGCTAGATACCTTGCAGGCTGAAAGCAGCTAGTTCTCCCTCTTTAAACCCTTAAGGAATGACAGACTCTACTCAGCCTTGCAACTCTTCTTATATGGGCCTGCCGGGCCCTGATTGGCTTCTCCTTTCATCCAGTCTCTCATTGCCCACCTCCTCCACAGCCATGCTAGACTTCTGTTAACCCCTTTGCAATCAGTGTGGGGCAGACCTCTAATTTGATTAAGGTGATTTTAATACACCTTAATTACATTGCCTCATGAATGACCCATAGTGCTTAATAGCATTTGCCATTCATTTAAGTGTCAGCTAGCCTGATATTATGTTTTGCCCAGTGTTTCTTGTGAAGAAGTTAGATAAGTCAGTATAATATATAAGCTAGTATATTTCAGAGATAGATAGCAGTCGAGCTTGTCAACATATCTGTAGGGAATCCAGGACCTCCAGGAGCTTAGTCTGGTTCAAGGCTGAGTGCATTTTTAGGGGAAGAAGTTGATAAATTATGGGAATGGTAAATAACAGAGGACAGGTCACTGAAACAGAGCGATTTGTATCACTTCATGAGCTGGGTTTAACCTGTGTGCTTTCATATGGCTGAAAGTAAATATGTACATCTAAGACCAAAGAATGTAGGCCATGCTTTCAGGATAGTGGATTCTACCCTGGGAAACAGTGGAGCTGAAAAAGATTTGGGGGTCAGGGTGGATAATCAACTGCCTAAGTCCCCAGTATAATGCTATGGCCAAAAGGGCTAATTCAATTTTTGGGTGCATAAATAGAGAAATCTCTATATTGACAATGAGGAACTTCCAGTGACAACTAGAGGTGTACGGTTTATGTCAACAGAACCCATCTGGAATTAAAAAAAATAAGGCTTTAGATTAATTGTTAGTCTTGTTTCTGTTCTGCTTTTTGCCCTACTTCTATTTTGCAGTTACCACAGTTTCATTGCAGACACTGGCTTGTTTTCTGCCTGTAAAAAAAACTGCTGTGCAAGGAAGTTGGTATGCACAAATAGTTTGCAGAACTAGTTATAAAGGTATTTTAATTGTAAAGAAACTTACAAGGCCATGTCTGCCTGGCAATGAAATTCTGCCTGGCTTAGATAATGAGTGACAGTGTTCTGTCAGTAATGAAAACAGTAACCAGTAAGAACCAATAAAGTGGTAATGTGGCTCTCAACAGGTACCAAATATGGTAAAACAAAGCAATGATATCTTCTAGAAACTGAAAGTGCAGTTGTGGAACAGGGATAAAAGGCTGCAAAAAGCCCATGCAAAGCAGAGGTCTGCGGAGGCACAAATCTAGTGCCAAACTGAGGACAGATCACCCAAGGTTCCCTCCCTGTTGACAGATCTTTTCACTGATAAGCTTGCTGGTCGAGAGTGAAACGTCCAACCTCGGATAGGACTGGCACACCTGAATCAAATTTGAATCTGAATCAAATGAATAAGCCACAGTTTTGTAAGTATAAGGGATGATGCTAACAGTACTGATTGGAGCCCAGTATCAGTTGAGGGCTTAGTAATAGGAACAGGTTTAGGAATTGTAATTATATTTGTGCTGTAATAAACCTTCTGTTATCTCTTTGTTTTTGACTTAGAACAGTAAAAAGAATAAGAAAGTGATTTTTTCTAATCAGATGAAAATAAATAAATTAAGCTAGTAAAAGCAATCAAATTTACTCAGTGTCTGTTTCAGTGTCTCATCCCCCTCAAGCATACCCAAAGAATCCATTTATCAAACAGTAAATTCTCAACCATCTTCAAAGTGTCTGATGAAGTGAGATTTTCTCCCAGGAAAGCTCATGCAATAAATAAATGTGTTAGTGTTTAAGTGCCACAGGACTCCTTGTTTGTTTTATAAGAGATAGGATACTGGGAAAGAGGATAGCTTTTATGCACGTATAATTTTCCCATATAGACAAGCACTAATTCTGCAGCTGGAATTTAGAAATTCTGTTGATGATGCATGTGTCAGAATAAAATCTATTTCACTTTCCTGTAACTTGGCTGGTTTTGTAGTGCAAATAACAGGAGTGAAAACTAGTTAAAGTATAACAGCTAGGTTCAATAAATAAGTCACTCCTACACTTTATCTAAATTGTGAATTTTCTCATCCATGTCTCCCACACAAATACATCTCATCCACAGTAAGTATAATTGTCAGGTGTTTCAATTTGTCTTTGCCAATGCGAAGACAGATATGAGGTGAGGGGAATTAGCCGCTGTTATGATGAAAATGGAGAACTCTTTCATCAACAATTCTTCCTCGGTAGCTCAGCTGAATGCTTAATGTTAGTCATTGGAAACCACATTTCTGTGCCTAAAGGAATGCTGTAATTATCAGAAGTGCTGATCTCCTATTAAAGTGAATGAGTGTTAGAGATAATCAGCACCTCTGAAAATCCAGCAACTTATTTACATACCTGTGTGTAGGTTCAGAAGTAAGACTTTAAACATTTAATTTGGAAAAACTTACCATTACAACCTAATGAACACACAATGGTAGAACATTGCTTCAATGGTTAACTTAAATGGGTAGTAGTAACTTTCTTCTTTTAATTCAAATTTGGTTCAGAAAATAAAAGCACCATGAAAAGAATGGTAGACACCAAATGAAGTGATCATGAACAATTATCCTAAATGCTGAGGTTTGTATTAGATTTTTATTGAGATCATATTCAGGAAAACTTCTATTGATCAAATAGGCATTTGTTTGCCTAAAGTTATCAGTAGAGCCCTGTGCCCACACCAATATGTGTATCCACATTTTGTCTTCATACACGACCAATGGTACATGGATATCTGCATCACATCCATGAATTTGGATATAATGCAGATTTCTGTGGATTTGCAGGGCTCGTCTCTAAGACCCTGCATGGATACAAATATGTGCATATAGATATCTGCGGGTATAATGCAGGTATCTGCAGGGCTCTAATTATCACAGTTTAATCCTGCTGGGTATATTGCTATCTTATCTGTTGTAATTTTTAGACCAACCCCAATTGACTGTAGCCCATCACTAGGCTGAAAAATTGAGACCTCCCTGTAAAACAGAAAAAACATGCCAAAGTATGTAGTGTCAAAGATTTATTGGTGTTGAGGTAGCCCACCTTTTTGGGAAATAGCCAGCTAAGATATTGGCGCTGTTTGCCCAGTGAGGTTTTAGAACATTGAGTAAAAGAACAAGCAGCAATATTAGTTACATGTTGCAATATATTATTATTATCATACAATGCAACAGTAGATGTTGACAATTATGATGTGAAACACTTTGCACAATTACACAGAACCCAAAGGCTTGATCACATGGTTGGTGTGACTCATGAGTGAATGATAAAAATTACAGAAGAGGGGGAAAGAGGAAAGGGCAGACAAAGAAGACACAAAGGATGTGTGTGGTTTTATGTAAGCATTTTCCTGACAAATCAGAAATGGTATTGGTGTTGAATGGCACATTATTACTTGGCAGAATAGGCTTTGATATTAAGCTCTGTTAGTAAATCCATAATGAGATCAAATGTATGAGTTTCAACCCCATTTTTGCCACTTACTGATTGTGATTTTTATCCATTAGATCAGAGCACTCTAAAACAGTTCTTACAACCATTCAGAAGAGCTGGATGTTGCTGTGTCTCTTCGGGGTTTAAGGAACATTATTTTGGATTGAGTTTAGGGCCATGACTAGCCAGCAGAATACAGGCCTGGTCACAGACTGATTATCAGCGAAACTAAAGATTCATGTTCTGCATGAAGGAGACAAACATTTTTTTAATATTAAGGCTAGATTTCTACAAATTAAACCCCAGTGTTTCTCACAGCTCCTCAATGAATTGGAGGAGTTAAAACTAACAAAACACAAATTTTAGTGCAGGATGTGTTTTGTGAAAGGAGATGGTTCAGTCACTGTGGCTCATGCTAATTTATTCAAATTAGCACCCAGTATCTAAGCAGAAGGACAAGAATACATAGTTGTATTTGGCTGCAGAACAAGAGCGCACTTTTTTGTATTTTCTTTATGTTAAAGAAACAGCTGCAGCTTTTTTTGCTACCAGTGCAATTTATTGTTTAGTGTGATGGAAATAAATTGTGTTAAATGAGCCATAACAGAACTTTCTCGACAACTTCTAAACTAAGTTACAAAGAAGAAATATGTAAATATTCCTTAGCTTAATGGTGAAAGCTTTAGACAAGCCACAATGTGCCAAATGTTAATGGCAAAACTGAGTCCTTAAAATTTGCATCCGAATGCATATGTACAAAGGCTCTGTACAAGAATTTTTGTACGTGCATCCATCCAAATAGCCCATTGGTACATGCAACCACAGATATTTGCACATAAAATGGCTACATGTACAAAGTTTGTTGGCACAGCTAACAGGCCTCATTTTGTAAATATAGCATTATATTTCTATAAATTCAAAAACAGCTAGCATGCAGCCTACATTAGTTCTGAAACAATTAAGTAAAATGATAAGAAATGAGCAAATTTCCAAAGGTTAAGCAGTATGGATATTTCTTTGCAACTATTTAAACAAAAGCTTTAGAAACTGGACAGGAAGTCACCCCAAATCTGCAGCAATTACTGATTGCTTTCTAACTGAAACTAACAGAAAAATAGTTCTAATGTTTTAGATTAGAACATCTGCTACTGGTCACCATCAGAATAAGGAAATAATGAAATAGGGACATACATTAAGGGGGGAAATGTCGCATGGCCGTACTTTCTCAACTCTCAGAACATTTTGAGCAGGAAAGGGTTGGATTATTTTAGTTTTAAGCAAAGATCCAGGACAGTTCTTATTTTCTCTGACCCATTCCCCAATAATTGTTATTTTTTTATGTTGTTTTGATAAGGTCCTTCAAAAATGAGTTACCTTGACCCTACAAGATAATTACAATGGGATGCATTTTAAGTCTTCACCCTTGGCAAACAGTCTTTGCCTAGGACTTATCTAAAGGTGTCTGAGAGATGGTACCTTTCATAAGACCAAATTTTCAAATGTACCTATAAAGTTCAACAAGGAAAAAATGCCCAGGGAGTCACTGAATGTTTAAAGTTACATAACTGCTTGAACAGATTGGGTTCAAATTCCAGTAAGTAGCTGTTTACCTGTAAAGTTAATGCTTACCATGACCAAAGTTAAGGTTTTTATACATATGTGGCAAACTGCTCATTTTCCAGCACTGGGTCTCATGCCTTTCTTCAGTGAAAGTGGGTCAGGGCAGACCCCAAATGCCTGAGTCCTACCTCTATGGGGCACTTGCACTGGTGAAACTCCAGGGAGGGAAGAGGGGGTTTGGGACCCAGGCCCACCCTCTACTCCAGGTCCCAGCCCAGGGGCCCTATGAAGTGCAGCTACATGCTGCTGACAATGTCCCAGCATACACTTCTTTCTCCTGGCCTGTCTTCCCCCTCTGTCCTTACAGTTCCTTGTGCCTGCTCTCCCCTTAGGCCAGATTTCTTTTCTCAACCAATCAGAGTCTCAGACACACCTTTCTTTTTCTTCTCAAGGCCAGTTACCTTCTACAAACTCTTCTGCTCTTTTGCTTCAAGCTCCTCTGTTCCTTGGCTCTACACAGCACCACCCTGCTCCTGCTCCTGCTCCTGCTCCTGCTCCTGCTCCTGCTCCTGC
>ML682040.1:10643643-10708435 GCA_007922195.1 Podocnemis expansa | reverse complement strand
CCTGCTCCTGCTCCTGCTCCTGCTCCTGCTCCTGCTCCTGCTCCTGCTCCTGCTCCTGCAACTTCTGTTTGGAGCAGGGAGGCTTTTATCAGGCACCTGGCTACTTCTCGATTGATCTCAGGTGCCTCTCATTAACCTGCAGTAACTCTGGTTAGCCATTGGGGAACAAAGCCTTCAGCATTCTGAGGCTCACATATCTCCCGTTTTTTTATTCTCAAGCTGCCTGCTGGCTTTGATCTCTCACGCATATCATGTATATTAATTTTATTTGGTGAGTGCCACTTAATATGTCACATTTTAAAATTTAGCTTGAAATTATATTCTTTCCAAAACTGAGAGGAAAAGCTAATGCATAGATTCCTTCCAAAATACATCTGTGCAACTCTGATCAGATCAGCTAGTGCCACAGCTCAAATAATGCAATTTTTACATGCTGTAGTCAGATAGCAACTGAACCCCAGAAAGCTGAGAATGAGACCACAACCTATTTTGCACCCTCTTACTTTACTCAGACATATAAGTACTATTGTGCTCAACACTCTAGCTAGGACTAATAGATAGTTTGAACTTTTGAGATAAATCTCTCAGGAATAAGGAGGGGAAGACACAGTAGTGGCAAACAATTTTCATATAAAAATGATAATGTTGACTGGAAGTCACTAACTGATGACAATGAAAGTGCTGCTACTACAAGGTAGCCTAGGGAAAAAAGGAATAGCTGTGGCATGATAGGAAATAGCACAGCAACTTAAGATGTACTAGTGTAGCATGTCTCTTTATTTGCTGGCATTAAGGATAAACATTGACATCACAGAACTAGTCTGAAGCATGTTGTATGTTATCTGATTCACAGTTTCTTCCATGTCCAGAGAGAAAAAGGGGAAATCAAATATTGTACCATACAAGTATTTTGCAATAAACTCATCATTGGTGGAGCTAGTAGAAAGCCCAGATGCTGTAGACTAAAAGCAAACACAACTTTTTTTTAAACTATTTTTTTGTTTGTTATTAAAAGGTTTATTCCTCTTTCAGGAACTTCTTTAGGCCGCTAGTCACCCAAAACCTTTTGAAGAAATAACACAGATTCTTAGATTTTTAAAACTAACATGGTCACATAGTTTGACATTCTGCATTACACAGACCATATAATTTTACCCAATCATTCCAGCAATGGACCATGTACAATTTCCAGAAACTTCTGGCTCTGGGCAGCTAAATTTGCCCAGCAATAGAAAGACAGCCCCAAGAGATTCCTTAGAGAGATAGCCCTCATTAAAGCATATGGGTTACCCGTAAATATAGAAGATCAAATAACTGGCTATTAGAGCTTTTGAGCTGGATTTTCAGGGTGGTCTGAGTCCATTATTTGGTACCTGTGTTAATGAACTATTCCTGGAACCGTCTTTCAGTCAGTGTATCCAGACTCCCTTCCACTACACAAAGGGATTACCCTTGTTGAAAGGACTTTAAATACAAGCACTGAAGTACTGAGTGCTTTTAGCTGCATCTGTTTCTGGGCCCGAGGTGCAATGTCACAGCTCTTGTTGCAGATAGATATCACAAGTACATGGCATGATACCAGGAGAGAAAGCAGGAAGGTTCACAGATTCCTTCATTTCCCTTGCATCACAGTTTGAATTAGGCGATTAATACAAAATTTCAGGTACGACACTGATACATGCAACCAGCTCTTCATTCTGAGTTTCATGCAACTCTGATGAGAGTCTGTGACTCCAAAGAACTTGACCTGGGTGTCTGAGCATTTCACAAGAAGGGCCAACTTCACCACTACTTTAACTGAGGAAAAGGTAATTGAAATCAGTTACAACAATGGTGTCTGGTGACTTTTAAATTGGTTTAAAATGTTCATTGCCATACATCTCATTAGAGTCTGCAGAATACCAAATGCAAGTGTTCTCTAAAACCTAGTAACTCCAGAACTCATATTTATGGCTGTGTTCTCACACAGCCGGTTATTTCGATATGGTTGTTTTGCAACAACCGTATATCGAAATAATGCTTATTTCGAAACAACTTATTTTGAATTAACAAAATGTTAATTCAAAATAAGGGAAAAAGGCGGGAAACGAAATAGCAGGTTCATACTGTGAACTTGCTATTTCACTTCCACAGTGGGCTGAAGGCACCCCCAACGTTCAGCGCTGCCCAGCGCTGCTCCCCCCCTGGTGCCTGCACAGCGGGGCTGCAGGCACCAGCGGGGTTCAGTGCTGCCCAGTGCTGCTCCACCCCCAGTGCCTGCACAGCGGGGCTGCAGGCACGGGCGAGCTTCAGCGCTGCCCAGCACTGCTCCCCGCTGGCTTAAAGCCCGGTCTGCCTCCAAACCCGCCGCGACCGCCTTTGTTATTGGTAGAAACACAATGAGGGACACAGCTTGGACACATCAACTTGCAAATTCAATTTTATGAACTGTTTCAAGGATGGGCTTCTCTGACTCATGTAGTCTCATTGGCATGTCAATACTGCACACCGGGCTGGGCTAAAACACAAATTCAAGCCTTTTCCCCCTTTCCACCACACATACATCAATCTGACAAGTGAACAAGCAGGCAGGACCTCAGTTGTAAGACTGGAGGGGTGGGTTGGAGCTCAACTCCTGTTGTGACTTGAGTCAAAAGCCCTGTCATTTAATAGTGTTGATGTCGCTCAAGCCAGCAAACTGAGTAAGAAGGGCTGTGTTGTACAGGATGGACATGTTAGAATGTTTGTAAGACCTGGAGCAAGCAAGAATAAGCTCAAGGCTACAATGCAGTGTGGATGCTTAACCATGGACTTGGAAGCACTGAGTCCAGAAATCCAGGTCCCACAGATCCAGGTTTACAATGCCGTATAGACGTACCCATTCACTTCAATAGAAGTATACAATAAGGACTGAAGTATCAAACCCCTTATTTATAAAAATGAACACAAAATTAAAACCAAGATTCAAGCAACATTTTTAAAGGATATTATGGTAACTGTTATTCATGAAGATCAGGTGGGATTTTCATACAGGAGTTTCACTGTCAGCTACCCTAGAAAAATCTGTCACTTGATCCCAGTTACAAGATGTACCTGCCATTTGTTGTTAAATGTGGAGAAAGCATTTTTAGAGGATCAATGGCTCAGTCTACTGACATTACTCAGGAAATTTGGTTAACCTTCTTTATCAGGACTGAAGTAATATATAAATTCTCTTTTTGCATGAGAATTAACTGACAGGTTAAATTCATCAGCATTTCATGTGGAAGTAGGGTCACATCAAAGCTGTCCTCTGCCTTCTTTTTAACTTTTCTCTCAAATCATTCTTATGGAAAAGGGTTACAGAAAGGAATAGGGAGTGATATAAATTACTCTAAAAACTTAGTATCTAGTAAATTATTAGATTCAACTTCAGTCACCTTGAAGGGGTCTGATTTAAGCACCCGCACTCTGAAAGCCAAGCTGACCCTTCAAAAGGTTTTAAGTTTGAAAACTTAGGTACCCAAGGTCATGCAATAAATAAATTTGTTAGTCTTTAAATGTGCAAAAGACTCCTTGTTTGTTTTACCCAAAATCATGTCACTTCTGAAAATGTAGGCAATAGATTTGCAAACCAATACATATGTATTTTCTATGGAAACTTCCACTTTAAATTCATTCATTCAATGGTCCTTTATGGAGACGCTGAGTAATGTATGGCAAAACACGAATGTTACACTATAACCACAATCTTCAGAAAAGGTTATCTGAATACTCTGCTAGGGTGCAAACTTGTGAATCTGGATTAACCTATGGAGCTCAAAAAATGTTTGCAAAATCTTCTGCAAAGTGAAACTTCAGTTTCACTTGGTCCCACTTTTCCTGAGTGATTAAATTGTGTTTCAGAACAGCCAAAAGAGCAGCTTCAGATGACATTCAGAAACATCCAAGGCTATAAGGAGATAAAAGCTCAGATAAATATACAGTTTTCAAAGATTGTATTTTGAAGCAAAACAATTATCAAATCAGCCAGCGTAACTCCCTGCAAAGTGGTGTGACATGCTGAGTCAGCTTGGTGCACATTAAGATCTAATGGCAGAATTTCCCACAACTCAGCACCGATGCTGCATTTTCTTTAGTGATCCATAGAAGCAAAGCATTGCAGTGTGACCTAGAGATTTGACATCACACATGAGCATTAGCAATGAATAAAGTCTGACTAGATTCCATTAATGGGAAAAAGATAGTGCTAACTAGTCTCAACTTGACTCTCAAACAGGAGTACAGAGTCCAAAGTAACTCCATGGATCTGAACATCAACAGACAGCACAATTCTATCCGCATCAGGAGAAAACCCCTATGATGTAAATATCAATTAATGAATCTAAGTTCCAATCAAACAAAGGCATGTCAGTTTCATTACGATAAAAAAGAGCTGATGACATGCCAGACAGCTATCCAAATAAGACAGGTTACCTGCAAGGGAAGTGAATGTTAAATTTTAGTCAGTCTTTGAGAGATTAAATTTGAGATCTTTGCCAAACAGTAAGTACTCAGCAGGGCTCAGGAACAGGTCACTACACAAAAGTTAAAAAACGTGACTGGTGCAGGGCTCGGTGGGCAGGTCTACATTTAAAACTGCAGCAGCACAGTTGTAACTGCATGTAAGTGAAGTTAATTCACTTCTGTGAGAGGTGGTAGCTATGTAGAGAAGTGCGCTGACATATGCTGATTAGGTCAGCATATCTTCACAGTTCAAGGGTGTGAAAAATCTGCATCAGAGTAATGCAGTTATAGCCATGTATGTTTTTAGTGTGGACTTGACTTGAGTCTACAGAGAACTGAGAACAACAGCGCTGAGAGATGGGAACTCTTCATTTTATGAAGATGTTAACTCAGACTCCCTGTGGTGCTAATTTAAATGTCAGCAGTATGAACTATTTCATTCTTTGTGTATGAAAGGAGAGGGAGGATCACACATCTGCATGACTTACTCATTTTGGTACCACAAGTGGTGGTGCTTGGAAGAGATCATCAATTACTGCCCATTCTCCAAGTCAAAAAAGATCAGCCTTGCAGTGAAGGCAGGAACACAGCCAGGGGTGGGCTGGGGTTCACCCCTTAGGGAATGTGGCCCACCCAGCACAGTGCCTGGCAGCGGCGCAAACTTCACCACACAATTGCAAGGCCAACCAGCAACCATAGCGGAGCAGTTCATGCCACTGCATAGGTGGACTTCATCGCCCTGCCTCCTCCCTCCCACAGCTCCATTTGTTTCGTAGCAACTGGAGCATCTCGGGGCAGAGATGACCAGAAACTGCCTTTGGTCACGCTCACCTTGCAGATGCTGGGGCCCAGCCAGAAACCAGGGGCTAGCTACAACCCTGGCCTAGTATGCATATATTGAAGCCCCATCCAAGAGAAGCTCAACTCAAGGAGCCAGTGCCATTCATTATCTTATTTTGAATTATTATTATTATTATTATTTGTGTCATGGCTAGAAGCCCCAGTCATGAACCAGGACTCCATTGTGCTAAGTGCTACACAACCACAGAATACTGTCCATTCCCTAAAGACTTCACAATTGGACCATAAGATGAGACACTAGTTGGATGCAAACAGACTGATAGGGGAATAAAAGGAAGCAAGGAGACAATACTGATCAGCATTATAATCAGTGATCTATTCTCAGCACACCCCAACTACCGAGCCTTTCTCAAGGTTTTTGTAGGTTGCACTGCAAAGGAGAGTTTGAAAGAAGAATATCCTCTTACAATTAACTGTGAGTGGGGCCTCATTCTGGTAGCTCACATGGGCAAAACTTATTTTGAGGGGCTAGCAAAGGAGATTACTGACACCTTTGCCCACTAATCCAATACCTCTCAGCTCTAAACCTCAAACCATCACATTTTCCAGTTAGAGGCAAGAGGTTAGTAGAACTGAAAATTCATTAGCTTAAACCCTCACAAGGGTGATGATGATAAATGATTCTGCAGCACAGCTGATGGTGTTAAATAGAATTCTTAGTTCATGCAATCTAATAAAGCTACAGGAGTTAGAAATCAGGCTACAATGGATAAGTTTCTGGAAATAATTAGTTCAAGAGTTCAGGAGAGAGAAAAAGAAACAAGTATTTAACTATTATTCATTAATTCCTGTGGGGTGGCTGTGTTAGTCTAGTTCAACCAGGGTCGTCCTTAGGGTAGGGCAAGAGGGGCAGCCACCCAGGACCTTTCACTTTGGGGGGCCCTGCAGGGCCCACTGCTGTCCCTCCTCCGTACCAGAGCTGGCCAAAAGTGGCAGTCCAGTTCACAGGGCTGGCTCTACTGTGAGGCCAGAGGAGTGGCTTGGGGTGAAAGTTGTTTAAGGCACTCTGTTGTAACACAGTAGATCAGGGTTGCTACAAAGGTGATTCATTAGGACTAACAATGAGGTGCTAATTGTTGTTCAAACAATCTCTATGGCTTCTCTCCAAGTCAGTATCTCTTTTGGCTTCCCTCATTCATATGAAAAGGACTGAGGTCACTGGCAAGCAACCTTTTTGGGTTTTTTTATCAAAAGACCCAATGAAGAAAAGAAAAAACTGTGACCACCATCTTATTCCACCATTTCTGGGATATAGGGATTGCAGTTATTTTTGCAAATTAGGACTTGCATCGTTTTTCAGTGGGTTGAGAATTCCTTTGCTTGCAACAGCAGTTATAATTTGTAGATTTTAGTAAAAAATCAAGATATTTTGACTGATAATTAAAAAGACAAGAGAAAAGCAAACTGCTGTAGTAGGAGCCTGTGTTACAAAGTATGGCATTTTTTTCTATAATTAGAAAGCCTAAGTAACAATAAAATCCAACTCAGGGATGGATCTGCTGGAAGGAGAAGTTATAGCAAAGTCCTAATCTGAAGGTGAAGTGGATAGCCCCATTGTGTTGCTGCCTTATGCACAGTGCCAGGGGTCACCAGGCCAAGCAGAGAGGGCTAGCATCCCTCCAATCACAATACTGTGGACAATTGTGTTTCATGAGTTTTCTGCTTCAGTTCCTGGGATTTGGCAGTGGAGAAGGGAGCAGGACCTGGAGGGACTTGGACAGGCTCAACAGCAGACAGGAACTTCCAGAACTTTTCTTTCCAGCCTGGCATTGGCTCTCTTCTCCTTCCTCTGTCTCAGCACTTTCATCTCATTTCTCCACTCAGTTGTGCTCCCCCCACCCATTTGCAAGTAGCTCACACACACACACTCTCACACTCCTGGGTCCTACATGCAAGTTTGGAGACTTGACATACTTCCTGATTTGAGGCAGGAGTATGGCATGTGGGACCACCCTCTGCATGTTCCATGTAGGTGTGTAGATTTCAGAGATGCAGCAGAAGCCTCAAGAGAAAGGATGAAAGCCATGAGGGATTGCTGCCTCCCACCCCCAGCCATGGTTACTGTTCAGTTTTCTGGCAGCTGCCGTTTTTTTCAATGGAGGGTTGCCGCATGGCAGAGGGGTCCGGAGCTAGGTCCAGAGAAAAAAAGTTTGACAACCACTGGCTTAAGGGCACCTGAGAAACCACACCCTGCACTCCTGTTCCACCACTTTTGGCCAACTTGCCCAGTCACTGGCATGGGATGGCTGGTGCAGGGGCCTGCCCCTCCCCTGGGCCTGCCAGCCCCACCCCCCCAGTGCACAGGGGGGGTGTTTGAGGCCCCACAGAGGGTGATTCATCCAGAGCCCCACACCCACCTGGGGATGGCCCTGAGTTCAGCTAAACAAACAAAGAGTCCTGTGGCACTTTTAAAGACTAACAAATTTATTTATCCCATGAGCTTTCGTGGGAGAAAATCCCACTTTGTCAGATGCTTGAAGATAGGGACAAAGTGGGAATTTCTCCCATGAAAGCTCATGCAATAAATAAAGGTGTTGGTCTTTAAGAAGTGCCACAAATCTCTTTGGGTTTTCTTGCTGTTATTTATTAGTTACATTATTAATTTATAAAGCTATCCATCACATGGATCCGCGTTCTGAATGTTCTTAATATCCAGCATAAAAATATGCACAATGTTCAATAATAGAAAATCTAGAGAAGTGAGAGGTTTGAGGTGTGTGACTTTAAAAACACTATAGGATCTCTAGAAGGAAGAGTGCATTGCATGACCTTGGAGCCAGGTTGAAAAAGCCCTGTACCTAGAAATTGCACAAAGCACCAATGCCACGGCAAGGAAAGAACTGAACCTCGAACGTACCTCTTAAATGTGAACATAATCCTGAAATCATTGTTATGAACAGGAGTAAAAAAGCCTAATTCTCTCCAGTGAGAAAAGGGATTAGCAACACTGAAGTAAGCGGAGCTCCAAGGGTGTGATACTGGCTTTCAAATACATGTCAGTGATAAAAATGCTGATTGACATTTTTTGAAGAAGCAAGTTCTTTTGTTGCAGAACTGTTAAGTCAAACCATTTGTGATCAGCTCTCCCTCTGAGATGTTGGTGCCTAACTTCCTTATGGCCTGTCTACACAAATATTTAATCTGTAGCAAGCTGGGGTGTGAATACAGCCCACACTAGCATGTGCAGAACTAACCGCCCACATGGAGCCTGCTGACATGCATAAACATTTCCTGATCTAGTCCTATTTCAAGAAAGAGGACTAGATCAAAGCACATTAACACACTGTTAATGTACATCAGCAGGGTCCGTGTTAGGGTTACTCCTTTGCAGACTTGTAAGGCTTAGATTCACAACTTAGTTTGCGGTGAACTAGATAGTCATGTAGACAAGACATTAGTTTCATTTGAAAATCTTTCCCATCTATATTTATTCTAATGTAAGGAGCAACTTGTTAAACTCTCTGATTAGTAGTAAATAGTAAAACTCATCAGCTGTAGAGAAAAATCAAACATTTCCACATATTCTATATGGGTTTGACAACAGCAGAAATAAAATGAGAATCAAAATACTTCTGCACATCACAAAAGGGCTATCAAGATACATTTTGCCTGTGAAGAGTTCAGACAATTTGAAGCCAAAGAAAAAGGTAGATAGGCCCAATGTGGGAAACAGCTATAGAATATTTCTGCAATGGGGTTTACAAGCTCCAAACTAAGCACAAGCAGAAAGAAGAGGAGATTACAGGCAGTCAAGCTGATCACTTTGCTGCGTAGCTGTCAGAACTGCCAAGCATTGGCCACATGCTAAAGGAACATGCCCAGCTATTAAGATGGGAAAACAAGAGGGAGAGGTGACAGAAAGGTCTGGGATAGCAGAGATGTAATGTTCCATATCAGCTGCACCTGAAAAACCAACAAGGAGACAGCAAGCCCTGGACTTTAAGCACAGTTAGATTCAATTTAAGTTAAGAGTTTAAGGACTGACTTACTGCACATGATTGAAGGGGACCAGTAATGAAAATGTTAGAAACTTTAGGAAGAGCACACCAAGAGCAGCTGACACTTCCTCACAACTTTAGCTCCACCACTTCATAAAGGGGTCAGAAGATACAGCACTCTTCACTCACATTCATTCCTTGTTTTCAATGTCCTCTTCAAAGGTCATTTCTGTGATGCGGATATTTGTTCAATAAGTGTCAGATGAGAACAACCAGCTCATTTCAAGTAGGCCACCAAACACCCTTGTGATCTTGCACTATGTACCAACCACTGATCTAAATGTAAAAGGTGTACCCCGTTATCCTTCTGTTGTTTCTCATCATATATTTACATTGTAAACCCTGTGGGAGCCAGCACCAGATTAACCTTTTATAGGCCCAGCTCCAAACATATTTGTGGGTCCTTATGTGGAATGATTGCAAAAGACAAGTGTAACCCTTCTGCCAGGGCAGGCTGGCAGAAAAAAGACCAGGTTCTATACCTAGGGGCTTCCCAATAATGTAACACCACCAACTGGCTTGAGCCCTCACCCAGATTTCTGGGAAATCCTGCACTGTTTCCTGGGCACCCCAAAGGGGAAAGGCTTCCCCACTCTCAAGCACAAGTCTGAGTGTAGTAAACAAAACTTTTAATAGTAGTAAAACAGAGTGTACAAGGCCAAATAACAGAAATCAGTGCTGATCTAGCAAATCAGTACAGAGTAAAGTTCCCAACAACACACATCGCATAACAGAACATACAAGGCTGAATGGCAAAACTGGCACCGATCTGGAGAATCAGTGCTAACTAGGCTCCCAGCTAACCCTAGGGTATGTAGAGAGTGTCTTTCATACCAGCTGTCTGCCGGCACCATCTACTGACCACTCACTCCATCCAATAGCACCATCCCTTGGCTCCACCCACTGTCCACCAGCTCCACTCACCAGTCACTCACACCATGCAGCTCAATGCTGGCTGCTCTCACCATCCACTGGCTCCACCCATCAGTCACTCACATCACCCAGCTCGCTACTGGCCACCCTTATTATCCACTGGCTTTCTCATTTGCTGCTCCTTTTCAGTAATTTCAGCTCAGAGAGAGAGAGTTTTTTTCCTCTCTCTAGCAATATTAGCTCAGAGAGAGTTTGCTTCTCTCTTTAGTAATTCCAGCTCTTAATTTCAAGTAGCTGCAAACAGCTACCTCTGTTTAAATAACAAAGGCCTCAGAAGAAGCCTAACCAGATCTATCACTAGACAGAGAAGGGAATATGGGGAAGACCCAAAGAAGGCATCAAACCCCCACCCCTCTCTATTCACTTCTTTTGGGCTGAAACATGCAGTCACCTTTCCTACAAGCCTTTTCTTAACTAAGGGTAGTTTTTATCCTTTAACTAACCCAAACAGATTTGAAACAAAGAGAGAGTAGCAATTCACAAAAAGATAGTATTTTATATTTCCCCTTAGTAGAATTACAGATATTGACAGATTTGTGATCAGATTAACCCCAAATACCATTACCCATTATGCCCTGCACCCAATATGCTAATACCTAATTGTGCTCTTTGTATTCATGCTAATACAGGATTAGGTTCCCCCCCCTCAGAAGCTGTTAGGCACAGGTTCTAAGCCTACCTTACACAGAAAATTGACATAGAATATCTGCAAACCCACACTATAGACAAATAGGTTTTGCTTTGATTAGGTTTCATCCATGCTTTCAGTTTTTAATCAGTCTGGATTCTTAGATTGTTTTACTGTACTTGTTTTTCTTTAACTATTTAATATGGTAATAACAATATTACATAAACACAAAGGGTGTCCCTGCTGCAATGGAAACCATTACTTTGAACTTCCTGACTTCTGTTTACGTAATGCTATGGTGAGCTATGAAGTCTAGTAAAGCTAATGCCTGTGATCTTTGGCATGGGAAGGGGTTGGCTGAATTGGGCCCCAGGGCAAGGGGATGGTTGGAGCCATAGGGCATGGCATGGGGCAAATGTCAGGCCCCAGAGCTAGAAGTCAGGGAGGGGCAATAAGGCACAGAGTAGGGTATCAATCCCTGGTGTGAGGGGCTGGCCAGAGGCATTGGGTCATGGGACAGACATGAGGGTCTGTTCGTGGAAAAAGGGACTGGCCAGAGGTGAGGGCATGGCAGAGTCAATATCCCTCCTTCTCCGGAGCCAGGATGGGAGCCACTTTCACTTTTCTTCCTGCCCTTTGGTGACAGACTACATTATTACACCTGACCAAAAACTCAGGTGCCTTCTCAGTCAATGCTCCCTTCCCCACCCAGAGATATGTGACTATTACATTAAGGCTATCTCTACACTAGGAAAAGTTAGTTTGAATTTGTTAGTTCGAACTAATAAGTTTGAGTTTAGTTTGAACTAAACTTGAACTTATTAACAAAGTTGACTAATTTGACAACATTCAGTTGAATTAATTCTTTTTGTTAATTCAAACTAACTGCCCTTAATTCAAACTTGTTAAATTCAGACTAAGGGTTAATCCTAGCTACAGCGCCCTTAGTTCATGCAAAGGGCTTAGTTCAAACTAACCAGCAGGTCATACTAATTCAAACTAAGCTTTAATTAGTTTGAATTTAATTCAAATTAATGAAAACCTAGTGTAGACAGGGACTAAGTTAGTTCAAATTAAACCTCCTTAATTCAAACTAACTTGCAAATGTAGATATAGCCTAACTTGTTAATGTTGTAGTTAATTAATCAGAGGCATTAACTGCAATTAATTGACGGCATTAATTGGAATGTATCGTGATTCACAATATCTGCATTTAAATTATATATGTAATTGTAATGGGTCCTTTACAAGAGTGAGCCTGGCTCAATGGCACCATTGGGGCCAAAGTAAGTCTAGTAATGGTGGGAGTAAAAAATGTCTTTTTTTTATGTGCTTACAATGCTTAATACAATGAGGATCTTAGCCTTTGAGGCCTCTTGGGCAGATCAATGGAGCTATTACAGTTTACAGCACTGAAGTCTACAGAGCTGTGACAATTTGTATCATATGAAGCTCTACCTTTCTAGGTGCTACCACAATGCAAATGTTAAATAATCTCTCTCCTGAGTTTCCTCAGTGTCCATTTGGTATGAGCTTTCATGGGCTCCAACCCACTTCATCAGATGCATCTGGCAAAGTGGGTTGAAGCCCATGAAAGCTTATGCCCAAAGAAATCTGCTAATCTATAAGGTGCCATAGGACTCTTGCTGTTTTTGCTATACACAGATTAACACAGTTACCCCTCGGGAAATGTCTACACTTGGTATGTTACTTATGTGCCCCGAGTATTAGTTAATTAGTGATTGATGACATCTCCATTTACAACATATTCACTATTCATTTTTGAAAAAGAAAATGTACATTTGTATCCTCCATTTAAAAGAAACAGCAATCTAGCATGGGTCTATCTTAAAACCCAGAACAGCTTTCCAAATTATAGCGAAAACTCATTTCATTAGTCAAGTACATACGTCACGCAGTTAACCAATCATTTTAAAAATCTACCCCCATCTATCAGTTTTAACTAACAGATTCCATTCAAAAAAGACTCACATGAGTAGAACAGTGTTTTGCCACAAGCATATCATGAGTTTAAGTATCCTATATAATGAAGGACCCACTCATAAGCTTGCTAAGCTGTGACAATTTCCTTTCACAGGACATGATTTTCTTTATAATGTGTTTCTAGGCTCTTTGCTGAGCAAATTACAGCATTTTTCTTCATAGAATGTTCTCTTTTAGAACCAAGTCTCATACACTACTGAGACTCATAACACAATGAGCAATTTCAGCTAGTTGGTCATATAGATGGTGTACTGACTCGGATACTTACTGTTTATGCTCTCAGAAACATGAGCAGTTTCCAACAGACACAATAACTATGGTACAAAAGCATCAGTTGCTGATTTTTTCTTTTTGCCTTTACTAACAAGACTCATCTTTCCATTTTTAACTCAGACATTTCATCATTGGTGGGCTCATTGTCATTTTAAACACCTTGGCCAAAATTAAATTAGTAATTCTTCTCAATCCCTCATCATTCTCCACTGTTTATGCCATTCATCCACCCTGACACTTAGGCCTGTAACCTGGGTTCTTCAGTTCTTCTCTCTTATTTTAACCCATCAGGGCCACACTCTGCTAAATACTGTAAAAAACACATAGGGCCAGTCTGCACTGTAAAGTTGGGTCAAAAGAAGCTGCCTTACATCAACCACATAACATATTTCTTTGGGCATAAGCTTTCATGGGCTCCAACCCACTTTGTCAGGTGCAACTGTATCTAATGAAGTGGTTTGGAGCCCACAAAAGCTTATGCCCAAAGAGATTTGTTTGTCTTTAAGGTGTCACAGGACTCTCGTTGTTTTTGGTCTATACAGACTAACACAGCTACCCCTCTGGAACTTGTCACATAATGTATGTTTCTCAATCACCAGGTCCCTTCCACCAACCTAACATACCAGAAACATCGACTTAATTAATCTATCCCCATGAGAGGCATAGAGCTAAAAATCAAAGTGGATGGGTCAACTGAGAGGCAGTGTAAGTGGAACTTTCTGTAAATCAACATAATTATCTTTAGGAGGTGTCCCACACTGCTCCACTATGACTCATTGAAGATCATTTTCATCTCTGCTGGACTGCAGCCATATACACAGAGAAAAGCCCCTCCCCTGGTCAAGTCCCAGGACATTTTCAATTTCCTGTTTGTTCACTGTGTGTGGAGAGCTTACTAGCACAGCTGATCTTGGCAACTGAATGGCCCAAATGTGCTCCAGCCTGCAGTAAACATCGGGTGTTGGTTTTAGTGACCTGTGGGGAGAAGAGTCTATTCAGGCACCTCTCTGGCCCAACAGAAGAAATGTAAATATCTAAGAAAAGATATCTTAGGCCCTAGTGGAGAAGGGGTACAACAAGGACACACAGAAAATGCCATGTGAAAATCAAAGCATGTAGGCATCTCAAAAGATGAGGTGAATAGTCATTTCTGGTTTGACAGCAAAAACCTGCCAATTCTACAATGAGCTGCATGCGATTCTTGGCAGCCCCAGATTCAGTATGGATATCTGCTGGGAATCTGAGTCCTGTTCCAATGATGACGAGACTATGAATAAGGAACAGGAGGAAGAAGAAGAGAAGAGGGAGCAGGTGAGTGAGGGATCCATTCTTCCTGACAGCCAGAAATGGGTTTTTAACCCTGGAGCAATTCAGCTGTATACGGGACAGCATCATGGTTGATCATGATGCTGGGGAAGGCACCTATACTGAGTGTGGAATTTCACAGTGTTGAGGTTACATCTTCTCATGTTTTCTGATTGATATGAAAAAAAATAGGTGGAGTGGGCACCCTTGTGGTGGGTTCTTCAGCTGTGCAGAGCATTGCCCCCAGAAATGACTGTTTAGGTGCACAGGGAAGGCCCAAGAATCCTCCACGGATATCTCTAGGAACCTTTCATGGAGGCGCTCTTCAATCCTTTCAGGTTTCTGGGGAAGCCTTATCTCATCCACTGCAATAGGACACTTTCCCATGCCACTCCATTATTAAATCTCCTGGCATCATCACAGAACATAACATAGCAGCATAAGGACCAAATCCATATCCTGATGCTTACAGCACCTGCGCCCCTTCTGCCTGTATTACCTGCAGGAGACTAATATCACATAGGGGAAATGCTGGTAGTTTTCATTACACATGTTCATAATGCAAACAATAGTGCATATGATCCCCCACCCAGGGTGGTTTCTGTGCACCTTACCCATAGTTTCCCTAACATGGTGCTGTTTTGATTGGTCAGGATACGAGCATGGGTGTTAATGTGCTTTCTCCTGGCTGCCTTTCCCAAACTCTATCCCATTGCTCACCCCCAACCCATCCAAGAGGTGCCCTGGAGAAAAACACCATTTTGAAGGCTTAAAGCTGGCCCTTATCCATGTTACTGGAGGAAGGAGGGCTTGTCCACAAGACACACTGTGATCCTGACTTTGATTTCCCAAAACAGAAAGCCCTAGCCCTTGCCCATCATGTCTGGCACACCAAACCGACTCATGGAATAGGTATAGATTGTGATTCAATGCTATCACTCACTGGAGAATAATAAGAGGAATGGTTTTCATGTAGCAACCTTGCATTTCACCCATGTTATGTATTATGGTTGCCTTGTACTTTGCATGACCTACAGTGGACAGCGCAGCCTCCAGCAGAGCCTCCACTCCTGCGCAGAGGTTGTTGCAGGCTAGAAGGTGGAAAAAAAGAACTTAGGATGACATGTTCAATGAGATAAATGAATGCCTCCAGAGCAGCTTACATGGCATTTAGAACCTGAAGGATTTCATTCTCTGAAAAACTGACATGGACAGCAGGAGAGCCGCCCAGGAACATGAGCATGCCTCACAGGATAAGATGCTACAGATAATCAGAGACCAAACAAATACATTCATGCATTTGACTGAGCTTCAAGAACAGCAGTGACAGGATAGACTCCCTGTGCAGCTCCTGCAGAACTTATGGAAACAAGCACCCTGTTCCCAAGCCCCCACAAACAAGCGTTCCAGGAGGGTGGGCAGGGTGCAGTGTGTGCTCCACTCAACACCAGGGGAGGGTAGTAAGAAAAGAAGGTAGCCATTCTAAGAGCTTTCAATGTGCAGGTTTTTGTGCTTGCACAGACAAGATGCATTCATTTCTCCCCTCCCACTTTTACTATAGCCATTGCTCAAAGTTAAATTAGTTCCCTTTCCTTTTTCCATCATGTTTGTGCAATAAAAGTCAATGGTTTTGTATTGAAGTACTCTTTATTTATTACACTCATGAGGGTTGTGGGGAACATGAAGGTGCAGAGACACTGATGGAATGGAGGGGATGGTATGGACAGATAAGTAGTACACATTACTTTGGCTCATTATAGAACTGGGTTTTCAATGTCTCCCTGAGGCATAGAGCTTCTCCTGCTGGGCTCCTGGCATTGCACTAATATCTGGGTGCTCAACGTTTGCAGCCAGCCAATCTGCTTCCACAACTCAACCCAGTGGAAACTTCACCTTCATCTCGTAGACATGATGGAGACACAGCAGACGGAGATAACAATGGGGATCTTGGTTTCACCAAGATCTAGCATAGTGAGCAAACTGCACCGATAACCCTTTAAGTGTCCAATGGCACTTTCAACCACCATTCTGCGGTTGGTCAGTCTGTTACTGAACTGCTCCTGTCCAGGTGTCTGGTGAATGGCGTCATGAGTCATGGGAACAGGGGATAAGCTGGGTCTGCCAAGATCACTACTGGCACTTCAAAATTATCAATGGTTATTTCTTGGTCTGAAAAGAAAGTCCCTGCCTGCAGCTTTCTGAACTGACCTGAGTTCCTAAAGATATGTACATTTCTCCACCATCCCACACTGATGTCAATAAAATGCTCCCTGGAATCCACTAGTACTTCTAATACTTTGGAAAAATATCCCTTTTTGGTTTATTTGTGTTAAGATAGGTATGTTTATGCCCTCTATCACCCCATCACAGTTAGGGAACCCCACCCTGGCAAACCTATCCTCTAAGTCCTGCACATTTCCTACACTCACTATGCTTCTTAGCAGAAGCCTATTAACAGCCCTGCATACTTGGATCACAGCAGCTACCACAGTGGGTTTACCAACTCCAAATTGATTTCCAACTGACCAGTAGCAGTTTGGTGTTGCTAGCTTCCACAAAGTGATGGCCACTCACTTCTCAGCTGTCAAAGCAAGTCTTGTATTTGTATTTCTGCATTTCAGAGCTGGGGGTAGTTCTGTGCAAAGTTCTTGGAAAGTGGCTTTACACGCCCAAAAGTTCTGCAGCCACTGCTCATAGTCCCAGACACTCAATGATGCAATCCCACTAGTCAGTACTTGTTTCCCAGAATGAGAAATGGGTTTCACCACATTCAGATACATGACAGTCAGCAGTAACTGGGAATTGTTTGGTTTTATGGTTTGTAGCTGGGCTACTTGAGGTACATGGAAATTTTCTGGGCTGAGGCTCCTCTCTCAGCCTAGAAATACTTCAGGATATGTTATGAGATGTTTGTAATGGTCATGTCAAGAATGCTCCATGCTTGTCAGGCAATGACATAAGCAGAGCTGAGCTAGGGTTTCCAAAACAGGTGTGAAAAATATTGGTTTGTTTGAAGATGATATCTGGAGAGGGAGGAAATTGCATTGTGGGAGTTCGAAGATTTTCTCAAAAGCCTCTGTGGCTAGTTGTCCTGTGAGATAGCTGCCCATAGTGCACTACTTCATTCATCCATACAAGTGAAGCTGGTGAGGAAGGCGTGCCCTGACACAATGAGCCTGATGGATTTCATTAGTGCAGCAGCTGGATTTTGACTGAAAGTAAACATCTTCCCTTGGCACTGTAGACATGCCCATAGAGACAGTCTTTGTCCTGAAAAGCTTAAAAACTAAATAGACAATACATGCAAATGATATGAGGAGACTCAGAGGTAGAGAGAGGAGGAGTGATTGGCTCAGGTTATGAGTAGGGCCAAACAAAAGAGCCCAACTTGCCTGAGTTCATGACTAAAGTTGCCCATCCCAAGCACAGCTACTCATGAGCCAGGCCAGTTTCTTCCCTATTACTCTAAGCCTGTTTTCACTGAAGCCAGTAAGATATTTTCCCTTCACATAAATGGAAGTAGGACTAAACCTTTTTACGTGATGCCAATCCATATGACAGCAAAAAGCTTAGGTGTGCAATTCCCTGGCACTTGAACATCCTTCATGTCTACTGAACGCTACCAAAGATGCACTTTGATTATGGAGTAGAGCTGTTATAGTACTGATTAGAGTGCTTTTTATTCTCCACATTGATCTTACTCAGATCCTAAACTCATTTTTTGACTATTTAGTGATCTTGTTCATAATCTCACTTGCCAGGAGAAAAGTTTCAGGCATTCTAGTCTCCACATCGGCAAAGAGAGATAATGAGTCAGCAATATTTCCTTCCTTTGTTATTACTTTATTATTAGTTTAGTGTCCTGTTGGCAATTTAGTTTAATAGAAATCATTCAAAATTATAGGAAATATTTGGCCAGCAATATTACTGCCCTCCTCCTGCAATTAATTCTAATTCTGAGTTTCAAAAATAAAAATTAGAATAAATAATATTTGTCATTTCCTCCTCTCCCGCCTTTCATATAATAATATCAAAGCCTAAAAATGAAGGCTTGCACATATGTAAAATACTTCTCTTTATGAAGCAGGGTTTCCACATGTGCAGGGAAGTCACTGATATTTTAAGGCTGTTAATTTGAAAATAAAGCTCATTTGTGGGGATGTAGGGAATTTGGAAAGACATGTCCTTCTGCCTCTTACTACTTTATTTGGTAAGTAGGTAGGCACATTGCAAGGATTATGTGCAAGAAGGGGAAAGCAAACTGTTTTGTGACCAGGGAAAACACTAAGAGACACCAGTACAAAATTATTAGAATCAAAAAGATCCACAAAGGTGATTTCTAATCTCTCTCATATACTATACTCCTTGGTGCTCTGACCAAATCACTGTTCTGTGATCCAGATGAAGGGGGCTCCACCCTTGGCAGGCTGTGCCTCACCCCAGTTCCTTTACTGTAAGGATTTTTTCCCAATAAGATAGTCAAGGTGGCAGCCAGAGACAAGAGTTCAAAATAAAGGCATGCCACAAACTAGCCCCTGTCCATTCTTCAATCATCGTGCTCATCTTATTTCTACAGGCCTTCCTTTCTAGCCAGCTTCAACTATTGTTTTAGCCTCTCCTTCACTCAGTCAGCCATACTGGTGCCCACACTCAGCAGGCCCCCATCACCAGGTCCGTACGTTCACCCACTTCCCTGCTCCAGTTCACAACCCCATAGGCTATGTCCATACATACGTCATTATTTCAAAATAAAGTCCTTATTTCGAAAAAAGTTCATTTGAATTAAGGGAAAGCCTACTTTCGAAACAGCTGCTATTTCAAAATGGTTATTTCGAAATAAGGCCATTTGGACATGTTGTTTCAAAACAGTTGTTGCCAAACAATGGTGTTGTTTTGAAACAACATGTTCAAACGGCGTTATTTCGAAATAACAGCCGTTTTGAAATGAATGGGGTTTAAGCTGTTTCGAAATGACGGTTCTTATTTCAAAATGACAGAGCCTATCATTTTGAAATAAGAAAACGCTGTGTGGACATTGTTTTTTATTTCAAAACAACCAGTGTTGTTTCAAAATAAAAGACTCATGTGGACATACCCATAGAGGCTCTGGAAGATCTGTGGATAGCAGTGTGGAGGAGTGGTCCAGAGCCCTAAAGCATGACTGCTGCTTGCTGTACTGATTACGGCTCAGACTCCCTGCTGCAGAGATGCACTCAAGTGCAGTTCCTGCCAGCAACCAGGAGTGCAATGGGCTGTGACAGAACAGGTCAGCTCAGGATTAGAAAGGATTGAACTGTCCAAAGTAGAGCAGCGGCAAATGTGGAACTGCCAGGCCTGTGCCCCCAACTGAAGTCCAATCTCAATCCAGCTGCCTTGGCTGCCCTCCTAGCCCACAGGACAAGTCAGCCCAAAAGTTAAACCTCTGGGAAATGGAGGGTTTTAGATGATGCTTGGGCAAGAAGAGCTGTAGTAGCTTCTTCTACTCATACGCCCCAGCTCTGCATCAGGCAGTAGTCAATGACCTACACAGAGGCAGATCCACTGGTCATACTTCTACTTCTCCCTGCGACACATATGCCAAACCCACCACAAATTGCAGACAGTAGCCTTTGGCACAGTGTGTGCAGGGCTGTTACTCCCTGCCTTGGATCCCGGAATAGCTAGTTCCCTGCCTTAGAGTTGTTCTCGTACCAGCTCATAATGGCCCTAGAGGGACACTATCCTCCGGTGAGGGTCACAACCCTCTCCATCACTGATAGGCTCCCTCTGCCAGGGGCAGAACGGGTGGAAAAAGGCCAACTATGTTGGCTCTGCACCCAGCAGGAATTCTACCAGAAAGGGTGAATCCCTAGCTTCCTGTTTAGGGCAGCTTTACAGTCTATTTGCAACACTGCCAAATCAGAGGCTAGACTTTTTAAACCACCTTTTTTTCCCTCTTGTACCAATTTACTAAAGCTTTATACATCTTTCCTTTTCCAGAACTACTTAAACTACACTAATTATTGCCTTTAACAGAATTTCTTTAAGCATTAACCAGTGTTCAAAGCTTTCAGCAGGCAACAATATGGGAAAAAAACCCAAGCTAGCCAAAATAGAAACTTCCAGCATTCTGCTGAAAGCCTCCCAGCAAACAGCCCTGCATTCAAAAGCTAGCACTCACAAGGCATTTTCTAATAGACCCACTTTGCATGCATCACACACTCCTGTAGTGCAGCAGTCCTTGCATAAATGCCAGCGCAGAACATTAGCAAAGGCTTTCTTTGGTGCCAGAATTTTTAAAGTTATACAGTAATATTTTGACAGCCATCCAATCAGTATATGCAATAATATTGAGGTATTAGCATTTTGGTAAAGAAACAATGGAATTAATCCAGAAAGAAACCTGAACAAACTTGAAACTATAACTAGAACAGAAATAGATTTAAGTCTGAATTTTCTCATATTTATTCACTATCCCGCACTCAGCCAGAACTGCCTGTGAACCATCCCAATCCTACCTTCATTTCCAATAAACTTGTTATTAAATTGGACTCATTTGTAATGAATCCCGCACAGTCTAATGTGCAACAACATCTCAGGCACCAGGTCACCACGGCACCCAGCAGGAATTTGGCCCTGGCACCTAGCTGCACAACAGTACTAAGGGAGCTGAACATCTTCTGGCAACTAAAAAAAAGCCACCAGTGTCAAGATTCTCAGCACCACTGCTCCCTCCAAAAGTGTCCTGGACAGTGGCAGCAGCAGAAGGCCTGTTGTGCTTCACACCACTGTCAAAACTCTTGGGGGCAGTGGCCCTTTTTCGGTGGTGTGAGCTTTCTAATGTGCCACACGCCGAGGCGCCTTAATCTTTGGGCTGACCCTTAGGAGTGTGGCACGTTTGATCTACACTAACTCAACTCAACTCAGAACCATGCCCAATCAGCCAAAACCAAGCCAGAGAACAACCCTATTTACAGTAAAATAAAATCAGAATTGCTTTTGAAACTAGAACATAAGTTGAAACTAAATTCTATGAGTGTACCAAGCTAATGCAATAGGCAAGAAACAAAGGGAGAAAATTAAAATTGTTACTGCTATTGGGAATAGTTCAGGCTTTATTGCATAACATGGAAATAGTTCAGGTTAATGCAGGTAGTTCTTGCACAATGGGAATAAATACACCTTGTTTAGAATTGGTGAGTGTGATCTGCAGTAGTGAAGTATGAATTGGGTTATTCTGAAAAGTTAGGGAGAGCTCCTCATTCTTATCTAGTAAGGAATAGATTCATGTGGTGCAGGTTGGCTCTATCAAATTTTGGAAAATTTCTGGAGTGTTTTCAGACTTTTCAAGGTTTTCTTGGCTTGTTCAAGAGGCTGAATGGGATCTTCATTAAACTCTAGCAGGCTGGGTTGACCTCATATGGATTGTGACGTACTAAAGTTGCTTCTACCTAAAGAAGTTTGCAGTAAGAGCGTAATTTCAAAACAGAGTGCTCATCTTCTCAAACTGCCTTGTTGCTGACCACTTGGAGCAGTCTCTTGGAGCTCTAGCATGCGCCTCCCAGAGTGGTCCTGATCTATATGTACAATTAATAATTACAACTATTATAGGAAAAGCAAGAATAGTAATGCATTGTTCTCCCATGATGCCTCATCTCAATCATAGAAAGATCATCTCACTTGAATATTTCCAAAGATACTGCATGCGTGCTCAAAGATATACTTCAGTCATTCATTGCTGCCAGTGAAATATTTCATTTTGTCTAGATTTTGGGGTCACCAGATCTTTTGTAGACCATTATTATACTTGAGGTTTGTAGCTATGTTTCGTGTCCCTTGTTAGCCCTTGGACACAGAGAGTATGTCTACACTGGAGGCTCTGTTATATCAACTTAAAGTCGACTTAGAGAGTCTACACTGAAAATTCCTGCCGCCTTCTTGCATCCACACTGGCAGGTGCTAGGTCAACCCTTTCTGGTGGCCAGGAAGTGTGGGAGGGAGCCTAGAGGCCAAATCGGTCAATTTAAGGGCTTTCTGCATCTCCATTGCTTAAGTCAACTTAAGG
Source organism: Podocnemis expansa (assembly GCA_007922195.1). NCBI lineage: Eukaryota > Metazoa > Chordata > Testudines > Podocnemididae > Podocnemis > Podocnemis expansa. The sequence continues at coordinate 10,685,925 of ML682040.1, read as the reverse complement.
TTGACTTAAGCATTAAGTTGACTTCAAGAGGTGGTGTTATTAAGTCAACTTAAGAAAGGGCTTAAATCACCTTAATAAAAGCCCAGTGTGGTCACAGGAGTCTGTAGATTGATTTAACCTTCCTTAAATCGACCTAAGGCTCCAGTGTAGATATGCCCAGAGACAGCTAACATCAACCACCCAGCAGATTCCATAAAAAAGAATTATTATAATTGCAACTCATTCCGGGTATATGTATTGCAACTGGATTGACCCAGTTACACTTTCAGGCATCTTCCATTACTGGCCTCTTAAGATATAGTCCCTTGTACTACATATCAAGAGCAGGCCTTGCCCACTGCAATTTTACCACTAAAATTTTAAAATCATATGCTGTACTGCTCTTCATGGTCAAAGTTGACCCCATATTCATATTTTTGCATGACAAAAGATACTATGCTTCTAAGTTCTGTGGTCTGGAAAGCATTTCAGATACAGTGTCTAAAAATGCATCCATTGCGAACAATCCTGACCAACATATCATGATCTAGCAGTGGCTACATGTTTCAGCACTGGCTGATTTAGCAGAGTGATCTATTTTAATGTAGATCAGGCCTAAGATGAATAGACCCAGTTTATTTAACCTCTCTTGTATAGAACTTTTGCATGCCCTTAGAAATCTTTGTTTCCCTTTTCTTTGCTTTTTCCAATTTTTTGAGCTGGCAGATCAGAACTGAACACAGCATTTAATGTGTGGGTGTACCATGGTTTTATACAGTGTTATTATATTTTCTGTCTTATCTATCCCTTTCCTACTGGCTCCTAACATTATGTTAGCTTCTTTAACTTTGTATGTATAGTTAGGATTATTCTTTCCAATGTGCATTACTTTGCATTTCTCCACGCTAAATTTCCTCTGCCATTTTGTCACTCAGTAGCTCTGTTCTGAGATCCCTTTGTCGTTTTCAAAGTCAGCTTTAGACTTAACTATCTTAAGTAATTTTGTATCATTTGCAAGATTTAACACATCACTGTTTGCCCTCTTTTATACATCATTTATGAATATTTTCAACAGCACAGACCCCAGTACAGAGCCTTAGGAGATTCCACTGTTTCCATTGTGAAAACCAGTCATTTAATCTTACCCTTTGTTTCTTTTCTTTTAACAAGTTACTAATCTATGAGAGGACCTTGCCTCTTATCCCAGAAGTGCTTATTTTGCTAAAGAGCCTTTGGTGTGTGCCTGGGAGCTTGTCAATGTCTTTCTGAAAGTCCACATATGCTATATCCACTGGATCACCCTTGGCCAAATGCTTGCTGATCAAAACTTGTAATAAATTGGTGAGGCATTACTTCCCTTTGTAAATGCAATGTTGATTCTTCCCCAGCATATCATGTTTCTCTATGGGCACGTCTAAACAGACTGTTTTATTTCAAAATCGGTCCTTTCAAAAGGACCGATTTCGAAATAAAACCCTTATTTCGAAAGGGCTCCTTTCGAAATAAGGGAAACCACGGGATTGAAAAGACCGTTATTTCAAAACAGATGTTTCAAAATCATGCCAATGGATCCGCTGTTTCGAACCATTGTTTCGAAACAACGGGTCTAATGCCGTTATTTCGAAACATCTGTTTTGAAATAACAGTCGTTTCGAGGGGGGGTAGGTTTTACTTTTTCAGGACAACGATCCTTATTTCAAAAGGATGAGGTCCGTCCTTTCGAAGTAAGGGAACATTGTGTAGACCAAATCATTTTTATTTCGAAATAACGAGTGTTATTTCGAAATAAAAGTGCTGTGTAGACATGCCCTATGTGTCTGATAATTCTGTTCTTTAATATTGGTGAAATCAATTTGCATGGTACTGTAGTTAGGCTTACTACCCATAATTGACAGGAACGCCTCTGCAGCCTTTTAAAAAAAAAAAAATCAGTCCTACATTAGTTACCTTCCAGTAATGTTGTAAAGAGATTGGTATAAGCAGTAGGTTACATACCATAGTTAGCAATAGCACAAATTCATATTTACGTTCCTTCAGACCTCTTGCTTGAACAATTTATTGTACTGGTGACCTATTACTGTTTAATTTATCAATTTGTTCAAAATCTCTTCTATTAACACCTCAATCTGGCACCAAAAACAAATGGCTAAAGTATGGAAAACTCTCTCAGGTCCCCTATAGAGAAAACCAAGCCAAAGAATTAACTTTGCTTCACCACAATGGCCTTATCTAACTTGAACACTACTTTAGCACTTCAATCACCCAGTGGCTCCACTGGTTGCTTGGCAGGCTTCCTACTTAAAATAAAATTGCTGTTAATTTTTGTGTCTTTTGCTAGTTGCTCTTCTAATTATCTTTTGGCTTGACTAACTATCCTTTTACATTTAACTTGCCAGAATTTAATACTCCTTGCCATTGTCCTCAATAGGATTGACTTTCAATATTTAAAGCATGCCTCATTGCCCCCACTTTTGCTCTCACACAGCTTTTTAGCCATGGAGACGATTTTTTGAACCTCTTACTTCTTTTTTCTTTGGAATATATATGTTTAGTTTGAATCCCTATTATGGAATTTTGAAATACATTTCATACAGCTTGCAGTCATTTCACTCTTCTGACTGTTCCTTTTAATTTCCACTTAACTAGTTTCCTCATTATTGTATAGTTTCCCTTTTTGAAATTAAAGATTGTCATGATAGGTTTCTTTGGTATTTTCCCACCCTAAAAGGATGTTTTATTTAATTAAATTATGGTCACTACTACTGAGGGGTTCAGTTCTATTCACCTCATGGAATTTATACACTGGACTATACTTAGTTACTCTTTTTCTCCTCTAAAGAGTAGCTCAAGAATTGCCTCTCTGCTTGTGGATTCCAGCCCTTGCTACAGTCATCACAAGCACCTAGAAATATTTCTGTATACAGTACTCGAGTGACATATTCCTTGCCATTGTGAAGATAGTCTAAATCTCCTATTCTCATCAGGTTTTATGGTTTTTATCCTCTTCAATCTTCCTGAGCATTTCACAATAACTGTCACTATCCTGGCTAAGTGGTTGGCAGTATATTCCTACTACTATACTTTCATCATTCCAGCATTGACTTTCTAGCTCTATGCTTTGTTTCACAAATAGTACCACCCCACCCCTCAGCCAGCATGCCCTACTCTGTCATTCCTGTATATTTTGTACCCTGGTATTGCCATATCCCACAGACCATCATTGTTCCACCAAGTTTCTGTGATTCCTATTATATCAATAGACTCATTTAATACCAGGCACTCAAGTTTCTCCAGCCTTGTATTCTTCTACTGTGTGTGTGTGTGTGGATGTCATAGTGGAGCTGCAGAAGCTACATGAGTCAACAGTGTAACACTGTTGCAAAAAAGGAAACACCATTCTGGGGTGTATTAAAGGGAGTATTGTAAGTAAGACACGAGAAGTAATTCTTCTGCTCTATTCTGCCTGATTAGGCCTCAGTTGGAGTATTCTGTCTAGTTCTGGGTCCCCATTTCAGGAAAGATGTGGACTAATGGAGAAAGTCTACACAAGAGCAACATGAATGATCAGAGGTCTGAAACACTCGACTTACAAGGGAAGATTGAAAGAACTGGGTTTGTTTAGTCTCGAAAAGAGGAGACAGAGGGGACATAACAGTGATGAGGAGGAGGGAGAAAAATTGTTCTCCTTAACTGCCAATAATAGGACAAGAAGAAATGAGCTTGAATGACAGCAAGGGAGGTTTAGGTTGGACATTACAAAAAAATTCCTAACAGTCAGGGTGATTAACCACTGGAATAAGTCGCTGAGGCAGGTAATGGAATCTCCATCGCTGGAAGTTTTTAAGAGCAGATTAGACAAGCATCTGTCAAGGATGGTTTAAGAGGGTACTTGGTCCTGCCACAAGTGCAGGGGACTGGCCCCGATGACCTCTCATGGTCCCTTCCAGCTTCTATGATTCTTTTACGTGATGTAATTGAATGGGCCTTTTTTTTCCGCTTAAAAGCTTCTCTTCAATTTCTGCCTTACTTTATCAATTTTTTATCTTCTCTTCTTTAGAAGGACCTAGTATTCCCTTAATAAATCCTCCGTTAATGGATGCCTGTCTGAACCATGCGTTTCTCCACACCCAACTGTCTAATTTGCCTACATGTGGAACTAGTAGCATGTGACTGAATACTACCATGGGGGTACTAGATTTTAATCTGTAACCTAGAACTGTAAATTTTGCCTCCAGGACCTCATTGTTACATATACCTTGACCGCTGGCTCCTCCTCAAACTGCATAGACACCTATCTAGCTGTCTCTTGACTGCAACCTTTGCACCTACAAGGCATTACACCATGCAGTTCTCCCAGTTATCACAAACTCAACTATCTAAATTTCTAATAATTGAATCTCCCATTACTATTACCTGCCTCTTTCTGATAATTGGAGGCCCCGTTCTTGAAGGGATATTTTCAGTGTGATTACAGTAGAGATTCAGGGCACGTGAACTGGATTTCCCCCACCCCCAGCATTAGCACTCTTCCACCATCCCTCCCCTTCTCCCAGGGCTCTTCTCTTGGCATCACATACTTCCCCTGCCCTCCCCAAGCCTCACATACCTCACCCCTGCACACCTTGCCCTGGGCCTCCCAGGTCCCTCCCACATACCCCACCCTTAGTCCCTTTTCCTGCTCCCCCACCCACCAGCAACCTGCTTCCTAAGGACCCCCTGACCCAGCATTTACAATTGCTGGAGCTCTGGTGTGAACCAGGAGATGCTAAGCCTGCTCCCTCTCTGCAGAGGTGGCATTTACATTTCCCATACCCTGCTCCCGTGACTAGGTGCCAGGGCCAACTCAACAGATAAGCTAATAAGGCAGCAGCTTGGGGCGCCACTGCCTTAGAGGCATTGGCAGTGCCGTGCAAGGGGCAGAGCTGGCTGGCTCAGAAGTCAGAACTGCACTCTCGCCCCTCCTGAAGCCGGCCACTCTGCCACCAGGGGTGGTGCAGGCCAGCTCATGGGGTGGGCTCTGCTTTCTCGCCTTGGCTCTGGGCTGGCCCTCCCTGCCCCTAGGGAGGAACAGCCAGCCAAGCGGAGGGGTCAGAGAGCAGAGCCTGGCCTCCAGGGTGGCCTGCTCTGCCCATGGGCCTGTGCAAACTGGCCGGAGTGGAGGCTGGGTTCTGCCCCCCCCCCCCCCCCGGGGCGAGGAGGCACAAAACCAAAAGCCGGCTCGAGGCACTACAGCCTCTTGAACCGGCCCTGCTAGAAGCACAGCAGGATGAGAGATTAAAAATGATCCCATCAGCCCCAGCTCCCAGGCATGGCTTGGGGCACTACCCTGCACATTTGGGGCCCATGTCCTGTGTACCCAGGCCCAGTGACACCGCTGATACCATGACATCATCTGGAATAAGGGTCCAAACTACAGAATTGTTTTCCTGTGCTCAATTTAATGTTCTCCCTCCATAAGACATTTACCATTCTCAATAGCACCCAAGCTGGGGACACAGGAAAGGACCACTCCACTGCATCCCAGAAAGTCTTGTGTAAGTATCTCTCTCTCCCTTTGCAATTCTAGTTCAGCTGCACTGGTCTGAAAAGCCTGTACTCGGTCTGTGAAGACCACAAGCTACTTGCACCAAATGTACTCATAAAATCAGTGCAATAAACAGTGTAGCCCCCACTCTAATGTTGGACTTCTTTCTGCATTATTTTCATCTTTACAGAGGTTTTTGTTTGCTTATTTATTTGCTTGGTTGTTGGAGGCAGCTACAGGTCTAAGCCAGGAGTCTCAAACTCAAACCACCACGAGGTCCACATGAGGACTAGTACGCTAGCTTGAGGGCCGCACCACTGAAACCCTTCCCTACAATGATATTGTAAATATCACTAACAATAGTGTTGTTGGAGGCTGCAGGGAATAGCTTTAGGGGCCGCATGCGGCCTGCAAGCTGCATGTTTGAGACCCCTAGTCTAAGCTTAGAATACATCTGTTATGTGTATTTGAGTCTCATGTCCCTTCTCTAAAATCCATCACAAAACTCCCATGTTGGCTGCTCCTATTTAGTAGCTTCTCTTGTTGCTCAGGAGTTGTGTTTTTTTTTTTAAAAAAAAAACTCCTGTTCTCCCTGAGTTAGCCCTGCCCCTTGGTTCAAGGATCCTAAAGAGATCAAGGAGCAGTGGTGCAGTGGCTAACACCTCTGCTTAACATGCAGAAGGTCCTGGGTTCAATTCCCAGGGGGTTGGACTCGATGATCTCATGAGGTCCCTTCCAGCCCTATGACTTGACTTGATCAAAGGATAGAAAGTTCATTAGTAAAACCACTTGGCTAGCAGGCTGTGAGGCTCAGCACACAACCATCAAAACAGAATTTTCACACAAACAGGAATGTGGCAAACAGACAGATAAACTCTCCCCAAAGATCACATAATCACTCCAGTTTGACACTTGTATTAAATTGGAGGGGGGAAAAAAAGAATTAGAGAATTCCCTACAGCATGAGTCTGGGTTCCAATGCTTGTTTCCGCTGAAAATGAAGTTGCTAAAGTTTGAAAAGATTCCCTGGGGATTAATTCCCAAAGCACCAGACCTGACTTGGTAGCTCCTAGAGAAATCTCCAAAATATCCCACAGGACCATGTAACAATTAAAGTGATTACTGCATGCGCGCGCGCACACACACACACACACACACACGCCACTCTGCTCTTACATTCCAACTTTTCTTTCTGATTGAATTGTCCAAGGACTTTTTCCATGTGAAATAATGATTTATTTATTTTGATTTGTAATTAGAATATAAAATCACCCAGGCACACGCTGTAGATTCCCTAATGGCAAATAAAATGAGCAATATTGCAGACTTCATTGTAATAAAGTCGTACCACATAACAGACTGCCCCCATGCCAGCAATATTTCACCAATAATAACTAGAACTGGGGGGAAAAAGTTTTGTTGACCAAATCAACCTTTTACAGTTTAAAAAAATGGGGGGAGACTTAAAAAAACCTGAAAATCTGAAGATAATTTTTTTCACGAAATATTGACAAAATTAATGAACACTTTAAACAAAATGAAAAAGGTTTCTAGTTCTTTGTAAAAATGTCATCCTATTGGGGTTTTAAATCAGCAGTACCCTTAGCATACTCTGCATTTCATAAGACCCTCCCCCCTTATTTGCACCCTCAGTGCCAGTTGCTGAGCAAGACCATCACCCCACCTGCTTCTCCATTCCCTGGAGGGCGTGGGAAGAGAGCAAAGGGGGATGATGAGGTGCCATGCTTTCAGAAAGTTAACAAATCCTGAGTGTGGCAAGCCAAGGAGGGAAGCAAATTCCAAAGCTGAGGACTTTCACAGAAAACATTACATCAGCAGTCCCTCTCTTCTATACTGAGGTCCAGTATGTTTCTTAGTAAGTATTTATTTAATGTTTATCATGTGTTTAGAAAGGTCCCTATCAACCTAATCTACCACATGAATTTGCCGATCCAGACCTGTAGAATTAGCACCTCATCCTCTAGAAAAACAAAACAGAACAATAAGGCAGATACTTATGTGAGTAAATAGAGCTCATGTAGTTCCACTAGCTGGGATAAAATCCTAATGGCATGTGTTTCCATAAGCCAGGGGACTAACTCATTGTCGAAAGATGTTATGAAAAAAATTTCCCTATGGTACACAAGTACACAATTCAGGGTTAGGAGAAAGCACCATTCTCTGGAACATCAGGACATTAGACGCTGTCAGAAACAGCAAAACAAGCCAGGAGTCCTCTGGCATTTTTAAAGACCAACAAATTTATTCATCACATGAGCTTTCACGGAAGGAAAATCCCACTTTGACAGATGCTTGAAGGAGGAGAACTTACAGAAACTTGAAGTGGGATTTTCTCCCACAGAAGCTCACCCAATAAATAAATGCATTAGTCTTTGAAAGTGCCACAGGAGTCCTTGATTGTTTTGCTGAACTAGACTAACAGAACTTGTCAGAAACAGGATACTGTACTAGCTGGACCCTTGCGCTGTTTCACAGTGAAAGCGTTCCTACGCTTCTAGGAACTGAGGTAGAGAGCTAGACGGATCATGTGTTGCTAGGTTTTGTTTTTTTCAAAACAAAGATAGGAAAGCCACTGGCACCTTGCGTTTAGTGTTTATGGGACCGCAGAACTTCAGACAACATGAAAGAAGAATATATCATTACTTTCTGACAGGCTCACTTAGAAAGCGAGACCTACCATCGGAGGAGTATTGAGCGAGAAGAGAATTCTTTACACTAGGTTTGGACTAACATTATTTACTAATCATTAATTGTGGTTCAGTAAAAGCATTTTGATTCAGATACCAATTACGTGCTGCAGAGAATCCATCAGATGGCTGCACTTAGGCATCTGAAACACAAATGATTTCTTCCTCTGTTCTACTTGCTCTTACAGTGTTTCTTGGTGCTATTCAAGCTAAATAAAGGCTTTTGTATGATGCCTTGATTCTCTCTTCATCCGTTCCCATCTTATCCTGATTGTGAAGAGGCCTGGCCAAAACAGAGCTAGTGCAACTCTACTGCTCAAGGGCTGAACTTGTGGGCCTCCACTGGGTTCAGTACTCTTGTCTCCTATGCACCACAGAAAACAGTTCTACTATAGTTCATTGTGCTCCAGCATGCAAAAGAAGGGCAGGGTGGCCAGTAGAATCACAATCACAAAAAGTAACCCGCCATTCACTCCTACTGGATTTGGTCACTTCCGTGGCCTTCAGCCAGCAGGAGCAGCCAGAGTGGTTACACTGCTGCTTCAGGAGCAGGACAGCTTCCCACCCTGCCCTCAGGAAAATCCACGCTCACAGGCTGTGAACTGATGCTAGAATCTGCCCCTAAAGTCATATTCCTATATTAGTTATACAGCACACACCACACACTATGAATACTTTACATAGTTATTTTCCTTCTTGGCTTCATTAAAAACTATCAGGATGTTTTTTGTGGTATTCTGCCCAAATTTTGCTTTGCACAACTACTGCTAACTATACCACATTGGACCGAAATAAGTAATTCAGTCCCATGCAGGTGGTGATCACTCACACATCCTGCTTTCTCCAGGTATTGCAACACATTTATAATGCAAAGACGATGTGCTGATTTACAAGAACTGCAAGGTCAGTGTTCCTAGATAGTGCAGTGAGTGTTGTGAAAGATTAGATTGTAGTGATGCATTCTACATGCCAAGGGGCAATGCAGTAAACTCATTTGGAGGAATGAGTCAGGGTAGAATGGTTCCAATAAGCTACCAGGTGGAATTCAAAGTGCTGCTTGAACACCTAAATCAATAAATAGGTTGGGATTTGGTTATCTGAGAGATCACCTTCCTCTGTATGCCAGGTTGCAGCAGCTAAGATCACCTCTATCCTCTTCAGGACACATGAGACAAGATGTTCTCCATAAGGGGTCCTCTACTATGGAATGCATTCTCTTCTTGAGCCACCAGATCCCAGCTTTATTTATCTTCTATGCAGCCTGCAAAGCCTATCTTTCTCTTTGGGTTTCTGAGGAGTGAAGGCTGACAGGTTTGGCAGAAATTTAATAATGTATATCTGAATTTATGCCCAGAACACAAGATAGCTCTGACAAGAGATTTTTATAAGTATAATCAATAAGGGCTAGATAAACTCTCAACGACAGAAACCATAATAATTCACAGGTGCTGGTCACAACACCATCTCCATCACATTTCCAGGAGCATCCCTCTCTGCTCTCCTCTTGCTCCTGGGCAACAATACTTCATGATTAAGCTTTCCCAGAGTAAATTACTATTGCACTCTGTACTTGCTGAGTTGTGCTGGATAGCAAGTGGGTGCCGTAGGGAGGCAGAAAGCAGACACTTACTCAAGTCTCAGTAGCCTATTTAGAGGCTCTTACTCACTCCTGGCCCCTTAAGTGGGCCTGTAGTTCAAGTCATAATTTTGCCCTAACTAAAGGAAAATTCAAAACTCAACATTCACTGTCTCAGGTACCTCTGCTGGCCCTAACATTTTTCTGTACTTAGAAGAGAAGATACTATATCTCTACAATTATTATGGAGCAGAAAAAGAGCTGAGTTTTAAGTTTGGCCGCTGAATACTGGATAAACTAAGTCTAAACATTTAGGAAATGCATGCGTTAGGAGAATGGCCGAAGTTAAAATGCTAGACAACAATATTCACAGGCCAAGAAGCAGTTCCTGGGATCATACACCAACTGCATATCCAGGATGTGGTTATTTTGGTTTTGCTGTTGAGACAGTTGATTTTTGTGTAAAGAGGCGCTAATGGTCTCATAAATGCTACAAAAACAACAAGGAGTTGTGTGGCACTTTAAGACTAACAGATTTATTTTTTGCATGAGCGTTAACAATAAATAAATAAATAAATAAATCTGTTAGTCTTAAAGGGCACGTCTACACGCACAGTTTTATTTTGAAATCAGTCCTTTTGAAATGGCTTATTTCAAAATAAAACCCTTATTTCGAAAGGGCTCATTTCGAAATAAGGAAAACTGTGCAATCGAAACGGCTGTTATTTCGAAAGGGATATTTCAAAATAACGCCAACTAGACCGCTGTTTCGAACAGTTGTTTTGAAACAACGGTGCTGTTTCGAAACAACAGGTCTAATGGCATTATTTTGAAATATCCCTTTCAAAATAACGGCTGTTTCGGGGGGGGGGGAGCAGGTTTTACTTTTTGAAAAGGACAATTCTTATTTTGAAAGGACGAGGTCCGTCCTTTCGAAATAAGAGAATATCGTGTAGACCTAATTTCTTTTATTTCGGAATAACGAGTGTTATTTCGAAATAAAAGTGCAGTGTAGATGTGCCCAAAGTGCCACACAACTCCTTGTTGTTTTTTTACTGGACTAGACTAACACGGCTATCCTTTTGAAATTGACAAAACTCATAAATGCTGTCAGTTAATCAAGGACATTAGAGAATCTCTCAGAGCTTAATAGGGAATGAATATATGCATTAGTGAGCAGCATCAAGTCAAGTTTTTAAGTTTGGTGCAGGCTGCTAAACTGCTCTCACCAGGCAAATCCAAGTCTTTTTGCATTCCCAAGCAGGAGACAGTTCATATGGAAATCCATTCAGTTTGTTTTCTGTGAAGAGGTAATGTATGCTTCTAATTTCCCAGCTATACATCTTTACAACTCTAAAATAACTTGAATATGTTATTTATTAGGCCCATAATGTTTACTCTCTGATTGCTGTGCTTGCTTTTTGCTGCATGCTGACCTTTCTTACAATACAAGAGTATTATTTTAAAAGCATTAAATATAGCTCAAAGATATGGCAAGCTTATAAATCAGTAAAATATCCATTATGTCATACTTTCATCTTTCATTCAACTAGTTAGCAGCAACTCCAATTTCAGGAAGAACCTCCTTCTGGGAAAAGAACAGTATTATTTATTTTGCGACTGTGTCAAAAGAATCAAAATATAGATACTAAGGGTGGGTGGAAGTAATGAGAGAGCAGCGAAGGACAGAGCCAGAAATAAGGAGGGAGTTTTTGGTTTCCCCTGATCCTATCATTTTCCTTTTCTTTCTTTTCATTCCATTGCCTCCTTCCCACCTCTTCCTTTTCTAATTTTTGACTCAGCTTCCCATTTCTTCTTGCTTTTCCCACCCTTCTCTTGATCTACCCCACTTTCTTCTTTGCCTTGCCCTGACATAAACATGGGAGCAGCAGCACTATACCATGGTACAAGAAAACATACTCGTATTTGGCTAGGAGAGGCCACTCTAATACGGATGTCTCATTGGTAGTCATTCAGACTGGGAAGCACAGAACGCTGCCTTCATTTATCCGTCTACTACACTGAGGCATAATTCCACAAAGGTGGTTGTCATTGTGCAACGATGTTCAGTTCTGAATATCAAAAGAAAAAGCTACTGCAAAAGAGAGACAGCAATGAATAATAGGCTGAGAAACTCTTTTGCATAATGAAAAACAATCTCTCCAGTATAAACTAGAATGCACCTTCTGACAAAGCTCTCTTATCTACTACAGTATCTGGAATAAAACAGCTAAATTAATACACCTTAAGAGACATCCTGCAAGAAGAAAAATGTGTGAAACCTGGAAATATAAAAATAAAACAAGGAGTAAACATAATGTCGTTTCTATTAGTTATATTGTATGTCTAAGTCAAGATCAAATCTAGGAAGAGAAACAAAACATCGAGCACCACAAGAAATAACCCCCATGGTAAATTAAACGCCACTAAAGAAGGATGCTTCACTACTGATTAGGGTAGTCGTATGTATAAGAGAACGCTGGTTTCAGTGACAGCGGGGGACAAAAACACCACCCTTGTTCTCCTCTGGAACTCAGTAAAGACTAGGCAGTTTCAAGACTTCAGTTCTGGTAGCAAGGCTAGGTCTCACAGCTCTGCCTTATGGGTCACCAGGGAAACTGGAAAGCAGTTTTCAGCATGGATTTGGGGCCAAATTCTGCTCGCCATTACAGCTGAGGATCTCCACAGATTCTAAAAGCGTTGCTTTACTCTTACACCAATATGCAGAAACTTGGAGCAGAATTTGGCCCCCTGCAGGTCACTGAAACACATCAGTGAGAGTCCACTATCAGAAAAGAAAGATGGAAAAAAACCAAAGCAGAATCCAGTGCCAGGACATCTCCTAATCAAGTTCTCTTCAGAAGAGACAAGAGCTAAAACTGTAGCAATCCACCTTCCCACCCCACAAAAAAATGAATCAGAGCAGCAAGTAGGGAGTAGTTACAATCAGAGCCTTGCTGGTCCTTGCTTCTTGACAGAGAACACAAAATCCAGATAAAAATAAAATGTTTTTTTTTTTTTACCTCTGATCTATCCTTACCATGAAATTCGATGGCAGTTGGTGGGATTTATTAACAGTACACAGAGTAGCCTGTGTAATTCCTGTCAACTTCTTAATTCCTCTTCTGAGCCATCTTGACAACGCTGCACCAACAGGAAGTATGTTCTTGTTGAGGCAGCACTATGCCACTTCAAGGGGTGGTCTTAATGCATCGTCTTCTGGGTTCAACTGAGCGCGTCTTTACTGATGTTCAATCGAACTTGAAAAATCAATTCTACACTGTCAGCAGTGCTGCCAGCTGTGCAAACATACTCTTAGAAAATATCAATGGTGAAATCCTGGCTCCATTCAAGTCAACATGGGTTTGACCTCAACAGAGCCAAGACTTCACCCCAGGAGTCTAAATGTGAAGGAATATATGTATTCTATTTGCTAGAACACAGTTATGGAAATGAATGGTGTGGTCTAAAATGCATCCATGTATTTAAAAAAAAACAGTCAAAAGGAAGCTAAACAGTTAAAGTGTATTGTGACAGCCTTGAGGAGGTTTCATGAGACAAACCAAGAACTTTTGCTAAAATTACTTTTACTGAAAAATTACACTGCGTCCTTTGAAGCTAAGTTTCAGCACAGAGAAGCCACATAAGCAGTGTTTCTCGTATAATACTGCATATATAGAAAACAGAAAAATATTTTCATATTTCTTTCCAACTATGCACAGTGATTTTCTTAGAGTTCACTGAAGAAAGGCTGCAATAGCACTTTTGTGTGAAGTACGGTTTTGTGTTGCTGTAGCTTTAGTTCTGCCTGCTGAAATGTAACAGACTTACACGAAAAGGCTACAGAGAGTTTCTTCGGGAACTCGGTAATTTCTGTGCAGTTGGGTTACTGGCTCTGGCGTTTGTTAAATATCCTCATCTATGAAAACAGTTAGGTATATTACAGATTTTTTGTAACATGAATTGTCCAAGAAGAATGAAGCATATTTAAAGCTAAATTCTGCTCTTGCTGGGGTAACCAAGAGAAGAACTGGTTTTCTTGTCTTAATTGTCAGTGAAACATCATGCACATTTATGGCTCTATATAAAAGAACAGGCCAAATTCTGAAGGCCCAGCACAGTTTAAAATACTTTCCACAAATCCTGCACAGCTAGTCTGGGCTCAGCTTGAGAGAGTATGAGAGTGCTAAAGAGAATAATTCTTTCTCTCCACATACCTTGTGGTAGCTGATCCACTGCGCTGTGCTTGAATGAACCTATGATGTGGAGTGGGAGCAGAGAGTCAGCACATCTGTGTGTATTCAAATCTATCAGCTCATTTCTGCTCCTCCGCTGTCCTGTTGTGCTCAGTCTCTCTAGAGGTGGGCTATGCAGCTCCAGAAATCCTGACACTTGTATGAGCTATGCCAGTTGCAATGCCTTTAGGGGAGGCTGCACCTATAGAGGATCTGGTAAATGGGCAGCCACAAGCCTGCCAACATCTAAAGACCCCTCCCCACTAGCCTTAGGATTGGCACTACTGAACCCAGAGTTCAAATGAGTTTAGGGGACTACTAGTGAAAAACAGAGACAGAAGTGAGGGTCACATGCTCCATAGCAGGGATCCTTTTGAGGAAACTCTGGTGGTTCACACATGGCACACGCATGGTTCAAAGACACTGTAGCAGGGTGGTGGAGTTGCTCAGCAAGCCGAGGGTCTGAGCTTCCCATCCTCTCTCCCTCATTCAGTGCAGTATGCCCCTGGCCGTCTCCTGAGGTCACTCCTAGACTAGCTTAGGGATGGGAGATGGGGGTCCCATCCCAGGGCCCTAAAAGTCTAGTGCTGTGGGATGACACTGGGTTTAGCCCACCACTGTTCATTTTCCCTTGGGTCACTTTCTACCCCACTTATTTCCCAGTTTGGGGCACGGCTGCAATTGAGCTAAAGTCCTCAAACCCCTTCAGTCCCGGGCCAATGCCTGCAACCCTCTGCTTCCCCTGCCCCTGGTTCTGCCTGCCTCTTGGATAGCATTGGAGCAGGGCAACTCACCACCAGACACCTTTAGTAGCAGTTTCTACCCCTGCTGCTCTGAAGCAGTGCTCCTGCAGAAAATCCTTCCCTTTTTTCCACCCAACCCCTTGCCAGCAGCTTCCTTTACACTGCTCCTGGGGGAAAGGACTGTGCTCAGCCATGCCAAAGGAGTGGGGCCTTTCAATCCCCATGCTGCTTCAGCTCTCATCCTGTCTCAGTCTTAATAAGAAGACTTCCTTCACAGACATCTCATTCCTCCTTCCCTGGGCTACAAATTTTGTGCTGGACTTTTCAGCACTGCATACACAAGCTCTAACATAGTATTTTCCCCCCACCTTACACTCACTTTATACAGGGGTAACAGAGTATAAAAGGAACAGAAACAATAGAGAAACATGCTGATGGTTTATAATTTCTTTTAAAAAAATATCTAACATGTAGTCTGATTTTGGAAGGAAATTCATAAATATTATGAAGGTAGTTTTATGTGTATTTTAATGGCTTCTCTTTTTGGGGGCCAAGTAGACTTGAATGTTGAAACTTCACTTAATTGTGCTATATTGCCTCCACATTGGTAATCTGCAGTTAACCAAACAGCAGTAAATTAAAAAACAAACAAACAAAAAAACCACATTGTGTATAAATAAAACTGCTGCAGAAACAAACATCAAACTTGTATTAAATTTGTCATTTTTCAGCTTTTCCACCCCTACACTCCAAAATGCATAGCACTAGTCATGTGAAAACTAAATTGCCATATGAGGTATATTTTTAAGCCTCATCTAAACAACAAAGCTTGTATGGCAAAATGAGAGCAAACAATGTCCAAATATGGCTGAAAGTTAAATACCCTGAGAATAAAGTGCTCTTAAATTCACTGAAGTTTATAAATCTGCATTAATCAAATATCTGAAAATAGAAATAAAGTAATGAGAAAGTGATTCAGCTCATTTTCCTGTACCATTCTCTACAGATGCTGAGTTATAAACATCCTCAATATCTTGAATGCTGGAGGCGTCTGTTGAATCTTGATCGCTGGCTACGATTCCTACCGAAGAAAGGCTAGAAATGAAAGAGTTCATCCTTTTTGCATAAATATCCCTAATGTTATAATAAGGTAGTTCATTACATTTCTCTTTACGATCGCTGTTGGACTGGTCAACATCAATCGCCTTTTGCTTTTGATAATATTTGGAAAACTTGTTGAAAATTATAGTGATTGGAAGAGCCACCACTAATATTCCACAGATAATACAAATACTACCAATGAATTTCCCTGTTAATGTGACTGGGAAAGTGTCTCCATAGCCAACAGTGGTCATGCTGATAGTTGCCCACCACCAGCAAACTGGGATGCTGTGGAGTTCCGATGTGTCATCGTCTTTTTCCACTGAGTAGACCAAAACTGAAAATATAGAAATCCCAACAGAAAGAAACAAAAGCAAAAGTCCAACTTCGTGGTAACTATGTCTCAAAGTGGCACCTAAAGAACGCAGTCCTACGGAGTGCCTTGCCAGCTTCAGGATGCGAAATATCCTCATTAACCGTAGAATCTGCACCACTTTCCCCATATTTTCAATGTCTTCACTTTCTTCTTCCTTTGTGTCCACAGCCAATGTGGCATAAAATGGAATAATAGAGACAAAATCAATGATGTTCAGAGGATTTTTCCAGAACTTCTTTTGACTTGGAGCTGCAACAAGCCTTATTGCTAACTCAACGGTGAACCAGATGATGCATGCTATCTCCACTGCTTCTAACACAGGGTCTTCAATTTCTCGGTCATTGGCATCCCACCTTTGGAACTCCGGCATGCTGTGGATGCACATGGCCACAATTGATGCTAGGACTACACTGAGGGAGGAAATTGCAATTAATTTGGCTGATAAGCAGTACCCAGGGTTTTCCATTCTGATCCATACTTTTTTTCGTATTTCACCAAGCCAGAGTTTATCAAATTTCTCTAGCTCTTTATCAAACATAGATGATTCTTCATTGGAAGAGTCTATACTTTTGTCATTGCTTTTCTGCTCCCAGTCCTTATCATGACCTTCTTCTTTTCTTTCTTGATACCTATTGCTACAACAAGAATCAATAAACAGCTCATTGATCCCCCAATACTCTATTTCCTGGAAAAAGGAGAAGACACAAAGTTCCTCCATAACATGCAGTTTACCTGTATAATAAAAATTCAAAACATATCTAAACAAAGAAGGGTTCCTGTCAAAGTAGTATTCCTTGTCTGCGACACTGTAATCATCACAGAGCTCCAGGATAGCCTCTTCAGAATGGCATTTAAGAAGTTTTCCAAGTCTGGTATGGGGAAATCGAAGCAAAGTACTTTGATCCACTGTTTGCTTAAAGCCACCCACATTCAAGTGGATAAGTTCCTCATCTTTCTCAGGTCTATGGAAAAATTCACCATAAACCATTTTGAACACAGTAGTTCTGTTGCTGGCTTCCAAGGCACTAACCCATAAGATTACATTGCACCTAAAAAATACAAGATATTATTAGACTAATTAATTCAGTTTTGCTCTTGCAGCAACTCCTATTCAATCTTTATTTACTATAAAATACTACACTGAAAAATAAAAATTAAATGATAAATACATTGTTAAACATTAATATTAAAGTTGACTTAAGTTAGTCTGATTACTTATTATAACAGAGGTAGCAAACTTGAATAAAAAGATTCTGGTTCAGCATTCACTTGTATTTTCCTCTACTTTATTATTATTCCTATTGTCTAGTACTACCAAATCTAAATCAATATGCAATCTGAAAATACAATGAATTTAGAAATGTTGGGACAAAAGACAAATGTACTCAGATTATTAACGATTTAGGGCTTGATCCTGAGTGGGACTTAACCTGCTTTGAACTCAAGGAAGCTACATCCATTTAAGCCAGCTGAAAAATCGGGCCTTATTAAGTCATTCTTTTTTATATTATTTGTTTCAAGTTGACATGCTATTATTTCTTACATAACGCTAACACATCTTAATCTATACCCTTCCCTAGAAGAGCACTCTATATTCTTGTCAACCTTTGGTTGAAAACATTCCAAGCATCTGTTTTACACAGCTTTTCTCCATTTTCCTTTCCTGACCTTGCAGACGTCTCTCAGCCACATTTGGATATCTACATTCAGGAAGATTCCATTATAGATACTTTGCTTCCTGCCTTGCTACTTACCTGTAGTGGTGCAAAGTTCCTCCTTCAAACCTTTATCAGTTCCAAAAGCATCTCCTACTCTGCCACAGCATGTCTACAAGTCCTCTGGTTATGCCAATAAACTGGGGGTGAAATGTCATTTCTGGAAATAGCAGCTTCCAGAGATGGCACGTCCAGAAATATTTTGTCTCTGCAAATAAAAGGGGATACCTGTAAGCAGACACAAATAATGGTCATTTTAATAGCTACACACCCCCATCATAACTGTATTATTCAGACTTGGCTGTTATACCACATAAAATGTCTCCTGAAAATGTCAGACATTACTGTTGACTTTACTTTGTTAGAGAGGCCTAATACTTTCCATGCAAAGTTTAAATTGTAATGAAAGAGGTGCTGAGGCTCAAGCACTTTGTTTTCCTTTCATAACTGATGTGGCTGATCCAGAGGTCCCAGGACTATGAAGTGCCAAGCCTAGAGGTGTCAAGGCTCACCTCTGGCAAGCCCTGGCACAAACTGAGCACTGTTTCCATGTGATTATATGGCTTCTGATGACCACAACAGTAGACATCTCTATGAGCTCATGGTCTAGGGTACGTACAAGTTTGTTTCCTGTATGTCAGTTTAATTTACTTCAGTTTAATTAGGATGGCAATGCATTTTAAATGCCACTAGAGAGGAGGTACTCTACCTCTCCTATTTTAGTGTGCTAAATTTATCATTATGGAGCTTTTGTCTTCTAGTGGAATTGTATGGACTTTTTTTTAATGGTCCAGTCTGAATGTCCATTCACTCCTTGTCTGTTCCTTGAGACTGCTGCAAAGTTGTTAATAACTATCAATTTTGGGGGGAGGCCATTCAGACATCACTATGATGTGGACATTGCTCTCAGACCACAGCACTCATTCACTGTAGATCAAAGTAAGGATTACTAACAACAACTAACAGTCACTACTTTGCAGTGGCTGGTCGCAAGAGCTTGCTGGACCATTGCGTCTCCCTGAACAGTGAGGAGATTGTGGATCTCTGCACATCTCCAAATGGTACAAGGCATGGTGAGACCCTGCTGGAATAACAGCATTGAAATCATTGAGCTATTTAAATTCAGGAGAAAATAGGCCATACCATTTTTTAAGTAGGAGAGGAGATATCCAGTCAACCTGACCCCTTAGGAGTGGAGGGCACAGAGGTAACCAGACAGGTTGGTCACAGTCATCTCCAAAGCACTGTGTGATAGCAGATGAAGCACAGCCAAAACAATGCACAAAAGCATTGCAAGTAGGTAAACAATAATCCACATCAGCTGAATTCCATTTCAAAATTCACAGTAAAGAGGGAATAATTGTGCTTTAAGAGGTCATAGTTCTTCAGTGAAGACACCACCGATGCCAACAGTAGGGGTTCTTTCACTGATGTATGCAATCTACCTCTCTGAGAGAGGGTAGCTAGGTCAATAGGCAAATAATCCCATTAACTTTGCACTGTCTACACCAGGGGTTAGGTCAATTTAAGTGCATTACCCAAGGCTGTGGACTTTTACACCCTTGAGTGACATAGTTATACCAATTTCCTAGTGTAGACAAGGCTTAAGGATTTGCATTGTGTGCATGCAGGTGTTTTCAAAGTGAACTAAATCCCCCATGTAGCCATGCCCAAACAATCTTCAGCTACCACCAGCTAATCTGGACCAGGATAGGTAGAAACTTGATTATTAAAAACTAAAAATATCAGATATTTAAATTTAATACAATTTTTAAAAGCCAAGCTTATTTAAAACTAAATCTAGGTTGTTAAAATTTCAAATTAAGGTCTAAACTGATTATAACCTAGTAAAAACTCATTTAAATTAAATGAAAATCCAATATTCATATAGTGCCTATTTGCTGCCAAAGTTTTAAAGTTCCACAAGTAGTTCATTTAAAGTTGAGAAATGAATTCTGAGTTCAAAAAGCAGGAAAACATGTTTTCTTCCTCCAGTCTAGGAAGAGAAATCAGTTATGAGAGGATGAAATTCATTGCTTCTAAAATCTTGAATGACTTGGTGATCAAAAACAATTTAATAATTCTGTTAGTTTAAATATAAAAAAATCATTTCCCTTATTTATCTGCCACATTTAAGGTAGTTTTATTAAATAACACTTTTTTAAATTAAACACCAATTTCCATCCAAGTTCGTTTGAGACAAATGGCAAGTTAAAAAAAAAAGAATCATTATCTAGTAATTAAGAAATGTGCCATTCACAATTTTCTAACATTAAAAAAATATACAAACTAGAAATCTAAATATATGTACGTTTAGCTACAGTTAATAAAGGTGTTTAGATCTACCATATCCTTCTGGTTAGCAAAATATCCACCAAATGTAATATTAAAGCTACTTTTAGTTACAAATCCCCATTTTTTTTAATTGTTACCACCTAGATGACATCTTTTTTTTTAGAAAAATAAAGAAAAAAGTATAAATGCAAAACAAGATTAAATCAATAATTTAAAGCAAGGGTTCTAGTTTACTGATTTAAACCAAGAGTAATTCCCCCAAGCCATCCAGATTGTTTCTAGCTGAAATTAAAAGAGAGGGGTATATTTTATTTCTATAATTCCAGTTAAGTAGTGGGAGCTCGAGACTGAGGGACAGGATTCCATGAGACACAGAGCAAATTCCCAGGTCCCTTTTGGGGAGAGACAGGCTGAGGTTTGGATGGAATTTAGAGAGCTGAGCGTCATGCAAGCATTAAATATATGGCGACTCCTATTTCCTCATCACCACCAACCACAGGTCCATCGATCACTTGCAACAATTGTGTATGGGGGTTACAATCCCATTTGTAAGCATCTCTGTATTCTGTCTGGCTAATCTAGAGTTAGTCACTGCTACACTGGACACCCCAGGGCTCTAGGCTGGCACTCAGGGTGGCAGCTCTGGCAAGATGCATAGGGGAAGCTAAATGTCCTTGTTAAAACTGTGGTTCTATCTCTACAGCATGCAGGAATGGGACAAGGCAGCAACTTCAGAACACCCCTTCCATATACATATAGGAATACCGCCTGCAGCGAGGACATTCCACTGTGGTTAGGGTTCAGCACTCAAACTAATGAAGGCAGCCACTGACAGTACAGGGGAAGAGGAGCAACTTGAGAGACTTTTCCCATTCTCCAGCCATCATGCATCAGAGAAAGTAAAGGGAGCAGTAAGTGGAAGCAAGAAACTCTCACAGGGTGGAGGAGAAGCAAGGGTGCTAATGTGGAAGGGGAACCATGGCAGACAATTGCTTCAAGGTGGAAGATAACATGAGAACAGAGATGAAGAGGAATTAAGGCAATATACAAACCGAACTTCAAAAGTAAAGGGGAGGAAGACACCAGATAAGGAAGAGTAGATACTGGAAATACAATCTCATCTCGTGGACTGGGACCTAGAGCACTCCAGGGTGGAGAACGAGATTGAGAAAAAAGGAAACAAAGAAGCAAAATGGCTTCATTCCAGACTGGTAAACATATCAGTTTCTCTTACTCCCAGTCTAATTTCCTAGGACAAGCTGCTTAGAAAGTCTCTCCTCCACCCTACTGTGCCAATTTTTTTTAACCTCTCAGCCTCATCACTTTTTAAATTTCCCCAGCTGCAAGAAATTTCCAGAGGGGTAGCCATGTTAGCCTGTGTACAGAAAAACCAACAGATTTCTTCGGGCATAAGCTTTTGTGGGCTCCAACCAACTTCATCAGATGCATCTGACAAAGTGGGTTGGAGCCAATGATAGCTTATGCCCAAAGAAATCTGTTAGTCTATAACAGGCATAGCCAAACTGCAGCTTGGGAGCCACATGTGGCTCTTGAATGAAAAATTGTGGCTCCTGGAAGAAAGTAGCAAATCAATTTAGGAAAGCAGCCCTAGCCTAGGAGTTCAGGAGGGGGTCAGGATGGTGGGGAGAAGTGTGGCATGGTCGGGGATGGTAGGGAGAAGTGCGGCATGGTTAGGATTTTAAAAAACTTGCCACTAGCCTGTAGTCTTCTACATCAAGCAGCAGCTAAGTTTTTACTGTATAGGCCTAATTTTCATGGTAACCTTAAGTAATAATTAGAATCTGACATTAGTAGGGTCAATATTTGTCCTCATTTTACAATAAAATTAAAGCGTGCAATGAATTTTAAACTGAGTAATTTTGGAGTAGGTAAAAGTAAATGGTTATATGCCTCAGTGTGGCTCTCAAAGGTTTAATAATCAACTTGTGTGGCTCTTGAGTTCCATAAGTTTGGCCACCCCTGGTCTATAAGGTGCCACAGGACTCTCATTGTTCCAGCTGAGTTTGTGGGGTGGAGCCCTGCTACATAAAAGATAATACAAAGCCCTACGTAAAATCCTAGTCATGGGCCAAACCAGTCTGTTGGTCAGATCCTCCACTGGTGTAAATCAGTGCAGCTACATCAACCTCTTAATGAGCTCTGCTGAGTTTCTGGACCCATACATTTCATTTTTATAGTATCAATAAGCAACAGCAATTTAATGTGCATCAGAGAAACTGATTGTCCAGGGCAGCAAGGGTTTCCCCTAGCTGACATGAAGTTAAGCCATTCTTGCACTTCTGTTTGAGTACATTTTTATCTCTTTGATGCCTTTATTATTTCCTGAAGAGTTAGGAAAGAAGAAAATAACGTGTCCACAATTTAGGGTGGGTAGAGGTTATAAAATATTTTCAGTATCATTAATCTCTTGCTTACTGCCCATCCACCCCCTCCACACATATTTCATTTAGGGCTGTCAGAAGCATTAGGCGAGAGCTACACAACTCTGTTCTGCTTTTTTCCACATTTTCTTTTTGTTACTTTCCCACAGCAGATCACACTAGTAGAAACAGAGGATCAAATGCCATAAACCTTATGCATATGACCTTTTCTACACTGCAGGTTACTTGAGTAAAATTTATGTTGCTCCGGAGTACAAGTAAACCATGCCCCTGAGTGACATAAGTTATGCCAATTTAAGCACCAGTGTAGATGAAACTATGTCATTAGGTGAGCTTCTCCCACCAGTATAGCTACTGCCTCTTGTGAAAGCAGGAGTTAAGCAGACAGGAGAACTCTCTGGTATCTCCACTGGAAGTGCTACAGCCACTGAAAGTGCTGTAGTGTAGACGTAGTCTGCCTATTCCTAATTCATAGGACTGGTGCCATCAGAACCAAAGGGAAGCCAATGAGACTACTTGCGTGAATAAGAACAACTTCATAGATCAGGCCCAGTAGTTCTTAATTACCAGAACACATTAATAGTTTTAACTGTATAGAAGTAGATGGGTAGCCAGAGGGGGTTCTGCTTATGCAGTCTGCCCTTCAGACTTCTCACTCAATTCTTATATTGGAGTAGAGGAAACTGCCATTCTTTAGTGGGAAAACAGCTTTTCATTCATGATAATATTGCAAAGCCCTTTAAACAACTGCTTTTAAAATTAAAAACTACATTGTTCTGTGTGTTTTTAGCAATTGGATGAATTATTGTGCAGTCAAGATCAGCAGCCCATTGTGCTAAGGTACTGTGCATAGTAAGAAAGACTGTGAATGATTCAAGTCAAGAGTAATTAGTATTTCCTTTTTGGTGTTGCCTATGACATCCATTTGATATATGAGAAAGCACAGCGCAGAGAGATTACATGATTTAGCTACCCCATTTAGAGTATAACTCCACTCTCACTTATGCCTATGAAAAGGAGCATTCTAGGTAATAAACTGATAACTGGAGTTATGTTCACTCTGAATGTTTCCTTTGCAGCTTTTGAGGCCTGATTCTGACAACCGTAGGCTAAAAAGCACTTTGCTCCACTCATGTAATAGGAGTGCTTTTTTTTTTTTTCCAAGCTTTAAACGGTTTTCCATTTCATTCATAGTCCTGGGGTACATTTTGCTTTCACACCAGTATAAATACAGAACACCGTTCCTGAAGTCTCAGGAGAGGCTCTAGACTAGGAGTCTCAAACACGCGACCCTTGATAACCCCCTCAAGAATCCTGGGGCCCCCATCTTTTCAGCCTTGGGGTTTTCACGTCCAGAGCCTCTCCGCCACCAGAGAGGCTCGGCATCTGCAGTGCTCCCAGGGTGGGGTGGGCCAAGCTGCATCACTTCCCTTCTCACGTCATCAACCATTGCCGGGGAGGAGCCGAACAGCTGCCTGGGAGCTACCCAACTCACTGCAGCCGCTGGTCAAACAGCTGGAGCAGGGTGAGTCATTGAGAGAAGACTGGGGGTAGGGGGTGCTCAAAGGGGGATAGCCGGGCATGTGAGGAGTGTTCGTGGGGGGCTTTGTTTTGGGGGAATGCCAGAAAGCCCCACAGCATGGCCTCCGGGGCTTTCCTTGACGCTGACCCTGGCATGGTCAGGCCCAGGCAGGTAGGGGGAGTTTTCCCCTGGCCCTAGAGCAGCCAAATTCGGGCGGGCGGGGGGGGGGTCTTTTCCCCGCTGCCAGCCCCAGCACAGCCAAATTCGGGCAAGCAGGGGGGGTCTTTTCCCCACCACTGGCCCCAGCATGGCCACATTTGGGCAGGTGGGTGGGGGAGAGTCTTTTCCCCACTGCCAGCCCCAGTGTGGCCAAATTTGGGTGGGTAGGAGGGGTCTTTTCCCCACTGCTGGCCCCAGCGCGAACAAATTCAGGTGGGTGGGGGGGTCTTTTCCTCATTGCCAGCCCCAGCGTGGCCACATTCAGGTGGGGGTTACTTAGTTGCAGTCCTGGATGGGACTCTGCCCAGCCCGTTTGCTGTCCCATCATGGGGTGTGGTTGCTCTCCTCCCCTCCTGGCTTGGGGATACATGCAGCCTGCCCCTTTAAAAAAAAAAATTGAACAGTTTAATTTTCTTTAAAAAAAACTAAAACATTTTTTTAAAAGTTAATTTCAATTAAATTTATTTCAATTTTAATAAATCAAACTAATTTATTTCAGTTAAAATCAATTTGAATTCAATTTTAATTTAATTTTTAATTAAAATAACTGGTGGTCCTTCAGGGTTTTAAAATGTATTTTTGGCCCTCAAACCAAAGAAGACTGGGAACCATTGATTTCTAATGTAAAGTTTTAAGTGTGTTTGTTTACTCTTTGTCTTTCTGATGATTTTTGCCATGTTGAATGGAATTAATTCTAAAAGTAAATGTGTGTTTTGACTTTAGAAAGACTGTCAAAATTAAATGTTACCATTTCAATATAGTTAATAAATTGACTTTTACTAGAATAGTATATTACTCTTCATTTTTTTTACTATACTTTGGTATAATTGCATGAAAAGGTTTCAGTGGTGCAGCCCTCAGGCCAATACCCTAGTCCCCATGCAGCCCTCGAGGTGATTTGAGTTTGAGACCCCTGCTCTAGACTAAGTTACATCTACATCAGTTCAAATAAAAATTGACTTTATTGATTAGTTTCTGGTAGATAATATTGATCTTTGTCCAAGTGATACCTTACTGTCCTGACCTTAACATCACAGCTTCAGTGCCAATTCAAAAGAAATACTGGGCCAAATTTTAGCTCACTAGATAGCAACAGGAGTTTTGCCATTGACTTCAATGGGCCAAAACATCCCTGAATATCTGATCAAATATATTTTTATGGTAATCAAAATCAAGAGAAAATGTAAATCAAATTTATGACAGCTCATTATACTAAGGAAATAAGATGAAAATTTTGCCCACTGCAGTTGTAAACTCTGGCTAGCTATGCTGTGTGTGGAGGCACAGAGTCATCTCCCTACCCACTGCACGACCTTCATAAGGGCCAGCATTACAGTTTTTCCAGTCCAGGGACCTCATAATGGTTTCAGAGGTGCTTCCCGTGAGTTTCTCAATGCCCAAAAGAGAGCAAAGAAGGAGTCATAACATATGTGGCTTCTCTCTGCCCACACTTAGGCCAGCTGGCTATGCAGTTTTCCATGCCCCCAACACTGAGGAATCTCTGCTTCTGCGAACTCAGAATGCCTCTCATGCCCTTCCAGTATAATGTAGATCCAACACATTCAAGACACAAGTTAGTGCTTAATGTGTTGTGTTCCTTTAATGACATATTTGCATTTGCCAAAACCACTATGGTGGGATGCGTTTTAAGTATTAATAGTCCTGTCAATCAGAAACAGGTAAGGAAAGAAAACACTTCCATGCTAAAACTTAAATTGATTTATGGTTGGAGTGGTATCCCTGTGTTTTATTTCTGTATTTTTTTTTTAAACACAGCAAGTGTCTATTGATTTTTAATGGGCAATTAGTCTGTAGCTATATAGATCCTTGCCCATATGTGGCGGCTTCTCACACATCTCTCCAGAGCTGAGAAGAGGTCTTCAAACTTCAAGGACTTTTCTGCTTCCAGAACAAATAAGAACGACAGATCTTGCTACCACAGAAGTCAAGAGTAATATCCCACTAACTTCAATAGAAGCAGTAACAGAAAGAAAAAGTATAAATAATAAGCAAAACTAAGCCCAAGGACAAGTTTTTAAAAAGTAACTAGAGATTGACAGAGTTACAGTTTTTTGGTTCCAAAATGAAAAAATCTTAAAAGTGCCTGATCTTCAGAAGATGATGAGCACCCAGTGCTGGATTTAGGCACAAGCCAAATAAGCCATGGCTTGGGGCTTCACATTATGAAGGGCCTCTAAATATGTCAGAGATAACTTAGAAGATTCATCATAATTAAAATCAATAATGCAAATAAGGCTTTTTGCAAGACATATGTTTTATTACTTTTGTTGTTGCATCTTTGCCTATGTATATATGCAAATATAATGGTTTATCATTTATTTTTTCATTACCCTTCTGTTATAATATAATACACTTCCTTTATTTTTTTATGACATGGGGCCTCCAAATCTTGACACAGCCTAGGGCCTCAGCATATCTTAATCCTGTTCTGTGAGCATCCCCCTCACCACAGTGACTAAAACTTGGCACCCCAAGCCACGTAACGACCAGATTTCTAAAGATATTTAGGCACCTAAAAATGCAGGTAGACAATTAGTAGGACTTTCTTAAAGCACCTAGCTGCATCTTTGTGCATCTAAACACCTTCTGAAATTTTGACCTTTGCCACAAAGTTCAGATTAGGATGGAAACTTCCCCCATATCTGAGTGCATTTGGATCTGTGGAAATAAAAGGGAATAAGCAGTGTTTGACTTGCTACTAAGGGTATGGCTACACTGTAACCTGAAGCATCACTGCAGCACGGCTAGGTGTACCAGCACTAGCTTTAATTGCACTAAACTGACTAAAAATAACAGTACCGCTGCAACACTGCAGTTCTCAGCACAGGTTTTTACAAGCATGCCAGGGGTTCTCAGTACCTTCTCACATTGCTAGAGGTCACACAACCATAGCAGCGTTTTTATTCTTACCCTGTCTAATCCAGGCAACAGCATATTTAGCACATGGAATTGCGTAGCACACACAAGGGAGAAGTAATAAGTTTGCTCCAGCGACCCCATTAAAACCTCCAAGGTGTCTTTGAAATGCCTGTTCCCAAGAGGACTTGTGATCTTTGTGACGTCTGAGCCGTGGAGTTTGGAATTGTAACCAGAGTGGCTACTGTCACAAGCAATGGTGCATTGTGGGACAGCTGCTGGTGGTTTTTTAAGGTCAACAGAGATCACACAGCATCCACTCTCATACTGCATTGACATCAGAAGGTGGTTCCATGTGGTGGGTCTAACTGTGCCACCATAACCTTGCACTTACATCAGCCAGAGAAAAACACGAGCGTGGCCATGTGCACAAATAGGGTGACAGAAGCTTCCTTGTGCCAACCTAACTTTTTGGAGTAGACCAGAGTTTAGCCATGCTAGCAAGCTATGTTTACATCTCAAATTGCAATTTAGACATACACAAAAATAAATATGAAGAAAGTGAAATTTCCCCTTATGCTTAAGGTTAGCAAAAGGTTAATGTACCAATTACATCTGTTAAATCCTTCAATCAAGGAACAGAAACAATATACATGCCTGATGTGATTGATCACAAGTAAGCAACATAGCTCATATTTTGTAGATCAAATATTGTCTATTCACAGTAAAATGTTCACATGCAGTGCATAGGGGAAACTTGTAAAAAAGGCTAATGTGAACAGTAAAAACACGTGAAGAAGTTTCTCCTTCTTTGCGGACATCTTATAAGCAGCAAAAGAGGGCAAATCCAACAGCTAAACTACTTGCTCAGCCATAAACTATTTCATGCATTTCATTGACAATGGGATTCTTTACCCAGTACATTGCATTACTGTCATGAGCAAACGACACAACTACTCCACTACTTTCATCCTGAAATGGATTAAATCCAACCCCCCGTGAAGACCTTTAACTAAATAAACTTTGGGATCAAATCTTTACATTTCATTTTTAGTTGTACTCTATGTTCCTTATTTAGGTGTAACACAATGATGGGAGGCTTCACAGAAGGATGGCAGAATCTATGCAAATTATTTTAAAAGTATTTACTTATCCAGATTGCATATTTGCATCTACTAGTTTATGTTCTGAGGATGTTGGTAGTTATAGGGTGTACCTCTAGATCGAAATGAAGCACATGCTGTCTAGCCAGAATGATAACAGCTCTACAGGCCATATTATAAGGGGCAGCTAGTGATTGCAGACTATTATTTTAATGGCTTTCTCATGAACTTTAAATATCCAAAGTGTGATATACTACTACCTAGTTATCAGAATGCCATTTTTGTAATGACAAAAAATGTGTACTGTTAACAGTCTTCTTAACATGAAGTGAGACCTTGGAGATAACATGCAGTATGCTAGTTAATGAAACCTCACACCTTGTGCAATTTCTGATGGCTCCATCATTTGTATTCTGTTCTGAATACATACAGCAGGTCAAAGGCTCAGCATTCAGAGAGAAGATTTCTATCAACCGGTACTAAGTGGAATAGACAAGTTAAACTAATCATGTCTGATTTAAAGCCCCTCCCTGTGATCCTTGCCAATTTAACAGTGACTACAATGCGACAGTTATGACACCTGAGACAGTGGTCATGTTGAAGAGTTTCCTTCAGCTACTTTGCCCCAATTACTGAGTTTCACAGAATGATTTAGAAAGATGAGAAGAACCTCAGTGCGTTGTTATGTCCAGATCAGCATCAGCCCAATGCGATGATAAAGGAAAAATGTCTCTCGGCAGACTAACTTTATGACAATAATTTTATTTGTTGGGTAGTTTTAAAGACACTCAGCTTCTATCAGGAGCAAAATTTAAACACAGGAGATGCTATTTGATGTGAATATTGTAAATTGTAGCTGAAGGAACTCTGATAAGGAAAATTTTCCAGAGTATATTAGAATGAGATCAATGTTCTGAACTTCATTTTGGGCCTAGCATCTGTTCAGGAAATTCTTATCCACATGAGCAGGCCAATTGACATAAAATATTAGTATGACCATCATTCATTTTTTATATTATAGTAATGTCAGGGAAGTCAGGGCCCCATTTTACTCAGCAGCATACATGCACAAAGTAAGTGACAATTAAGTCCTAAAGAGTCAATCCTTTAAATCAGGGGTCTCGAACACACAGCACGCGGGCCGCATGAGGCTCCTAAAGCTATTTCCTGTGCTTGCAATGACACAATCATTACCAATATTTGCAATATCATTGTACCGAAAGGTTTCAGTGGTGCAGCCCTAGGGCTAATGTACTAATCCTCAGGTGGCCCTCTGCTAGTCTTCATGTGGCCCTCATTGTGACTTGAGTTTCAGATCCCTGCTCGAAATAATTGAGACACACAGACCAAAAGCAGAGAGGTTAAGCAACTTCTCCAAAGTTACATAGCACATCAGCTATAGATACAAGAAATGGAATTCAAATCTCCAAACTCTGAATTCCAAGCTCTCTCCACCCTGTTTCTCCAAAGAAGCTGAACATAAAGTTAACAGAACTATTAGTGCAAGGGGTTACAGGAGTGGACCTTTAGGCCCACACACTGCAGTTGATCCATGCAGGTGGACCCTCTGAACCCAGAAGAGCCCTACAGATGTCAACTGAGCAAAACAATGATGTAAATGAGTCCCCATACGAGCAGAGTCCCACCCACATACATCCAATGGCAATGTCAGGGCTTTATTATGCACGACACTGCTTTTACCCCCCCCAGAATTGACTCGTAGACTCTAAGGTCAGAAGGGACCAGTATCATCATCTAGTCTGACCTCCTGCACAATGCAGCCATAAAAGCTCACCCACCTACCCCTGCAATAATCCTCTACCCAATGAGAGTTATTAAAGTCTTCAAATTATGATTTTAAGACTTTAAGATACAGAGGATCCACCAACAAATGACCCATGCCTCCCCCCCAGAACTCTAACCAATATGCCCAAGGGGAAAATTCCCTCCCAACCCCAAATATGGTGATCAGTTAAACCCTGAGCATGCGGGCACGTCTCATCAGCCAGCCACCCAAGAAATCCCAACCAACCTCCCTTCTCAGACACATCACATTATGATCAATCCTAGGGCCTGATTAACACAGGGGCTTTAGGGCTACAGCCCCAAGCTTCTCTGGCCTAATGGCCCCAGCCCTCCCCCCTCCACCAAGTACCAGTTCATCCCAGCCCTGGTTTGCTGGGGTCTGTGGCTTCCCCCAGGGCTGGTTAAGCTGCTCCATCCATGGCTGGCCATTAGCTGGCACCTTAATCCAGCTATGATCAATCTCACTAAGTTTTATATAATGGTTTTTGAAACTTCTCTATATATCTCACACAAATAAAGGCAGATAGCAAGCAAATAGTACAACCTTTGAAATATTATTCACACAGACCTAGGATGCAATTGGTTTTTAGGAGTTGGCATTTTGAGTGACAGATAGCAGAATTTACTGATCGGATGAGAGACTTAAAATTACTCCTTTCTACCAGAAGCCAGGACTAATGTAAAGGGAAGAGATATGACTGAACTAAGGTGGAATTTACCCTTCTGCATTGACCCATGTAACCTTTAAGGCCCACTTGAGCTCTCAAAAGGGGATTTTAATGGTACACATAGCCTTGGTGCTACACCTGGCACAGGATGAATTGTGCCTTAAATGAGCTGTTGAACTTTTTTCATCTTTAGACTCAATGATCTTTAATGACTTATTTAACACACACATACAAGCTTGCATTTGGTCCAAGGGAAGGTGGGAAATAAGTGTTGACTCCTTTCACTGCCAGGAAGATTTTCCTGATATTCAGTGTAAGTTTTCCCTTTTGTATTTTCATTCCTTTACTCCTAGCTTTAAAACTGTTATGTGCTAATTGTTCCTTTTTCTCTTGGAAATTTACAAAGATTGCAACAGGACCAGGATTTTTATGCTCATGCTTATGCATATGAGACTCTTCCAGAATTAAAGTTAAGCATACACATTAGGTTTGCCACAATCCTTCAGTCCAGCTCATATAGCCCTGCATCTGGAGCTCCACTGGCTTCAAGGGGATTTCATGTAATGAGAAGGGGTCATGCCGGCAGATCCAGAGGCAGGTTCAGAAAGCCTACAGAAGGGAGAAAGTGCTGTCATTTGCAGAAGGGTACAAACAGAACAGAAAGGGGGGGGGGGGGGAAATCTTCTCTAAACTGGGTTATTGCAATTGTCTGGGTTACAGTGAGCACACTTTGCTCCCAACTGCAATGGACCATCTCCAATGTGTAATATTAAACATGCACATAAGTATGCAGGGGTCAGGGCCTCAGTAAGTTCAGTCTGACTTCAGAAAGATTCCAAATATTTGAAGATGGGGAACACCGCTAGAATTGGAATTAACATTTAATGAAGCATACCCACTGCACATTATGGGGAATATTAAGATCAATGTGTGATTTTTTTTTCACCTTGATGGTTTCCATTTATAAACACCAGTTTAAAAAAACAAACAATGCCTGCACTAAATGCCAGTTCAAACAAAACATTACCTAGCTGCAAAAATTAAAGTGACCTTTTTTCTTTTTCCCACAGGGACATACTGCTGAGGAAGAGGCAAAACTAACAAAGTGGTTTTTGGTTGTTTTGTTTGTCCTATGTTCGTAGAAGAACATGACCAAATATATTTAAATAAAACCTTGGGAAGAGAAAATGCTGACAGGCTGAGAGTGTTTTGCCAAGTTTTAGTGTGGAGTGAATTAAAACATCCAAGATCTAACAGCTCATTACAATATTCACCACACTAGATTGTCCTTCCACCCACACACAGAGGGGCAGGGTACAAAGACCTTTCTCAGGCTTGCACAAACTGTACAATAACCTGCCACAATTGCAGTCCCTGCACTTCTGAGAGCCAGCAACTGCTCCCTTGGGCCTGGATTCTGCAAACTCTTAGGGATAGATCAGCCAAACTTTTTGCTGGCACAACCCCATTTTAATGAATTTCTTCTTCTCAGACCCTAGATGGTGTGGACACCATTTTAAAGAGTAAAATAATATTTTTTGTACAATATGACCTCCTGTGCTTGGTACATGCAAGATCACATCCCACAGAGAATGCAATTTTCCTCTATCAAATGGCGCTCTCCAAGCATCATGATTTTGCCTGCGCTGTACATGTAAGGGCATGCCGTGCAAAGCAAAACGGCATCTTCCACACACTAGGGACTGCTGCAATCCCATCTGCTGATGGTTGCAATCCACATGTTGGGAACTGCAGTGCTAGATTCAGCTCCAGTTGAAGAAGCCAATGGGGATCAGTCCAACTTCCTATGAAAGAGTCCCCTGTGCCTTCACCAGAAGTTGGATCAGATCCTCTTGAATTCACTCCATTGATTTTAATAGGAGCTAGATGAGGCTCTTAAGCACATGATTAACCCTATGCTCATATGCAGGCCCTTTACAGTTAGTGAGAGAACTTCGTGCTTAAAGTTAAATATGTGCCTTAGTGCCTTGCTGGATCTGAGCCTTTCAACGGTTCCTGGTGGGAGGAGGGACAGTGAGGAAGCGGGGCCTTGATTCCAACCTCAAACACTTAACAACAGCCCGCAAAGGAGACTGCCTAAATGAAATGATCAAAGCAAGCACTCTGGGTAGTAATAAGTACTTCCAGGTTTGGGCATTTTAGATATATATAGCTTTTTCCATTTGTTAACTTCATAGACTAAAGTCAGACATGCAGCATTTCACATTTGAGCAGTTGAATACCCCCCAAGTACCTGGAGGAGTTAATGACTCCTTGGCTTTGCTCTTCTGTATCAGCCAAACAAAACTATTAATCTGTAGGAAAAGACAATGGTTGCTCCTAGGCTGAGCAATGCACAGCAGACATTAAGAGCAAATTACAATTCCCTGAAAGTAATCATGGAAATACGGACATGCCTATAGTTATTCTTTGCAAATGGTGTTATAATAAAATTGTGCATGGGACCCAACCCTACATTCTTTGTTCATCCTTAACTCTCATTGACTTTCATAGGTGAGCACCTGTAGGGTGTTTACCCTGATGGCTTGTGCAATGTTTTACATGGCAAATATTAAGTATGTTTCACCATGCATAAATATGTGAATTCCAGTGTGTTTTAGCTTGAGAGGATTCTACAAAGCAGCTTCTTTTATACGCACGTTAACCACAAAAAAAATCTGCTGCTGCAGTACACTGCTGAAACCCTCATTCAATACCTGGCACTATGTTAGAATGAAAACACTGCAACCTTACTTAAATAATGTAGCAATAATTAAATTTGCCTTTTTCAAAGTCAAAATCAAATTATGCCCCCCTCTGATTTTCATTAAAGTTGTAATAAACAAAAGGGTTTTAAAAAAAAAAAAAAAAAGCTTCAAAATCATTAGCCAGTTTCATGGTGTTTATGGTTGTTGGAAACTGAAAAACAATTATTATGGTATTTAAATATACAATGACAGCTCCACATTGAAAAGAAAAATATTGTTTAGGACCATTTCCATGTTTGCTATATTTAAATGCCTCTCTTTTCACTGGTAAAAATCATATATTACACTAATTTAACATATTTCATTCCAAAGCAAATTGCAAAGTATGGGCCTGATCCTGCTCGTATTGAAATCAGCTGCAAAAGTCACATTGCTTCATGCAACATGATCTCCTCAGACACCATCAGACTTGTGAGCTAAACTCTGAATGGTAGTTAACGCTTTCGGAAGCGACACTAGCTCTCTTCACTGAGAGGGGAGGGGATAGTTTAGAAGCCTGAGGCAGAGAATTAATATTGTATATGCTGATCCCAATACCAGCGCCACTTTGGATACAGGCTGCAGATTTTTGCTTCACCAGCAACTGAGTACCATTAAGCCATTAAACCCAAGACTTGGAAAGCTGCTGACTTTAAAGATCCAGGATGATGTTTGCTGACAGAGCATGTGGTGACTGAATTGCTGTGATTCTTCTCAAGCTCTTAGGAGTCTGGCGACACATACTACATGCCACGATCACACCATCAAAGCTAAGGGGATCAGCTCTGAGGGGAGATCAGTGGAAGGGTGTGCCATTATGTTGGAACCTTATGCTTGGAAAAAACTGCATTAGAAATAAAGTGGAAGTAATCCATACAAGGAACGCCAGCAGATGTACTGTCTAATACAGCGTTTTCAAATTTTTTCTCGGGACCCACTTGAAATAACCATTTGTGCCCACAACCCAACAAGTACACCTTTCACCAATGCATTACAGTTTTTTGGTGGCAGCAGCAGGGGGCACCACGACTCAGTACCTGAGGGTCTGTGACCCAGTACTGGGTCCCAACCCCAAGATTGACAACCACTGATCTAACAGCTTTCATTTAAAAGGTACTCATAGTATTCCAAAACACTATTCACGAGGTATTTATGCTATTTACATTTTCTGTGTTCACTAAATGTTTGTGCGACAAGGGTCAGGTTTACACTATTAACCTATCAGTATAACTATGTTGCCCAAGGGTGTGATTTCTCACACCCTAAGGGCGTGTGTACTTTGGTGCTTATGCTGGCAAGAACTTTTGTCACTTTGGGATTGTGAAAAGAACCACCCTGCTGAGCAACACTTTTTGCCAGCCTAAGCTCCAGAGCAGACAGTGGTTCAAGTATCATTTGAGGGGCCCTAGAACCTTCCTAATCTCTGGGCCCCCTTCGTGCATGCGTGAGCCCTCTTTTTCTAGATTCTGAAATCTGGGCCCTGGAACTCTGGCCTGTCAGATTTGTGGGCCGTTCTGGGGGCGTTCCCGCTTACTGTAACCCCTGAGCGTAGACAAGCCGCAAGTATCAAGCTATGCTAAGCTAAACCCTGGCACAAACAGTGTTAACACCTCTCATGGAGGTAAATTAGCTACAGCTACAAGAGATACTCTCCTGTCAGCACAGTAGCCTCTTCCCTGAAGTGCTGCAGAGGCACCCTCGCAGCATTTTAAGTGTAAACCTACTCCAAGAGACTGTGCTCCTTGATCTGGATTGGAAATTGTTCACACCTACTTCTCAGGATTTTATATACAACAGTCCCAACATCAAACCGTTTCTGAGAAGTCCTGAAAAGACAGGGAGACGGAGAGGTTAACAGAGTCATACATAATACTACCCAGCATCCTTCTTACCAGGTACACGAGTAAGAATGTAAATCGAAGCTTATGGAATATCCACTGGTAAAATCAAAGGGGAGGAGCTCCTAGGTAACCATTGCTCTCCATGATGCCCCTTCTAAATACTCTGGTGTAGCAAAATTTCTCCCTCCTGCTTCAATCTGCTTTAACCACTTTTTGGCAAGATTGAAGCAGAAGGATGACATCATAGCTGCAACCTTCTGGACCCTTCAGTGAGGGGAAGGGGATTAGACAGTCTCAGTCCCTCCCTCAGTGGAGAATGGGAAAATGAGATCTGCAGTTTTGCCCTCCTACTCAATTCCTCTGAAAGAGAGGGAGAGAAGGCCCAGGAGTTAGGTATGAACAAGTCCAGGGGAGCTTTTAAAAAGAAGGCAGGTGATATCCAGCTGCATCCTGAAATCAGCAGGGAGCCAATGAGGAATAAATTATGCAAGGGAAATCCACCTTGTGGGTTAGAGATCTGTCCTGCAGATCAGAAAAGACTTCTTTTCTCTAGAAAAATTAGTATGTAAGGGAGAGAGGACAAAACAACAATTCTTTTTGCTGATGCCAGAAAGAAACATTGTCAGAGGGGTTACATGGTAATTTATATTGGAGCAGCTGGATCCAGAGGTAAAGCAGCTCTCCTTGCCTGAATTCTCACTTTAGATGCAAATCTACCTGGAGCTTTTTTGCTCCATGTCAGTTGCAATCAAAGCCATTCTTATATCTGTAGCTGGGGTGTGACTCATTTCCAGATTAGCAGAACCATGTTAGTCAGATTTGGCACTGTGTGTGTTTCTAGGAGGCCAACCATAGTGGATTTTCTCTCACTAAAGGGCAGTCTTCCCCTGGCTGTCTCCCAGCATCTCCCCCACAGGAGCCTGAAAGTAAGGGTATAATAGAAGTCAGCTAGTGCCTCACCTCCATTCGCATTAACGCTTCAGAGAATGCAAAGGAGGAGATAACCCACTTGGGGGGGCAGGGGAAGGGGGAAGAAATGGAAAATGAATTGAAGGCTCACAGCAAGGGCACAGAACACCAGGAGCCCCCTAAGAAGGTACGTGTGGGTGGCTGGAGTAGAGACACGACAGTATTAGACCAAGATAGCATAACAGGGAGCCAGAAAGGATGCCTGAACAAGAACCAAAGGAGCTACTGAAGCCTTATTTAATAATAGCAATTATTAAGTGCTGCAGCATATCACCCGAACAATGCAGGCCACCACAAATACCTCAGACCTCTCCTCGACTCTCTAAAGTGCCCTCCTACAGAATACGGACAAGTTCAAGGTCTCAGTTCTTAACTTCCAGTCACTCAGTGGTCTGGGCCCACAATATTTAAAAGACCAAATAAGGCCCCATAACACTGACCGTGATTCTCAACTCCACTCCTTGTGCATGATGGGACTCCCTCCCGTAATGTTAAAGTCTGCCTGTGTAGGTGACAGAGCTTTCTTGAGGGGAGGGAGGCAGTGTAGACTGAAACAAACTCTCTGAGAACAAAGGGCCATCACAAATTTCACCACCATCAGCTCCAAGCGCAAGGCATATTTCCTTGACCTACCCTCTCTAACATACACAAGGCTAGTGCATACAGATCTATTTAAAAGAAGGAAAAAGAAAACTATTAAAACTCTACACCACACACAGAATTTCCCTGGTTGGGTGAGACAGAGACAATATGAACCACTATAAGTCACATGGACATCTGAAAGTGCTCAGAGATGACACTAGAATAGAATAGAATAGATGAAAGAAAAAGAGAGGGGAAGAAAAACAAGGGGGGGAAATGAAGGAAAGCCAAAAGATAAAATTAGAGAGAATGACAAAGAGAAGGACACAGAAGCCAAGAGGAGAGCACTCGGTGGGAACAATCTCTGGGGCCGATGCTCAATAGCATAAACTGACGAAGCTCCACTGAAGTCAACCAATCTATGGTCCTAGTCTACACTTGAAAATTTGAATTAATTTAGCTATATCACTCAGGGCTATAAAAAATTTTGCAAGCTATATGATGTAGTCAGGTTGAGATGGGCAAGTCAATGAAAGAATTCTTCCATCAACCTAGCTACAGCCTCCTAGAGAAGACAGGAAAAACCCTTTTTACTGATATAGAAACTGTCTGCACTACAGCACTAGAACCACAGCAGCTGTGCTGCTCTAACTGCATTAACGTAGACATATCCTCAGACCATTCCTGGCAACTGAAGATTTGGCTGTTTAAAAGAACCAAACTAGTATATACACATTTTATAGAGAGGCTGAGAACAGTTTCAAGAAAGATGAGAAACACAGGAATTAAAAATGAGTGAATTAATATAAAGGAAGGGGAGAAAAAAGAGAAATGGAATAGCATTAGGAGTTAATGAAAAAAAGATGCAAGGAGAGAAAGAAAAAGCAGCTAAAGGATGGGAGCATGAGATAAATAAGCTAGAAAATAGCCACAAACTGTAGATTAGTGGAATAGCTTATTTATTCATAAGCCTCTATGTTATTTTATTGTGTTTCCCTGGCACACGTGACACAACTCTAAAGTTTAATGTTTAAAGAAATAATGTTGCTTCAGAGATAAAAGTCCTGTATTTAATACTCTTACAGTTGGGTAGGTCTTCTGAAACATAAATGCCCCAGTGGCAGGTAATCACATTCATTAACTGGCAAGCCTCGCTGCAGAGGGGGGATGATGCAGAACAACTGAAAAGAATCTGAGAAGGATTCAAAGAAGGATGATCAACAGTGGCCTGTTTACGTGTAGTCAGGATGGATGGAGACCGGCTGTTCCTTTGCTAAGAAACCTTGCAATGCCAGGCAGCCATCAGTGCACCAGCAAGGCATCCAGATCCTGAAGGGCAAAAGGGCATTTTTGTTTAATGCATCTCCTTGCTAGCTAGCATTTAATTTACATGTGAATGGCTGGGTATGTAGAGCTTGACTCACTTCTGCGGGCATAGAGGGGTATAAATAGTACCGGAGTGGCAACTGCCTACTAGGAAGTGACACTCGTCCCAGGAAAGAGGGCAGGTGGTGTTCCCAACACTGACTTCACCCAGGGGCTCTGCCAGAACGCTCCCTTATGCGGGGAGCGCCACTGGCAGAGGCTACCAAAGAAATATACTGAATCAGCTAATCAGTCAGCCAAGCAATGCCACCGCCCCAGCCACTTGCAGGTTCCCTGGTGGAACGGGGGTTTGAGACGCCTTGTGCAGTGACAGCTCAAGTCCAGGCAGATATTTTGCACCCAGGGAAAACTGCCAAGAACCTCAAAGATTATTTAGGAAATCAGTGGCTGCTCAGAGCCTAACTGCTCCTGAAGATCTGGGCATCTGTAACATTCATTCTGTCAGGGGCAAAGCAAGCTGCCAGAGTAGATGTTAACTTCCCATCTTGACTAGCACCATTATTCTCTGGAAACTAATGAAATCATTAGGGACATTTTGATTGCCTGATTTATTATTCACTCTGGCTTTTGACTGACTGTTTTAATTTTCCCTTGGGAAATTTTGATGTCTGGAATGGTCAGGAATGTTTCTTGATGTAGGATTACATTGTTTGTTGGTGGGAGGGTGTAAGGGATATGGTAAAACAAATCCTGATCTCACTTTAATCTAGAATAAATATCAACTTCAAAGGAGTTACTGTGGATTTACATCTGTGTAACTGAAAGCAGAATCTGATCCCTTCTCATTCCCCTTCTGCTTGTATTTAAGGACATGCTGAAGGGCTGCAGAAATTCTTGTGCTTTGCTGAATGGTATGAATTACACATACACTTGCAAGGGGAAATGGGGAAGATGGCTCTTTTTCGAAAACTACTTTATGTCCTAAATTATCTAGTAAATTTTACATAATTAAGTAGATTTTCTTAAATTGATCCTCACTCTCAAATAAATCAAGCGGTGTTGCTCTCCTTTATCTTGTTCAGCTCTGGTAAATGTTATTTAATTGAACACAGTATTTTCAAGAAATATCTTCAAGGCATAACATCCTGCTTTTACTAATAGTTTAAATACAGAAGCTGGAAAAACTTCAAAATTCAGATTTTTCAGCATTAGCCAATATTCTATTATTTCCCCCACGTAATATTCAGTTGACACATGTGCTTTGGGGGACGTTCCTACCTCTGTTCTTGGACAAATGCTCATTCAGCTTTGCAAACAAACTGGCAAAACCCCTTAACTGATTCTGTAATACACTTAGCAAAGTTACAGAGCCAACTGTTTCTTGCCAAACTTTCCGTGGGAAAAGCTAGTCAGTTACTGCTAAAAACAAAGATGATTCAACTCTAGTTGATTATAACAATAACACATTTTCTTAACATATTGTGCTCATGATCAAGGAAAATGGACAAAATATGAATCCGTGGCCCAGAACACCCAGCCTCTGGGGAAAAAAAAAATCAGTAAAATAAGCAAAGAGTCCTGTGGCACTTAAAGACTAACATTTATTTATTGCATAGCCTTTAGTTAGTAAGTTAGTCTTTAAGTGTCACAGGACTCCTTGTTTGTTTTACTGAACTAGACTAATGTGGCTGCCCCTTTGGAACTTGAAAAAAATCAAGCTTCTCCCATGCATTTCAAGTTGGACACCCAAAACTGGAAGCTCCCATAATCCCCAGTCACTTAAAAAAGAAAAAAGAAAACCTGGCTCATGACTATACATAGTGAATTCTCACTTACTTATAGATAAACTGTGCTTTATTGCACTTATTTAGAAGTTCCTCTAACTTATTCTACTTTGGGTCCCCATTAGTGATAGAAGCTTAGATAAGAACTTGCATTCTGGGAAAGAGACTGTGCTAAAAGGATTTGTTGGTAGATCTGCAAATTCTGCTAATGGAATCGATAAATTCCTGTTGTTCCAATCTTAAGGTACACCCTGCCGACAGATACATCACTGATGCTTAGTTTAAGACTATAGCTCAAAAGCATTTGGCAGTTATGCTTTGCACCAGGCAAAGGATAAACACTGTTAGAATGGGGCTATCTCAGGCAGCGATCCCTGGAAAGAAAGCTCGGAAAGTGACCCAAGAGAATTCTCTCTGCCTCCTAGAAACGCACATTACAATTCTTTGAGAGGGAAGCACTTTAGAACAATGGTTGCCAAACTTAGGGTCAGGACCCAGTACGGGGTCACAGCCTCTCAAGCACTGGGTCGCGGCACCCCCTGCTGCCACTTCCAAAAGCCTGGAGTGCATTGCTCAAGGATGTAATTGCTGGGTCATGGGCATAAAGGATTTTTTTTCCAACTAGGTCCCAAGGAAAAAAGTTTGAAAACCACTGCTTTAGATAATACCTCGATCCAAAGGGTGGGAGTCTACTTGCAGTTTATCTAGCCTGCCATCCACGGGCAAAGGAGCAGTTTCAGATCCACTTGGCCGGTCTCTTGTTATGACACAAGGTTAAAGCAAAGATCCAAAGGGGTAGCCGTGTTAGTCCAGTTCAGCAAAACAAACAAGGAGTCCTGTGGCACTTTTAAAGACTAACAGATTTATGTCTTGCATGAGCTTTTGTGGGAGAAAATCCCACTTCGTCTGATGAAGTGGGATTTTCTCCCATGAAAGCTCATGTGAGACAAATCTGTTAGTCTTTAAAGGTTAAAGCGAGTTTACTGTTTGTCTAAACTGGCTCAGAGAGACCCAGCTCCACAATGCAAAAAGGCTGCAGCCATGCACCCGTTGATCCTCTGTGGAGCAGCCAGTAACAAGAGCAACCCCAGCATCAGCTGAGACTCCAACAGTGAAAGTGACTCACTACAGCCCTGGAGGGAGCCAGCCCTCTCATCCAAGACCAGTGGCCACCACCATCGCCAATAGGCTCTGAGCAGGCGTTTCTGCACCTAGGGGGGTCCTGTGTGCCCTGCCCAGCTGGACAGATCAGGGTGCTGCTGCCCCCAGGGATTTCCCTAACACCTCCCAGTTGTCAGCTAGTAACAGTGTCATACCAATTTAGGGAGCACCCCTAGGTCCCCCTGCATTTCCCTGCAGCTCCCCAGTTGTTAGCTAGTAAAAGAGTTATACCAATTTACTGAGCACCGCAACACCCCTGACTCCCCCTGAATTTCCCCACACATCCCCAGTTGTTAGCTAGCAACACTGTTATACCAACTTAGTGGGGACCCCAACATGCCCCCTGAATTTCCCCACACCCTTGGTGTCAGCTAGTAACAGTGTGATACCAATTTAGTGAGTACCCCAGCACCTCCATGAATTTCCCCACACATCCTCAGTTATTAGCTAGTAACAGGGATATACCAATTGAATGAGCACCCAACACCCCCAGGTATCAGCTAGGACCAGTGTTATACAATTTAGTGAGCACCCCAACACTCCCCCAAATCTCCCAACACCTCCCCAGGTGTCAGCTAGTACCGGTGTTATAGCAATTTAGTGACTACCCCAACGCCTGTGCTGAATTTCCCCACACCTCCTCAGTTAGTAGCTAATAACAGTGTTATACCAATTTAGTGAGCACCCAACACTGCCTGAATTTCCCAACACCCCCAGTTGTTAGCTAGCAAGTGTGATACAAATTTAGTGAGCACCCCAACATGCCCCAAAATTCCCCACACCTCCCCAGATGTCAGCTAGTAAGTGTTACAGCAATTTAGTGAGCACCCCAGCACCCTCCAACATGCCCCCTGAGTTTCCCCAACCTCCCCAGGTGTCAGCTAGTAACAGGATCATGGCAATGTAGTGAGCACCCCAACATCCCCCTGAATTTCCCCACAGCTCCCCAGTTGTTAGCAAGTAACAGGGTTATACAAACTTAGTGAGCACCCTAACACCCGCCCCGACTTTCCCCACACCCCC